>JBBCBC010000012.1:31286518-31460557 GCA_037126765.1 Stenogyne calaminthoides
ATTTACGGGATCGTTTGGTGAGAACTCTTAACATCTGTTAGGGTATCTTGTGTTGGACTAACACACTAATCTAAGTCCGGTCGGTTAAATCGGTTAAAGTTGAATTGCCCTTGTGAAAGGAAAGTGGATGTAGGGTAATTTAATAGAACGCTATAAATCTTATGTGCACTTTCTGCTTTGATTATTTGCTCTCATCGCACAATCTTAAAGCGCTATACATTCCTAGTTAGATCGAAGAATGACGCAACCGATCTGATGGAACGATTTACGACATCGATTAAAGATAAAAGCTTGGAATCGGTTACTCTGGCCCCAGTTTTCCAAAGCTACTTTATCGATTAATCGATAGTTCTGACGATCACCTTCTATTCGATGAAGTTAGTTATCGAACCCGAAACTGATTCCTTTCGCGCTTCTGATCGGTATCTGTCGCACACCTGATCGCGAAAAATTTTGAAGTATTGCCTCCATACAGACTTCCTTTCGCATAACGTTAGGACCTACAAGTGGTATCGGGCGGTTGGTTCTTCAAACCCTTGACTCTTATTAATGAATTTAGTAGTGCATCTGATGATCTTGAAAAACGTTTTAAAGCTTCGTTCGTTTTCGAAATCGCTCGGCATGGATACTTAGCATCCGGTGTATATGCGTGATGCTGCGAAGTTCTCTGATGATGGAAGTATCTGATTGGGCCATATATGTCAACCATCTGGGCTAGATCGGTGGCGAATGATAAGGTCAGCTTCGAAGGACGTCATCATTTCTTCTGACCGATCCTGCGATCCGGAGATCGGACTTTCAGCAGGAAATGTACATGCGAAAAAGCCCGTACTGATGGGCGCATACTCTGGACACATTCTTGAAGGCAATATCATCATGAAAGCAATGAATGAATTACTTTGAAAAGAAGATTAAGTATCTCCCAATCTGCAATGATGCTGGGATACTAATTTTGAATCTGCCCGGTAGTCTTCAAGCCCGTGAGGTGAAGTTAGAAAGCGAATCTTGCTTAAACCATAATCGATGGAAGAATTCTGATAATATAAACAAGCCGAGAACTTGGTAGAGATGGTGATAAAGATATCAACTATAAGATCCTAAGGTCTCTCACGAAGTGGGATATGAAGGTCCGCGGTGTCAAAGATTGCCGGGACATTTCAAGAATGAAACCTAGTAGCTTGTTCTTGGTCTTAAAGCTACGAGTTCGACTGATTGAAAGAGGTCAAGGCCCGATGAAAGCCAGGGCCCTCTTTGAAACCTCGACTTCAAAATCTGTTGCTTTCAAGGGCGATGGCGAACAAGGCGATGAACCCATTGGAAATATATTAAGTCGGTGAGAGCGGATGCGTTGCTTACGGGGAAGCTTGAGAAGTCGGATATCTGACTTGGTAAGTATCGAAGATTTTATAAGGACTATCAACATAATGGCGAGGGCGAGATAGGAAGATCGGACAATGATCTCGAAAAAGAACCGAATCGATGATCGGGAGGGATCCGCGAGGAGATGAAAGGAAAGAGATGGTCGGACAAAGGAAGAAGAATAATGTCGAGATGGAAAACTCGGGAATTACTATCGAGAAGGAAATCACGATGGAGTGCATCTGAAGAGTGATTCACGGAAGGAAGAGCGGTGGATCAGGCGTGCTTATTTGTGAAAGCGGTCATTTATAGCCGCGAGCCTGCGGACGTGGCAAAGAGAGAGAGAGGAAGAAAGAGGAACAAAGGCAGCGGTTTAGAGCGGAAAGAGCCGTGGTTCGTCGTGGGAATTGTGATTCTGTCGCCCTCCAGGGACTCCGGATGCCATAATGAAGACTTACTTTGATCGTGATCTTGATAAAACACATGAAAGTGAAGATCGATATTCTCGTGAAGACGATAATGAACTTTGCACGATGGCGAGGAGGACGGTCAAGGGTAACTTATCTAACCCCATACGTTGGCTTCTACACTGCTTTATCATTACTTTTTCTTTGGGGGAGATTGACTGCGGCTCTACTCCGGAAGCAATTGCTTGAAGATCTCTCGATCACTGGTAAAAACTTATCTATTGTGGAGCGGAGAATGATAGGTGA
This sequence comes from Stenogyne calaminthoides, assembly GCA_037126765.1. NCBI lineage: Eukaryota > Viridiplantae > Streptophyta > Magnoliopsida > Lamiales > Lamiaceae > Stenogyne > Stenogyne calaminthoides. The sequence goes on from JBBCBC010000012.1 coordinate 31,288,591, forward strand.
GGATCGAAATAATCGAACTGCTTTGAAAAATGATCTCGGAAAAACCTCACGAACTTAGATCGGTGGCTGTTTTTCGAGGAAGGTGGCGAGGAATTTAAAATTCTCGAAGTTAAAGCCGATCGATGGAATCGAATCAATCGAAAAACGAATGGAAATTAATGACGACAAGTGATGACTTCAAAATCTGCGAAGCAAAATTCGATGAGCTATTAGAGATGCATGAAAGTCTGAAATCCTCGAGGAGAAAATCTGCGTAAGAAAATAGATGTTTTTCAAAATCATCTCAAGCCAGTTAAAAAGGCATGAAGCCTTTATTTTGGGGTAAAGATTGATAAGGAGGGACTTGGCTATGAAAACCTCCCGTCCTCAAAAGCCCCGATTGATTCATCGGAAAGGTGTAATCGGACAAATTTCTGAAAAAGATACACAAAAAGTAAACTTTGTATCTAATAGGGGTAGGGAACCGGTTGAAGCGAAATTAAAGCCCAGTGCCTAACGAGAAAGCAATGCGAAAATGGACCCCCAATGGTGAAAGGTCATAGAGGAATCCTTGGAAGAACCCGGTTCTTACGGAAGAAACCTCAACGATCAGCGGTCGGAGTCGAAAAAAACAACCTACAAAAGGGAAGTCTGTCGGACCCGATCACGGTCATTTGCTAATAAGCGCCGCCGAATTAATGCGAAAAACCGTCTATCGAAAGGGATAGCATGAATCTTTTTGATGGTAGCGGTCATTACCACTATAGTCGGTAGAAATTTAGGGAGCTATTTGAATACCAACTGGATAAAGAAATGAAATGAAAAGGTAAATCATAAATCTTCTAAGTCATCCAAGGTTCACACAAGTAATCATCATCGAGAAAGCATATGAGGATAAGTATGATTATGTTGTTGGCATGATATGGGAGACAAATCGAACTTGATCGGTGATCACCATAGAAGTGCTCTGTTTGTATGGATCCCCAAATCGAACCTAACCCCCGAGGACCCGATCCGAAGAAATTACCTAAAACGATCGATTCTGCGAGGGTTAGCCGTGAAATTCGGCCAACAAAGGAGGTGTGCAAGCAACCCGGTACATCGATAGTGGATGCTCAAAGGCACATATTGGAAGCAAACATCTCCTCGATTCCTACATAGAACGAAGGCCAGCGTGTACTCTTGGTGATGATAACTTTGGTTATACAAAGGGTTCGGAACTTAGAGAATGATGATGTACAAATGCTTGGAGTATCGTTTAGCCGAAGGTCACGAAGCACAACCTATTATCGGTTTCACAATTCTGCGACCAGTTGATTGGTGTTGAGTTCTCGTGATCAATGCACTATCGAGAATCCCGAGTCACTCAGAGATATTCTACGGTTGGTTGAAAGGACGATCTACCGGTGATTGGAGGCGGTTGTCGAAAATGCATGCACGATTGTTAAGAGTTCGAAAATGGCGATTGGCTCTGGCGCGAAAAGAATGAGCCATCTGAACTTTAAAACTCTTAATAAGATAACGAGGATGTCTCTAGTGGAAGGACTTCGAATGAAGTGTTCTCAAAGGATGGGACATATGCTGCATGTCGGAAGGAAAAAGCAATTAACCGTTCAAAGGGACAGGACCGGACATCAATGATCTTGCGAAATTTTCTTCATATGGATCTGTTTGGACCCGATTACACGATCGATCTCAGCGGACATGAAATACCTCTGGTAATCGTGGATGACTATTCCAAGTTTACGGGTTATATTCTTACATAAGAAGAATGAGGCGACAACCAAGATGCAGAGCTACTAAGAAGATTACAAAATGAGAAGGGTTAGAAACGTAGTAAAAATCGGATCGAGATAAAGTAAATTTGAACTCCTTTATTCTTGATTTTTTGCTCTAAGATTTGGTATCTGACATGAAACATCCATTTCTTGAGGCCGCCCTAGAATGAATGGATGGTGAGCGGAAAGCGAGAACTCTGAAAATTTTTCGAACAATGTTAAAATTTGAACATGCGATACGAGCCGTTTCAGGCGAAGCGTCAACAACTTGCATACCATCTGAAACGGATGTCTCTGACTAAGGCTCACTAAAAAACCCTATGAGCGTGGAAGGGGCAGAAAACCTGTGTTTCTTACTTCCGTTTTTTGGGTCTGCGGTAGTGTTTCATACCTATGATAGGATGGGAAAAGTAGTTGTTGAGACCTTTGAGGCCAGAGTGCGATGAGGGGTATATTTCTAGGTATTCCTCATCTGCAAAGCCTCGGGGTCTACAACAAAGCAGAACCCCTTGTTGTGGAGCTACCCATGTAACCTTTGATGAAGCATCTTGCGATCGAGAAAAATCCTTTCCGACGAACAAAAGTACTGATCTGCAACACGATATTAGGAAAATGGATCGACTAACGATCAAGGATAAAGGATCGAACGTATCAATTTACATTCGGATCTGGTGATTCACGGATCATCGAGATCTAAGGTGCGAACAAGCTGTCGATAAAAAAGGTGATTCGGTGAGGCGATGCTTGGCCCGAACCATCCGGTTGGGGGGAACTCCCCGAAGTTCTCCGCGACCGGACATCGACACATGATGGTTCCAACATCATTTGAGACTTGTTCTTATCAAGTGGACCATAACCTGCACCACTCCCAATCACTAGTAATAAGATTTTATCGAAGCGGACGATGTTCTCAAAAGCGCCAAGTCGAATAGAAAGGACACGGATAACCGGTCATCCAACGATCGATAATTGGAACCGTCGATAAAATTAAAACTAGACTGTCAGTTGGTGAAAGTGCCATGTATTCTTTCATTATCATATGAAGAACCTACTACAATCGAGGAAGCATTACAAAAGCATAAACTGGATTCTAGCATGCGAGGAGGAGAAACAGAGCGATTCGATTAGAAAATGAAGTATAGAACTAAAGTAGGCGAGACCGAGGCCATCAGCGTAATTGTACGAAATGGATCTTCAAGAACACAGAGAGATGAGAAAAAATGTTATCAAGGAAATAAGGCGAAGACTTATTTCTTAAGGGGTATTCTGTCGAGAAGGAATTGATTACGATGAGACCTTTGCATCGGTCGTTGAAGCCCATTTCATTTTTGGCTTATACCTCGAGAGGGTTCCAGCGTGTATGAGATGGGCGTAAAGTGCTTTCTTAAGCGGGGTACTAGCGGAGAAGTTTATGTGAACAACCTCGAGGCTTTGAAAAAAGGACAACCAAGTGTCGTTTAAAAAAAGCTCTTTATATTTGAAAGCGAGCTCTTGAGCTGGTATGATACACTCTCAGTTCTTGATCGAAAGTGGGTTCACTAAAGGAGCGATGGGCCAGAACCTTACCGAGAATAGAAGATGGAGAAGATATTACGATGGATTTGATTCGTGGGCGACATCATCTTGGATCTCCAAGCAAGAACCTATGTGAAAGATTGACAAACGATGCAGGGAAATTGAGATGTCCATGATGGTTCGGATGAATTACTTTCTAGGTCTCCAAGTTAAACAAAGTTGAAGGGATATTCAATACATGAAGCAAAGTACAAGGAATATTTTGGCTAAGTTTGGAATTCAAAATAGCGGAAGCCAAAATTCCTATGATATTTGGATTCAAGATGGATCAGATGAGGGCGTCGAGAAAACAAATCGAAGGAATATAGGGCTCTCATTGGATCTTTATTATACTATTTGCCCGGCCGGACCGGATATCACTTTCATGATGGAGGTGTATGTGCGATTCGACCAAATCGATAATCGACCGCTTTAAAGCGACTAAGCGGATTCTTAAGTATCTGAAGGGAACAATAAACCTTGGTTTATTCTACCCATCGAGATGATAATCTAAACTTAGTGGGTATGCGATTACGATTATGGAGGTTCACAAAGATCGACGGAAAAATCAACCTCGAGGAACATGTGGGTTCTTAGGAAATAAGCGATCTCGTGGTTTTCAAAAAGCGGAGACATCGATTCACGACATCAACAATGAAGCAGAATATATATTTGCGAGGAAAATTTGTTGTTCCCATTGCTCAGCTCGATCGTGGTGAGGATTACAACATTATGTTAGAAGCGATACCTATAATGCAGCCTTGCGATAATAGTGCTATTGCAATCACTTTCGAGAATCGAGTTCTACATACAAAGATGCAAGCATGTAGATGTCGGTTACCACTTCATAAGAATCCGTTGAAAGAAGAATATCGAGAATGGAAAGATTCATCTTGCGATATCTGGAAAATTTGATATTCTAACCAAGCCACTAAATTTGAGATCGGTTGATTTATCTGATGAGTAGGACTTACAGATCTTGGAGAAATGTCATGAAAATGTTTGATGGAATGCTCTCGAACTAATTTGGTTAAGAGACTAACCGGATCGAGAGAAAATCGGTTGAGTTTGGTATCTTAAGTCTCAAAAATGATAAGCAAAAATCGTCAGAACGTACAGCTACCCGGATCGAAAGGCTGGTCGGTTTTAGTGTTATCAGTTTTAAGTCTATCGGTTTAAAGGCAATCGTCGAATTGAGGTTTATCGATTTAAGGAAAATGCTTTCGGTTTAAAGGGATTATCGATTAAATCAAGTTGGTTATAGTATTTCTTTGTGATTCAACAAGCAAGATTCGAGATTAAAAGCTATCAATCGCATAAGCGAATTTACCTGACAAAATGAAATATGAGAACTTTTCATTGATAAAAACCCGAAGGTGAGGTTACATTCTGAGTTACAAGTCTACAAAGAAGGAGGTCGGTGCATAAATGTTAACCAAAATCTAACCTATAACCCTAAAACTGCATCCAAACCCAAACCCGAACTCATTAGTTAAATGTTAATGAGGGAAGAGATTTTATGAAATCGGCTACCATTTTCCCAACAACGGGTGAGGGGAAAAAAGGTAATCATGCATAATTGATGGACTCTCAAGTGAAGTGAGGCGGCATTAGCGGGATACTAAGCCGGGAAGCCCTAAAGGAGAGTAATAGGGCTCTCCAATTTTGTTAAATGGAACCACGTGTGCCAAAGAGTTGGTCATGATCTCATGGGCACATGTCTTTGCATATTTACTCTGAACTAAGTCGATGGTTACAGATTCGTCATCGAGATAGACACACAAGGTGCATACGGTTAGGAAAGTGTCTTCCGGTTACCGACAGCCGATCACCATACGGTGGTAGAAGCTTGCGTGCAATCGTATGTGAAATCGAAGATGATGAAGAAAATGCAATGAGGATGCAAAGGGTTGATTTGAGAAGATGAAACCATATAAAAGGGTGTAAAAGTGTTTTTGGGAAGTCTCATGGGAAACAAGGGTTCACCAAGATACATGATTCTTACAAAGAAGATAAGTATGGTGAATGGGTGATGTTGTGTAAAACATTGGTCCATTTTATAGAGGCCAAGCAAGGATGCAAATGCAATTATCAGTTCGAAGCCTGTCAGAAATTTGCATCAAAAAGGACGGACGTGTAGAAATCTTAGTTGATAATTGGATAAATTCACGGTTGATTGACATATCGAGAGATTGAGACGATATTTCGCATGTCAATCCTACTATGGGGAATAAAGCTACTATTCTAGACTAAGTTTTGGCGTTAACACTTATCCAAATTGGCTTAATCTGAAAAAAAGAATCGGATGAAGTTGACAAAATCGATTACTTACAAGCATGATCCCGGATGAGAGAGATCTTTGGCGGAAACTCAATAATTGAAATATCGGTCTATGTCGAAATATCGGGTTGAAGGAACTTCAACTGATCAAGGAAGAGATCAAAAAGAAATCGGGGGCGTACTCAAGGAAAGATCGGCTAAACTGAAGTTTGACAAATCGGATCTGGCTGGAAGATCGGTTAAAAGGATCATAGTTGGGAAATTTCTTAAGGCTTGGCGGAATGATTAAGATCAACAAGTGGAATCAACATTGACAAGTAATATTGGTGATAACAACATCGATCGACGGAATCTGCGTCTCTCTTCTCTTGTTCTTTATTTATTTATCGGATCGTATCGATTTTATTTGCCTTCTTGTACCCTTTATCCTTGTGGCGTGTACTCTGCCAAATCATTTAATGCGGGCGTGGGGTACATGTATTAAGCTTGCTACTTGATCGTGTTTTTTAAATCAAAAGTTTTGTGTGCGTGCGTTTTTCGACCCTACGATCAAAACCAGCTAAATCTGGAAGCGTCAATCTTTTCAAAAGCGATTGATCTTCAAAATCTTGTCTTATTGTACCCTCGCCTCTATATAAAGATTCATCAAACCTTACGAGTTTTTTACGCGCTACAAACTTCGCATTACTCTCATTGAAAAACTTCAAATTTTCTACGTTTCAAAATCGTCTACGAAAATTTGAATGCGGTAATATTTCTTTTTAAGCAATGATGAATCTTTCTTTCCGTTAAAAACATTGTTTTCAAAAGTTGTTTTAGGAAATTATGCTTCATTGCCTTTTGTTTTCAGCGGAATGATATTGATATTGATTATGCACAAATTTAATGAGTATCTCACATAGATGGTGCTCGTATGGACTTGGAAAGATCATGTGCAATTATGCGGAGGCCAGCGGCGAAAGATCTTTGAGATAAGTTCGATTCGGTTTGGAACGTTTGAGGATTGAATCCATGGAGGTGGAACAAATTAAAAGAAAGGTGGGCTGGAAACATATTGCTCTGCTCGCTGCGATCGATGATCACGATATAATAACTTCAATTCTTGCGAGAATTTGAGTGTGGATCTGAAAAAACCGAGAGCAGTGATGTATAGAAGCGATCCAGCGGATGATGAAATCGGCCCGACAAATCGAGACATCACTCGTCCCTGCCGGCTTGCGGGCGAATCTCCTGCATTAGGGAGAATGAGGATGAAGAAATCGAAGGGCTCTTAAGAGAAGCGGACAAACATCGGACGACCCGGATTCATCGGGGCCGATGCTCAAAAAGAAATCTGGGCTCTACGATTTGACGTGCATCAAAGCGATCATGGGAATCTCATTTAGCCCGGATGCTCTGCATCGATCGAAAATGTACTGACATGGCGGCAATAATTGATGGGGCTCGAACATCAATTAGCGCGGCTCTGAAAGCCATCTTGCTCAAGAACCACGAAAAATTTGAGTCAATGAATCGAGGCGGGTCTTTACGAAAAAAGAATCGCAATCTCAACAAAGGTTGCAGTCATATTAAAGACAAAGCGCGGCCAGAATGGAATCGAGCAATTTGAGATCTACAATACCTTCTCTCATCAACCGGTTATATATGGGCCACCCAGAACGACGACAAAGAGCCCCTCCAACAAAAGCGAAGAAAGGAAAGAAGCGAAAAGAAAGCGCCTCATCCACACGGTTGCTCCTGAAGAAAAAAGCAGCTGGTGAAGGCCGAGAGAAGAGGCCAAAAGCCAAGCGACCTACCCGACTCTGCCCAACTAGAAGATGAGTCGAGAAGAAGAAAAAGCGCGAGCGATGCATTGCGCTGACAAAAACCAAGTCGGGACGGGCAAACTTCTCAGCGCGAGGGCTCGCGAGCGATCGAGGTGGAAGCACAAAACGATAAATCTATTCTCCTCGCCTCAAGGTGATTCACTCCGGTAAAAGGCTGCGAGCATATCTCTCTTGCTAGTTCACTGCTCATGAACACGAACCCAGGATCTATAGCGCCCTCTGGCCAGAACACTGCTTGGTTGAACCAATCGAGACAACTTCGCCCGACTCACACACCGAAGCTTCCACATCTCATCAGCGGAGTCAGACCCAGATAATTCACGCATCGAGATCAGCAAAAAAAAGACCATCCAACTGGAAAAATGGTCGGACTAAGAATTGAGCAGGAGATTGATGAGATGTATCCCTGGCCCATCACGTCCTGCTCGGCGGAGAGAAGAAGTCATAGAGATCCTCACTGGAGATCTCGAGATTAAAAAAACTTCTCGAGATCTTATCTTACTTAGCAAAACCAGATGGGTGGTGCGGATGGGTCCTTGATTTTGACTTCGATATGAGGAAATGCACTTGAAGTGGGTTCACCGGTGAGCTCATATCGACCATCTGTGAAAGCTTCGATCCCGAGGAAGTTGGAATTGCCGGAAGAAGAAGGCTGCTCCAAGAAGCTCGAAGCAGGATTTGAAATGGTGAATCACGGGCTACTTGGATGAAAGTGGGCGGATCTTTGCGATTCACGACCAACGACCTTGGAGGCTCAAACAGAACTGATCAAGTGATGGATCGATTCCCCATCTCAAATCTGCTTGATCAACTTTAGGAGATGGGATCTTGTCTCAAAGATCTCCTGAAAAAGAAAGATTGAGGGAGTGATAAGCGATGGAGAGGCAATCGATCTGAAACAAATGAAGGCAATCGGTCGGTTCTCCCCAATCTATGACCACCATATACGCTGAGCTTACAAAAATCCGATTGATGACAAAAATTTTGAAAAGCAGGTGGATCAAATCAATCTTCTTTTTAAAGCTCTCGAGAAAAGGCAAAGAGTTATCGAAGAAATTTGACAAAATGATTTGGACACTTTCTCTTCAATGGAAGCGCCGGATTACAAGCGTCGAATCTAATAGCTCAATCTTGGAAGGTTTATCTGCTAATGATCATCGAGGCATTGTCGATCAACTTTGGGTCTCGACTTCCACCTCAATCTAGTCAAACCAAAAGGGGGAAGGATCTGGAAACCAAGTGACACATCGGAAGACAAGGCCCATGGACAAAGCTCAATTGCAAGAAAAAGGCTGCTGCTTGGTCTTTGGGACATCAAAATACGGACGATTACTCGAGACCGGAAAAGTCACGAAAGCATTCGACTAGTCGGAATCTGGTGATAAAAGGAGCTAATTGTGAAATTGTCAAAAAGCGAGATGATTGAAGAAGAAGAAAGGGTTGAAGGGTTGAAAGTTAAAGAAGTTCAAATCAAGGGCTAGAAAGGATTAAGCGGAAAATCGCTTTTGAACCTCTGTTGCCCGACAAAAGTCGGCAGATTATACCAAAAAATCTTGCTGCGCTAAGAGGTTTGAGAATGGAATAAGATCGAAGTGAATGGCTTCTAGATGCCTTTGTCCTTGATCTTGTTCCAAAGAAGAATCACCCGGATGATGAGTTCCTCAAGCTGATTCTGAGAATAAATATCGGACTTTACGAAGTATCACGGAAAATGAGGCCAAGCTTATAAATGTAAAGATATCTCGCCAAGGTATGATCATTAATATACTCAAAAAGAAGCCGGATGGCTCGTTTTGCCGGTGGCATTTGAGAGATTCTCTTTGACATATTGAACAAATCACGGATAAGCGATCAAGTGCGGACAAGCGATGTCAAATGGAAACTCTGTCAGTTTTCAACATTCACAAGACCAAAGAAATGCGAAGGATACAAGCCCAAGGGGTGAAGATTGAGGAAGATGCAGGGATCGGTGCTTTTAAATTCAAAACTTTTACGATGTAACATGTAATCATCATATCTAATGAAAAGTTTATTTTTAAATCAAGACAAAATCTCTTTGTCTTACGATTACTTGCTCTTTAAGCATTTCTATACTTATCAATTTGTTTGGTTTCTCAAGTGTTTTTGGTTTCATCAAAAAATTGTTGGGGAAATTTATAGTTTTGATGAAAGTTCAAAACACATGTAATAGGACGATCGGACACATTAGGTAGTGATGTTTACATTCTTTGCTATAGGAGACCGATTGATAATGATTGTATAGAAAAAGCGATGTAATAGATAGGTCACATATTGAGGGAACTCAATATGTAAAGGTCGAATCTGAAGAATCGGAAGAAAGGCGATGTCAAATGGCGAGCGCTAAACGAGCGAAAGATCAGATTGGGCGATCTCGTCGGATAACTTCGATTGGAAGTCATGAAGCTCAAACCTCTATACTAGAAGATCGGATGACTTCGGAAGATAAGACGGAAGACCTCATCGGTCGGTCGGCCCGGTTGAAAGTCAGCAGGCGCCCGAGCGAAGACTCCATAAAATTGAATTTGATCGATTCGGTGATCGGATCGGCTCATAAGATGGCGATGTTTCATCTTATCATCGTCTACGATCCGAACAAGATGAATACAAACCTTAGTTGGAGGAACAACTTTGCAAAAGCAAGGCTTTTCATCGATAAGGAAGAAACTGCGTATGGCGAGCTGATACTTTCGCGGGTTTCGATGTTGCTCTCTCAGCGGCTACAAACTTTCGGCCATGCCGTTCTGAAGCCGCGTCATCAAGCCTGCAACTCTACCTAAAATAGCACGAGATTCAAATTGCTCTCAACGGCTCTTTGATCTCAAGGTCTATAAATATGGGATCATGACTTGAGTGAAATCACGGAAATCTTTGGGACAAACAACATAATCAAAAGCTCAAACTATAGTGATTTCCCTTACGAAGAACACAACTACAAGCTTATTTTATATTGTGTTCATCCATAAGTTCTTAGCGAAATCTTTTCATCTAGCTATCGCGGGCTGCTTATCTGTGAAAAGATTTCATAGTTGGAACCTCAACAATCTTACCCAAACCCCAAGTTAGGATAAGTTGTTTAGCAAGATTCGGTCTAGGGTTTCTAATCTTGATTTACGGGATCGTTTGAGTGAGAACTCTTAAAACATCTGTTGGTGTCTTGTGTTGGACTAACACACTAATCTAAATCCGGTCGGTTAAGTCGGTTAAGTTGGTGCCCCTTGTGAAAGGGAAAGTGGATGTAAATTTGGTTTGTCAGAACCCTTATAAATCTTGTGTGCCTTTCTTTGCTTTGATTAAGCGCTCTCCATCCGCACAATCTTAAAAGCGCATACATTCTAAGTTAAGATCGAATGACGCAAGCTTACGATCGTCGGTTGATTTCGACATCGATTAAAAAAGATAAAACTTGGAATCGGATTTATACTTCTGTTGGTTTTCACGGGTAAAACTTAAGCTTCCATACGCATCAGTTAATCGATAGTTACGAAGCGATCTTGTCCCCTGGCGTTGATAAAGTTGGTTATCGGACGAGAACTGTTCACTCGCCTTTCGATCGGTATCTGCTCACGCTTTTACGATCCACGAAAAAATTTTTAAAGTCTATCACCCCTCCCCTCAGACTTACGCCCTCCATCTTCGTTAAAGGGACCTACAATACCAATCAGTTGTATCTACCCATGGATTATCTGGCGTTGGTCATGGTCAAAAGTTCATCATCCAGCGCATTTCGTGCATATTGACCTCAAGTCGAAAGGGTATAATATCGCTCCATTACTTATATTCTCCGTAACACATATAGTGGAGAATCATCTAGTGGTGTCTCGGATGGGTATCTAATACCCTCTAAGGTATTTGTGCATCCATCATGAGATACCTAGTATCTCGTAGTAAGTGAGATCTTACTACACTCTCTAAGAGTATGATCACCGGATCGCACACCAATCTCCATTGCATCATCAATATCTCATTCTTGATGATCCTTGATCGGGGCTATTTGAGAATCATTAAGTCTTGAGTTCTCACAACCTCAATGACAACAATGACTCATGGGAACAACTTGTATGAATAAATGCAAACAATCAAACATAATATTCAAACAAGTGTATTGCCATACATTAATATTAATATTCATCGGTATTATGTCCTTACAATAGATTGTCTCTAGGACACTAACACTAACAATCTCCCACTTGGACTAGAGTCGATCACCTACATGTCATCAAGTTCAGACCATCAAATGTGCAGTGTGTACATGAACACTTTCGGTGTTATGGTGAAAAGATCACATCCAAATTAAATATGTGGGAATACATTTTAATTCTATTTCTCCTATCGTTATGATCCATCGGATCAAATGATAAACACAATGCTAACATCGATCTCGGTTTCCTTTTAGCTTAATCGCACCATGTTGTCTCAATCTGAGTTTATTAGACAAGCGTATCCGGAACTACCCCTAGTTCTCTTCGAACCATAAAATCGGACAACCTTCTTGAGGTTTTACGATACGACAATATACCCAACCGGTTGTTGAATCTGCGATCCTTTTTGCTTGGAACTATTCAATGACCCGCCCGCCAATCATTGTGAAATGTAATCTGTGAAATGTAATTCCAAGCTGAACTATTACAAATCTGCTTTGAATCTGCGATCCTTTTGCTTGAATCGGGATCCTTTTGCTTGTGAAATGTAATCATTGTGATTTATGTCGTCTGTCGGATTGAAACTTGCGTCGGCATCTTCAATTCTTACTAGTTTTACATCCAGTATAGACAAAACATTCTTTAGTTTATGCGAGATACTTGGAATGGTCTTGGCGACAATTTAGTGAAACTTTTTTTTGGATTACGTTGGTAACTACGGTGATGTTGATAAGCGTAGGCCCGCGTTTGACCTAGTGCGAGTCATAGGCGTACATGATTAATGATTGCATATGCATATGGGACATCTTTCATGTCTTGATATCAAACTTTCATTAGAAGGACAATCCTTCTTTTCGACTTTATCCATGATTTCTTGGTAGAGACCCTCTCTTAGAGTTCTCTATGTAAAATGCTTCAACACCTTGTCTACATAGGTTTTGTGGCGACCTCAACATCCTCTTGGATCTATCCATATGGATCTTGATCCTAGGATGTAGCGAGGCTTCACCAAGACCCATCATCATGAAGGTCTTTAACATCAAATCTTTAGTTATTTGCATTAGCGGGATATTGTTTTCCCAAAATCAATATATCATTGACATACGGTTATAAAAACAATATTCTTCCGTTGCATTTGCGATAAGCGCCAAGGATCTTCCAAATTTACGATAAAAGTCAAAAAAAACTTGATAGCTTCATCAAATTGGATATTCAACTCCTAGAAGCTTGCTTCAATCCATAAATGGATATCTTTAGCTTGCATCTTAGATTAGAATTTGACTTAGATGCAAAACCTTGGGTTGAGTCATAAACACTTCCTTATCATTGTTTCCATTGAGGAAAGTTGTTTTGACATTCATCATCAAATCTCGTAATCATAAGATGTTTCTTATCATAAATAAAATAAGAATGGACTTGATCTTTTGCAAGCTGGTGAGAAGGTCTCATTATAGTCAATGCCATCGTGTTGACTATTAGCTTCGACACCAACCTAGCTTTGTAGGTTTGTGCTTTGCCATTTACATTGGTCTTGCTCTTGAAGACCGATCGCAACATATGGGTCTAACCCGAGAACTTCCTCAACCAACATAAGACTTGATTGGTGTACATCGAGTCCATCTCGATTTCATGGCTTCATGCCACTTCCTAAATCGATATCGATATTAGCGGAATAAGTATTAGGATCATCCTCATCCAGGGTATGTCACATTATCGAGTTCCTCAAGAGGTAATTGTATCTAATGGGTGGATTACGATTTCCTAATTGACTTACGGAGATGTGGTTGTGCGGAAATTTGTACATTACGATCGTGATAATTTTGTGGTGCATTGATTTCATCAATGTCAGGAATCATCAAGGCTACACTTTCGGAGGCCACTTGGGCGGGAGTTTGAACTATGTTGTCTCATTCAACCCTTGGAGGTTCTTTTTTGGCAATCATACTCAATTATGCTCCTATTTGGCTGAAAAATGATCACTAGTGAAAGACTCACCGTGAAAGTTGATGAATGCTGCTTTGATTCCTTGTCATGTTCTTTTGACAAGAATGTCGATCTCTTTGTTAATTGTGGTTCTTGAATTTCTTCAAGTTCTCTCAACTTCGACCTTGTTCATAAAAGACATAGTCCAATCCGAGGAACTTAGTGCCTTTCAAAACAATCATTTGATTGTTTTTCTCGGAGTAGATAAGTAATATCCTTTAGTTTTCCTTAGGATATCCCACAAAGTAACCCTTTTCACCTTTGGATTCCAACTTGTCGGTAAGCATCTTTTCACAATCACGGGGCAACCCCATATTTGATATGTGTAAAGTTGGCATCTTACCACACCATAGTTCATATGGTGTATGCTCAATCGATTTAGATGGAATCTATTAGAATGTTAATTGAGGTTTTGTAGCGTATCCCATAAGAATGTTAGAAGGCGAAATGCTCATCATGGACCTCACCTTGTCTAATAGGGTTCGGTTTCTCCTCTCGGACACACCGTTCATGTGCGGTGTTAGGAGAGAATCCATGTATTTGGATTCCATGTAACTTCAAGTGTCGGTGAATTCATGGCTAAAGGTATTTTACCTCTCGATCAATCGAAGAGTCTTAAACTCTTACCAAGATGCTTCTCTACTTCAGCTTTATACTCCTTGAATTTTCTCAAAAGATTCGGACTTGTGTCTCATAAGATACACGTATTCGTATCTCGATAAATCATCAGTAAAAGTGATGAAGTATCCGAAGTGACCCCTATTTAGAGTGGACAATGGTCCCATAAACAACATTGTAGATCAACTCTAGAACTTCTTTTGGCGTGCACCCTTTTCCCGAGAAAAGGTTTCGTTGATCATCTTGCCCGTGAGATAAGATTCACAATTTCCATAAGACTCACAGTCGAATGAGGTTAAGTAGTCTAACTTTCTTAACCTTGCAATTCCTTTCTCGTTTACATGATCAAGTCTACAATGCCACAAGTAAGTCGGGTTTTTCATGATTACTAAGCTTGAGTCTTTTATTTTGTATTAAAAACATTATATCCACAATGCAACAAGTATAAACCATTCACCATAGGGTCATTCCATAAACCATTCAACGTGAAATAACAATTATTATCACTAAAATGAAAGAATAACCCTCAATGTCTAACATAGGAATGAAAAAAATGTTGCGAAGTAATAGGTGTTGGGCTATCTTGAAAAGTATGCTTTTACTTTATATAACCAATTTGAATTTCTTATTTATTTTCTTGAAATAAATTATTTATCACATGTTGCATTAAATATGAATGAATGTTATATATATTTCTTTGCATACCGTTCGAAATAAAGTCGATCGTGTTACGTTGTAGTTAATTTGGTGATACGGATCACGGAAGATCAAATTAACGGTTCCTCAAAACTAAGTACAAATTCACAACCAGAGATGGAAATGAACAACCCATCATGAAAGGTTGAAGTGTAAGGCTCAGATTGGCTTGTCTTGACCAAGGGATTACACTAATGCATTATGATCTGTTGAAAAGGACCTCTGGGAGGATAAATTCTTGATCTTGAATATGCAAAATTAGACCTCAGTGGTTCGTTATTTCTTAATCTTCATTCCTTAAATAGGATCGTGTGAAATTAATAATTATTGCTTGACTTATGATGGGAAGAGAATCAATGCGATTCAATACTTGTATATTGGGTAATATTATTAATTACATGACGATTGCTAAAGATTTATCTGAGGAGAATGGCGTGCAAATGCGGCTTGCTTGATTTGTCCCCTTGGTGGGCTCGGAATCTTTATCATACCAAATCTTGCAAGTGGAAATTTATTTTCGGTATGGATAATAATGTTGAGTTGTCTTTACTCGAGGAAAAAGATATTAATTAATATAAAGTCTGTTCATTGACTTAATTAATTAATGGACTAAGATAATCTTAAACGCGGGAAATAATGATCGGGAGCCATATTATTGTGAAGTCGTAATGTGGGTTAAGATGGATAGTTCATATTGTAGCATGGATAAACCCGACCTCCGCTTTGGGCACGAAGGATCATAAATAATCAACAAAAAAGGCGCATGAAAACTGACCTCGGCGGGGACGAGGATCGGCCCGTAATTCCCACAAGACCAAACCTTGGAAATCGTAAAGATCGGCCTTTCGGGTAGTCGGCGGTTCGGGGAAATCGCGATGCGATTTCCGGCTTTATATCCTCAAGTCGGGGCGACTGCATGACCCATAACTATACAGATTCCGTGGTGATATGACCCCGAAACCGCCACTAATCCTCCCTCCACATCCGCTCCACGCGATTGGCGCCTTGGCGAAGATGGACTATTTTTTGGCTGTCAAAGGTGAGATTAATGGTTCATAAAATGTTGTAGCCCTTTCATGGGCATTATTCATTATGTAAATTCTCACCCAAAGGTGAGAGTCATAATATAAATAGGCCACCGGCCACCTCTGTAAAGGTCGAACAACTTAGACTTCTAGGCATATACATACATCTCTCCACTGGCTTGGACGCCCCGGACGTGGTCTGATTCAAAAAACGAACGGTTAACCAACTTCTTTGTCTCTTTCCTGATTCGATTGCCTTTAGCATCGCATTTTCATAATAATTATTGTTTAGCGGTAGATAAAAAATCGGTTACAACAATTGCACGCAAATACGTGGGAAGACATTTCTTGAGAAATTTCAACAATTCTCAAGGAGACCTCGCCTTCAAACTCTAAGAAAAACAAAATGGCAACCAACGGGAAAGCTATAATCGTGAATGGCCGGCGTTTGTGATGGTGTCGAGAGTTTCTTTGAGTTCTCAACCCAGCTCGAGGCGACCCATTTGGTTCCCCATTTGGTGGAATCTTGTCCATGACCGGGAACCTCCAAGGATAATCGTTGTAACCGGAAGGATAGTCACGGGCCAATGGCGTGGCGATGGCTAAACATGCCATCGTTGAGAACCCAAGACCTGGGCCAGACCAGCGAGTTCAAATAGTGTATTCACCCGCCCTCAAAAGCAGCGGCGGAAAGCCCTCGTGAGGCTGAGGAAACTCACTCTCCGACCACGCCATGATGAGCAGTGGAAGAGATCTTGCCGTAGCCACTGGACATGCACCGGAGGATCGCCCGAGAGCATTAGGCATACCACCATGGTGCAGGCGGGGCATTAACATGTGACCTTTCGGTCATGGCGTTAAGTAGGAGGGCGTCCAATTTACATTTGGAAAGGTGGGTAACGAGGATGGACCGTTTAGGTCTAACGACCTTATTATCGATTCGCCCTTAGGAACTATGATCACTCGGCTTTGCCGAGGAGGAAAAATTAACATAAGCGGCTCTAGAATCGCCTTCTAGCGAATCTAGGACCCCGAGTCCATATGGCAAAGTATAATCGTATATCGGATCGGCGAAGTGTAGACTTTTCTCCACGATCTTTGGCGACCGGGCCCACGTGTAGTACCTTGTTGCCATCTCTCTCCATTGATACTTTCGAGCAAGCGGCTCGATTATTCTTGAGCCTTTATCTGGCGATGGCGCCCAGGCACTGCGATAAAGCGGCTCGTAAACATGCTTCAAGGGAGGCGAAGTCAAATCGATCCTATGTTGAAGGATCGATAGACTTATCGTTGAAGGTGACCCCGTGGGGGCAGCCCCCTGCTTTGAGGCGATGTCGGCCTCGAAGAGAACAAGCTATGGCGGCGCCTTGACCCGCCCCCCTGACCAATTCTCGCCGATTTTTTAGGAAAAGGGCCGTGACCTCGTCCATACCATGGAATTTCTAGAGGGCTCTCGGAGGAAATCATGAGCCAAGAAAGGTTCGAAAAAAAACCGGGGGTCATTACAATACCCAGAAAAACCATTTGAGGAGTCCATTCGGTGAAGGTGATGGAGGCTACGGGTATGACACTGTTAGCGTTTATACCCGGATCTAGGGATGAGACATGTTCGCGAGCACCCGCCCCATAGAAAAAATAAAAGCCAGCAAAAACCGAACAAAGTATACCCCTTTATCATGACGGAGGACCTTTACACCGGGAGGTGTCGAGATCTGTTGAGCGGTTGTGGAAGCTTTTGTGAAGATGGCGGTGAATAGGTTTATCGAATCATCACAATCGGGGCAAAGGTCGGCAGCATGACCATGCTGGGCGGAGATCGGGTGCAAAGAGAGCCCGTGATAGGGGCGGGGGAAATTTCTGTGCCACCCACCGGAAGAGAACCGCAAGGAGGGTCAGCGTCATCTACACCATCTAAGCCCCTTGCCACGATGGGGGCTTTGTCTCGTCCTCCTCGTCAAAGCGTCACCCTAAAGGTGGAAATCGAGCAATGGAGAATGCTCAAAGAATGGTTACGCCCGTCTTGGGCGTGACCGAAGAAACCCAAAAAATTAAGTTTGGAAATAGACAAAATTTGGAGTCGTGTGCAGAACATAGACCAATTGGTCATAAAAGCCAAATATCATGGGACGGTTGTGTATGCGGATGTTGGTCGACGGGGTGTGTACGCAACATTCTATTTAAAGACCCTAGACCAACTTGGGGATTCTGAAGCATACATCACCCATGCGATCATCTGATGAAGGGATTCGGAAAAGCGATAGTCAAACCTCTAGGCATGTTCCGCATGTCTATGGGCTCGTATCACCTTGGATGAGAAAGGTCGGGAACACTAGGCTCCTATATTTCCTTGTGTCGACCTCCAGAAGCACCTATCTTGGCTTCCGGGAGGCCGTTTGGCTGCAATTCGAAATTGCGTCCTCCACCTATTATTTTTGTGTAAAGTTCCCCACCAAGAGGAAATTTGGTTTGCTTCAGTTAAAGGTGACCAAGTGGATGCAATAGGTTGTTTGCTTTATTCTTCACCTTATTCAAATTGACCAACCACGTTTAGTAAATCACATAATGACCTTTGGATCACAAAATGCATGATAACATATTTGGATCTTGAAAAGAAAAAAGTAAGAAGAGGGCGTGAAGAGTTTGATCAAGAATGGGTCCAGAGCCGAAGATTTTTATACTCGAGGCGAGATAGATGATCCACGACTCGGGGGACGGAGGCGGTACACAGGAGGAACTTCGAAAGGGTCAAGAGTGGACCCGGATTGGCCGGACACAGAGATCATCATTAGATCAAGATCTGACGACACGAAAATTGAAGTCGTCAATTTCCTCAGAATAACCTAGACATTTTGCTTGGTCACACAAGGATATGGTGGGGATCGATCGAGATCGCATATCACCGGTTACACATTGACCCGGCCGAAAACCCGTGCTTCGAAAAGAAGGAAGTTTGGTCGGAAAAATATCGGCCCTCGGCGAAGAGGTGAAGAAGTTTCTTGACGACGACCTTATCATCATGGCCGACCAACCCGCGATTGGGTGCATGAAATATGGTCCTTGTAAAAAGAAATCAAATGGGACTTAAGCGACTTTACATCGATTTCCGCAGATCTTAACGAGGCATGCCCCAAGGATTTCTTCTCGATCTGATATATCGACCACTTAATCGACAATACATCTGGGCCATGAGATGATATCTTTCATGAGCATTTTGTAAAATTACCATCGGATAGCTATGCCGCGAGCGACCGGGTGACACGCTTCATTTTTAACAAAGAAGAACATGTCTTTGTTGGAAGAATGCCTTTTGGTTTGAAGAGCGCCAGGGCAGCGTGTCAAATTTGGTCAATCATATGTTTGTTGAGCAAATAGGCAAGTGATTGGAGGTGTGCGTTGCGACATTGTCATGAAGAAGTCTAAAAAAGGAAGATCATTTTGGCTCATCTGGAGCAAGCTTTAGAGATACTCGGGAAGTTCAATATGAAACTCGGCGAAAAAGTGCAACCACGGGTGGAATCAAAAAAGGAAGTTCCTAGGGCACTTGGTCGACAAAGCGGGGATTAGAGGCAAACCAGCCCAAGGTCTGGGCTATCTTGGATATGGGGCCCCAAAACCAAAAAGGGCGTTCAAAAAGCGATGGGGGTGCTTGGCGCTACGAGCAATTCATCTCGAATGGGATAAATGCAAGCCATGTTGACACCATCGAGAAAGAAGGCGAGGTTGAATGGACATCGAGTCGGGATGCTCTTGCGAGGATCAAGCATATCGGCGGCGTAAGCATTTTAGGCAAACGGTCCACTGGCGAAAAAATTTCTATACTTGGCGACCTCAAAAAAGCATACTGGCCTTGATGCTTATCTGGCGGAGGTCAAACCCATCTGCCCATTGCTTTGTCGGTCAGACTAAATGAAACGAGTGGCGATACCTCTTCAAGAAATTAACCTATGCTCTCAGTTATGGTGTGAGAAGCGAGACCATACTTCTTCGATCACCAGAAAGTGGAGGTCCGGCTTCTTTACCGCCATAGCGTGCTCCGCCGACCCGGATCATCGGGCCGATGCCTCAATCAGAGCCATCAAGGTTGGGCCGGTATGGGGTAACATCTGGCGCCCGGTGACTGCAATAAAAAGCTCGGGCCCAGCGACTTCATCGTTGAATTAACCCCCCTCCTCGCAGGGCCCGGCCCGATTCGGCCCGGCCCACCATGGGAGTTGTCTGCGTGGAGGCGGCTCGACAGCCCAACAAATCGGGGGCAAAAAATTGTTGTCCGGTCCGGATGGGATTTCTTTCGAATGACACTTTTGATTTCCCTGCCACCAACAACGGGCCGAATATGAAGTCTTGATCAGCGATTGAGAAATGTCACATGATGGGCATCAGCGACCAAGTACACCGCAGGCTCGACTCATAGCATACCGGATATCAGGGGAGTATGAGGCGAGATGAGCGGATGTCATCCTACCAAGAGGTCGTCAAATCACTTTGCCTGAAATTTGAACAAATCTGCATCAAGCTAGTACCAAGGGATGAGAACTCCCGAGCCGATGCATTGGCACGACTAGCGACTTCGGAGGGACCAGTAGAGATGAGGGATGTCACCATCACAAAACTCTACCACCCCTCCACTGCTAACACAACAGTCGCTGCCCTAGACACCCCGAGTTTAAGCTGGATGACCCCATGTCGACTACTTGATGGCGGGGCATTACCAACCAAATGAATTGAGCAAAGCAATTGCAACCTAAGCGACAACAAGTACACATTGGTTGGTAACGAACTATATAAGCGAGGCTTGACATACCTTTGCTCGATGTGTTACCCCAGAGCAAGGGCAGGCTATCCTGCAAGATATTCACGATGGGGTATGTGGAAACCACGCTGGGGGGCAGTCGCTCGCTCATAAGGCGACGAGATAGGGGTATTATTAGCCAACTTTAAAGGCCGATGCCATGGTTTTAGCACAGAAATGACACAAATGTCAAATACATGCACCATCAATCAAGGTTACTTTTGAGGAACTCACCCGGCATCCTCGGTCCTTGGCCTTTTGCAAAGTGGGGATAGATATCGCCGGGCCATTACCATGACCTCGGGTTCGGTCAAATACATACTAATCGCGATGGATTACTTCACAAAATGGGCCGAGACTGAGGCTTTGGCGACCATAGATCAGGATCACGTCATCAAATTCATATGGCGAAACATCATCTGCAAATTCGGCCTACCGTAAGAAATTATATCTGATAATGGAAAGCAGTTCGATGGTCATAAGATCAATAGTTTCTTCAGAAAATGGAAAATCACCAAGCTTTTCTCTACCCCTTATCACCCTCAGTCAAACGGTCAAGTCGAAGCTGTGAACAAGATCATCAAGCACACTCTGAAAACCAAGATTGAGGGAGGAAAAGGGAAGTGACAAAGAAGTTGGTGACCCAGTTCGTCTTTGGAATCAGACTACGTCCGGGGGCGTCCAAGCCAGGGAGAGGATGTATGTATATGCCTAGAAGTATAAGTTATTCGACACATTCAATTGTGCTGTGGAGGCCTATTTATACTATGACTCCCACCCTTTGCGACTTCGAACTACCCATTACCGGTTGCCGACCTTTGCGACTTGAAGGTTTGGTCTTATGGGGATTCGTGGGCTGATCCCTTGGTCCTTATCGAGGTTGCTTCATGCGGTCTTTGTTGGATTATTTAGGATCGCCCGTGCCCGGGGAGGGAGAGTCCGGAGTTTATCCATGCTACAACATGTGGTCATCTGAGCGACACTGCGAATTATTAGGAAGACCCGCTGACCGATGGCATTTGGCTCGGAGGCAGTCATACCCGAAGGTCGAATTCCAAACTCTCGGAGAACTTCGCGGTCGCGACCAAACCCGATAGAGCCTTAGCCAGAAACCTAGACTTGCTTTCGAGAAGCGATTAGAAGCGGAGTATCGAAATGCGAATACAAACAACGATCAGAAAAAAGTCTGACTCTAAAATTCAAAATTGAAAAGCGACTGGTCTGAAAAGACTCTCGGAGTAACCAAAAGGTCGCTCGAGTATTATCAACCAGAGACATACGGCTCGAGAACCGGATGCTTTTCGGTCTCGGTACCCGTGGAGCAGTCTCATCGAAGATACTATCGATGGGAATTCGAGGCGATTATCTTATAAACTTTCGGTGAGTCAATAATAATGAGTTAAATTTTCTTTTCACAATTCGTGTTTAAACCGGGGAAGTCGCATAGATGAAACATCGGCCTCCCAGGAGCGACTTTTGACATATTTGCGGTGAGATCTCCACTAGCGGTGTGATCCTCCCTAACTTTATAAAAACGACTAAGCGAGGGTTCAATCTAAAATCGTAATGCGATAAGAGGAATGAGCATCATATGATTATAGTCACATATGGAAATCAAGTCGGCACAATAATAAAGGAAAAAAAAGGCGATTTCATTAATGACAACAAGCCGAAGGTCGGTACATTATAAGACCCGAAGGCTAGATTACATCAGCGGAACCAAGATACATCATGATAGCGGCGACAAATGTTTTACTACAACCCAATATCCACGGTGGCGGGCGACTTACGGCTATAAGGCATCTTGATCAAAAGTATTGTTGGAGATGGGGTTCAACAACTTCTCAATCTCCTATTTTTTATCGGGATTCTTGATGTCATCATTCTTCTGAGCGATCAAGAATCCCATCCAATGCACCCTTGACTATGTTCAAAGCGCCCACCTAATTGTTCTTTGAATAACTTATTTGGTGAGGGTGTGAATGACCACCCTCCGGGATCTTGGGTAAAACACCTCCCTAGGAGGCCGGTTGCGCTTTGCTCTTTAGGAGGAGCGCAGGACATCTCGGCGACCTCATTTCGTGCCCGACCTCATCCGTCACGAGTCGAGGACCACTCTGAGTCTCGGGCGTGTCTCATCTGGATCGAGTGGGGTGCATGATCAGGCTCGATTAGGGAAGAAGGACAAATCAATGCCCGGATCTTCTAGATCTTTAATCTCCGGCACAATAACCGGAGGCATGAAATCATGACGTAATGCGATCGATTTGGTCACAATGTCGAAGGTCGGTGGCGAGGTTTCTTCCGCCAAAACAGCTTCGAATAGCGCCATAACGCCACGGCGTAAACCCAAAAGTTAACGCTCTTGACCTGCTTAAAGTGTTACGTCTTTGGTGCGACTTCTCTGGAACCCTCACATCGCTGCGGATCAGCTCCGCCTTCACAGGGTCGGCCTCCTTCTCCTCTGAGAGCAATCTCTCGGCTTATTGTTGGCCCACCGAGCTCGAGGCCCTCTTGGCTTGGTCGTACCTACTCGACCTCCGGTTTCGCCTGCACCTCCATGTCTTGAGCCTTTTTCCATGTAGAGGCGGCCTTCAAGGAGTGGACAACGATCGAATACATGTTGCCCGTGACTGTTGGCGATAGGCGGAGGTGATCATCATGCCGTCATCTGCGGCATTCCTGCATCTCAAATCATCTCTCCAAGTAGTCGGGCAGTCTCAAAGGCGTGCCTCCGGCGTTAGAATTAGGGGGATCTCATGGCTCGGCACCTCTGGTGAGAACTGGCGACATGGCTCTGTTGCAACAAGGAGGAACAAATATATTAAGTTTGGTCCGGTTTGAAAAGTAGAATTCATTAAAGTTCAAGCGGCCTACCTCTGCATCTCTCCTCATCCCAGCCAATCCGGGAATTGTCCTCCGGATGGCGACCTCCCTCCGGGTAGAAGTCGGCAAGGTGTCATTTGAGGCCACCTAAAGCACCCCCTACTTGATGTGGATCGGTCGTGCAAGTTATTTCATTGCCCTCTTTGAGGTCGCTCCTGACCGCAATGGGCGAGGTTCGGCGACTTTCTTCTTGCCTTTGTCGTGCGGCCCAGTCTGACTGGAATGTCCCCTTAAATTGTGAGGCGGATGCCTCGTGGATCAATCTTGTCCCGGTCGTGAGGCCATCTGGGAGGAAAGAGGCGGCGATGGATCGGGATCTCGGAACTAACATAAAATAGAACCTTTTAGCGAAAATCGCGAAATACACTTGAAAAGATCGGCCGAGACTTGAGGAATCGTCAAGTGGCGAGGGTAAGTATCTGATGCGGCTTTGGCGGTCGAGCTCGGAGTTCAACAAATTAACGTCTACTTGTTAGGGGTGTGTTGGGAAATTTGTATTTAGTTTTGATGGAAGTTCAAAACGGGTTGTAATATGACAAATCAGGCTATTAGGTAATCGATGACTTAGAATCGAGTTAAGATGACCGGTGAGAAATGTATGGATAGCTGATGTAAAAGATAGGTCACATATTGAGGAAACTTCGATATGTATAGGTCAGTCGGATTATCGGATGACCGGATAAGGTCGGATGATCGAAGACTAAACAAGTTAGAAGGCAAGAAGAAGTCGGATGATCGGGTGTAGACACGAGACTCGAGATAAACTGAAGACTCGGAGAAACGAAGACTTCGGAAACCACGAAGACTCGGATAAACTGAAGACTCGGTAGAAACACGAAGACTCATAAAAAAAAAAAAACGAAGACCTCGGAGAAACCTGAAGACTTCGAGATAAGCACGGAGACTCCGAGAGAAACACGAAGACTCGAGTAAAGCGAAAATCGAAGACTACGAGAAGGTCAAAGAAGACCGGAAGACCTACATCGACCCGATACGCAGAATTGTGCTAAGACAATGCTGCATTAGAAGACTCCTATCGGTGGATCGATCCGCTTATCCGATCAAAGTCGTTTCACACCGGTGTTAACCAAAAATGGTACCTTTGACCATACGAATATTCTACAAGAAGAATATCAAACGTCAATTGGACAAATCTCGGAAGTGTTGTACTCGTGAAGCCAATGAGAGAGCGTGCGTGCACAAAAAGAGCTAACAATGCGGGATTCGACGCTGCGGACACAAATGGCACTAATCATGCCTTGACGCGATATTCAAGTACGCCACATCAAATCCTACAAACCTACCAAATATGGCGAGAAATTCAAATTACTCTCCAGCGACTCTTTGATTTAAGTGGTCATAAAATGGGATTACTCTTCAAAGTGAAAGACCCGACAAATCACGGGGAAATTATCAAGAAGCGAAAAAACTATAGCGAAATTTATTTCGAAGAACACCATATTTGAAGATTATTCTTAAGTGTTCATCCCATTGTTCTTAGCATAGAAATCTCATCCTCTAGCGTTTGGCTACATAAACACTAGGATAGATTTCGGTTGGAACCAACAAATCTTTACCCAAACTCAAAAGTTAGGTTAAGTTTGTTTTTGCAAGAATTCGGGACTAGGGATTCTAGTTACGATTTACAGGATAGGTTGAGTGTGAACTCGATAAACATCTGTTGGGTGTTGGGTAACACATTAAACTAAGTCCGATTGGTTTTAGTTGGTGCCCTTGATGATAGGGAAGAGTGGGCGTGGGACCGATTATACGAACATTTATAAAAATCTTGTGTGCATTTACTTGCTCTTTATTACTTTACACTATTACACTGTTGAGCTTAAAAATGCATACATATTCGAAGTTAATATCGATGCACCGGCAAATGATCGTCGAGTTGACAACTTAGTCGACCGATTGAAAACTGACTTGAGAATCGATTTGATAAACCGGTTTTTCACGGGTATTAACAAGCTTCCTCACTATCAGTTAAACTGACAGATATCAAATTGATCTGCCCTCAGGCACTCAGTAAGATTGAATATCAGTCCAAACTGATTCACTTGCACTCTGATCAGGCAAACTGCAATCACACGATCTGCTTGAAAAAAGTTTCAGAAGTCTATTCACCCCCCCCTAGACTTACGCCCTCACGAAACTTCGTTCGGGACATACAAGTGGTATCAGAGCGGTGGTTCTATAGACCACTGGCTTTGAGTATCATCGGTTCTTGAGGAAGAATCTTTGTGGTCACTTGAACTGATCTTGAAAAACCGTTTTCAAAACTCATTCTTTTTCAAAATCATATTCGGCATGGATAATACCTCGGTATGTATCATGATTTGCCTAAATTTTCCATTGACGAGTATGCAGATTGGACAATATACATGTGCAACCATCTGGGGTCAATAAGCGGCGAGAATGATGGAAGTCGTTAAGCGAGGACCCATCATCATATATCCGATAACCCGTGGTTTGGAGGTGATCCATTTTTGCAGTTGGAAGCCTTGTCGAAAAAGTCTTTGCCTGATGGATGCGGAAGAAGAAAAAAGATGTATACACTTTGGATCTGATAGCCAGGCATATAATCATGAAGACCATGGATAAGATCACCAAAGAAAAGATAAAAGTATCTCAAGGCAACTAAGCGGATGTGGGATCTGACTTGCTTTGGGATGTGTGAAGGAAATGATCGGATCAAAAGAGTGATTGCAAAATTTGAATGGTGAAGTTCGAGAAGCAAAGATGTTGCCAAATGAAACCATCAATGAGCTCGATGGGAGAATCACCATGTCGATAAACAAAGCTACGAGAACTTGGGCGAGAGATGTCGGATAAAGACATCAATTACAAGATCTTGAGATCTCTACCAAGAAATGAGACATAGAAAGTCACGGTAATCAAGGATTGCCAAGACATTGCCAAGATGAAGCCAAGTAGCATGTTCTAAGTATTAAAGCCCATGAGTTCGATCGATCGAAAGGGTAAGAAGAAGAAGGCGATTCGCTTTCTTTGAAGCCACAACCTCCACATCAAAAATCGGTTGCATTCAAAATAACCTTGAGCGGATCAAAAGGCCCTTTGAACTGTTGGAAACATAATAAGCTAAAAATTTGAGCGGTCCTTACTTACGAAACTTGAAAGATCTAACACTCAACTTGGTAAGTATCGCGGATTTCTCTGAGGATTATCAAGGCGGAGGAAGAAATAGGAGGCCAGCGGATCTCGAAAGGACAAGATCGATGACCCGAAGGATCCACGAAGAGAAGATAAGAAAGAGATGATCGGTCGGATGAGAGAAGATACAACAATCGAGAGAAGAAGTTGATTACAATCGAAAGGAAAATTCTGACATATCCTACGGCCCGAAGTGACTCACTGGCGGAAGAAGTTCAGTGGATCGTGGATCATGCTTATTTGTGAGAAACCAGGTCTTTCTGGTACTGATTTTGCACTTTGACTCCAAGAAAGAAAAAGAAAGCGAAGCGAAGAGAGCAACGCTATAGAGACGAGAAAAGCCATGGTTGCTGACACACGAGGAATTGATGATTCCTATCGCATACGAGGATTACGGCTACTCATCGATGAAGACACATGCGATAAGCAATGTTGATGATTTCTTTGACCATGAAGATCTGATATTCTCATCAGATGATGAAATCTGTCTGATGGCTAAGGAGGAAGACCAATCTGAGGTAACCTCCAAACCTTACCTTTTTCAATTTCCACACCGGTATAATTAGCTTTTTCTTTGGAGAGATTGACTTATGACTCTACTACCGAGCAATTGCTTGATGATCTCTCTAATCACGGTGACACTTATACAATAGTGGAAGCTGAAAGCGATAAGCTAAGGATCAAAAATACTCGACTTGTTAAAAACGGTATCGAAAAAGCGACTCTCGGAAGATGGCGAAGAAGCTGAAAGTTCAGAAGGTTAAATCTTCTGATCAGGAGAAGCAGATTAAGGAACAACTAGCAATCAACAAACAGCAAGCTAATGAGTTCAAAATCCTACGGCTAAGTTTGATGAACTCTTCCCTACATGAGAGTACGAAATCTCGCGAGGATAGTTTACGGGAAAATAGAGGTTTTCACGAAATCTTCAAAAATATGAACACCTATTTTTGAGCATGGACTAACAAGAAGGAATTGGGTATGAGAACCCTTCTACATCCTCAAAAGCCCGTCTGGTTCACTTCAAAAAAGTGTAATCAAAGCGAGTCTCGATAAAGATACACAAAAAGCAAAATATGTATCGATAAGGGAAAGAGACCTGGCGAGCAAGTAAAGGCAAGTGCCCTGTCGAGAAGGGGACATAAATGGACCCCAGCCCGATTAAGCATCGGTAGAGGAATCAACAAAAAGAACCGGTTCTTACGAAGAGACCTCGGCTTTGATCGGTGATTAGGTATCGAAGAAGACAACTGTCAAAAAGGAAATCTGTCGAAACCAAATCAAGGTCATTTGCCTAACAAGCAAAGCTAAAGTAAAGCTGCAAAAAGACCATTTATGCCAAAAGATATGAATCTTTTAATGGTAGCGGTCGTACCTACCCTTAAATCGAGAGACCTAGGGTTCTAACTTTTGAGCCCCATTTTTGGGTTAAAGAGGACAAATTGTAAGGAAAAATCCCAAGTCTTCTCGATTCCTCAAGGCTACGAATAATCATACCAATCGGAATGCATATAAAGAGGCGTATGATTATGTTGATGTTTATGGGGAGACAAATCAGGGCTTCCGATCTATCGATTACAATAGAAGTGCCCTGTTTGTATGGATCTCTAAAACCACCTCTAACCCCTCGGGACCCAATTCTAAGGGGTACCTAAAACTGATTAGATTGCGGGTTCACGTGGGTTTGGCCAACAAAGGAGGTGTACAAGCAACTATCCGGTACATCGATAGTGGATGCTCAAGGCACATATTTGAAGCAAACATCTCCTTAGCTCTTCAATGAACAAGAAGGAAGGCGTGTACTCTTTGGTGATGATAACTTTTGGTTTTACCAAAGGATTGGAACATAGAGAATGATGATGTACAAATTCTTTGAGTCTCGTATGTCGAAGGTTTAAAGCATAATCTATTATCAGTATCACAATTCTGTGATAATGGATTCAGTGTTGAGTTCTCGAGTTATCAGTGTACTATAAGGAATCGAGCTACTCAACAAATCTTCTAACCCGGTTCAAGGAAAGGAGCGATCTACAATGATTGGAGCAGGTTGTCCAAGAAATGCATGCTGATTGTTAAGAGTTGCAAAAGTAGCGATTGGCTCTGGCACAAAAAGAATGAATCATCCGAACTTTAAAACTCTTAACAAGATAGCAAGGATGTCTTTGGTTGAGGACTTCAGAATGAGGTATTCTCAAAGGATCGGACATATGCCGCATGTCGGAAGGGAAAACAAGTTAAAAAGCCTCACTCAAGGGAATACGGACCAGCATCGATGAAATATTGCAATTTGCTCCATATGGATTTATTTGGACGAGTTACACCGGTCGATCTCGGTGGACGCAAATATACTCGTAATGTCGTGGATGATTATTCCAAGTTTACAGGTTGTATTCTTATATAAGAAGAATGAGATAACAACAAAGATACGAAGCTCAAGAAACTACAAAACAAAAGGGTGTCGATTATAGTGAAAATCGGATCGAGATAAAGGTATGGAAATTTACGAACTCCTTTATTCTTGATTTTTTGTTCTAAGTTTAATTATCTGACATGAGACATCAGTTAACAAGAACGCCATAATGAGAATGGAGTAGCGAGCGGAGAAAGCAAGAACACTCGTGGAAGTCTAGAGGGAGGGTGAATAGACTTCCTAAAACTTTTCGTCTTGGATCGGTGTGAGCTGCAGATTACCCGTCAGTGTTAGTGTATCGGTTTAGGCGATGTTCAATCTTCTTGAGTGCCTAAGAGGCGGAATCGGTTTGATATCTTCGGTTTAAGCGAGTGGTGCGGAAAGCTTGTTTTTACCGTGTGAAAAACCGGTTTATCAATCGATTCTTAAGTCGAGTTTTCAACCAATTGACTAAGGTGTCAATCTAATCAGATCAGTTGCTTGGTGCGGTGAGCTTAACTTAGAATATGTATGTTGTTTTAAACTCAGTTGTGTGAATTGTGTAAAGCAATAAGAAAGCAAGTAAATGCACACAAGACTTTTTATAGTGGTTCAGACGAAACCCGTCCTACGTCCACTCTTCCCTTAACATAGGGGAACCTTAACCTACTTTAACCTGTGGGACTTATACCCCTCATGGGATGGCGAGAGATGTTCCGAGTTCTCACTCTACAAACTTAACTTTGCGGGACTTATATCCTTCAAAAGGATGGCGAGATGGACTTACAAACTTAATCGGGACTTATATCCTTCAAAAGGATGGCCGAGATGTTTATCGAGTTCTCACTCTTACAAACGTAACCTGCGGGACTTATATCCTTTACAGGATGGCCGAGATGTTTATCGAGTTCTCACTCTATACAAACTTAACCTAACTTGCGTTTGGGTGAAGAATGTTTGAGGGTTCCAACTGGAAATCTATCCTGATATTTTAGGTAGCCAAAATGCTAGTGGATAGGATTTCTTGCTAAGAACTATGGGATGAACACTCTAAGAATAATCTTCAAATATGGTGTTCTTTGGTGGAAATTTTTCTTGAATTTTTCTTGCGTGAATGTTGTTTGCGGTGTCTCAATAGTTCATGTGATGTGGTTTCTCACTTGTTGGTCCTTGTCTTCAAAATGAAGATCGATCCCATTTTATAGACCTCGAAATCAAAAAGCCGTTGGAAGCAATTTGAATTCGGGCTATATTAGGTAGGTTGTAGGATATGATTGTGGCGTGCTCCGATTATCGGCGTGGCCGTAGGCATGATTAGCCCGTTTTTTGTCCTTGCGTCGTATCCGTATTGTCGGCTCTTTTTTGTGCGCGTGTCGCTTTCTCCTTGCCAGCGAGGTGGCACTTGAAATTTGTCCGTTAGGCGATTGATATTCTTTTTGTAGAAGATTCGTCTTATGCGGTGTATCTTTTTATTGTCACGGTGTGGTGACTTGATCGAATAAATAGTCGATCTACCTTATTTGAGTCTTCGGATGCACATTGTCTTAGCTCAATATCACGGACTCATTTGATATAGGTCTTGGTCTTTGGTAGTCTTTGATCTTGGTGTCTCGAGCCTCGGTGTCTTGATCATCTTGAGTCTTGAG
Organism: Stenogyne calaminthoides; assembly: GCA_037126765.1. NCBI lineage: Eukaryota > Viridiplantae > Streptophyta > Magnoliopsida > Lamiales > Lamiaceae > Stenogyne > Stenogyne calaminthoides. The sequence goes on from JBBCBC010000012.1 coordinate 31,319,377, forward strand.
GTTTATTCTTTGAGTCTTGAGGTTTATCGAGTCTTGAGTTCATCCGAGTCTTGATGTCTATCTGAGTCTTGAGGTTCATCGAGTCTTGAGTTGTCTTCTTGTCTTCTTTGATCTTGACTTCTTGTCTTCTTGATTTGTGCTTTAGTCTTCGATCATCGACCTTATCTGGGTCATCGATACTTCGACGACCTATACATATTGAGTTCCCCCCTCAATATGTGACCTATCTTTACATCGACTATCTATACATTTAAATTTGGTCATCTTAATCGATTCTAAGTCATCGATCAACTAACAGTCGATTGGTCCTATTCAACTTTATTTTGGAACTTCCATCAAAACTAAATTCTGATTTCCCAACAATTTCCCTTTTTGATGGAACCAAAACACTTAATCACATTTAATCAGAAAAACAGATACCATGAATGGAAATGTAGATGATGTTAACAGTACATACCTCAGAAGACAATGAGATGTTGTCTTAGAATCAGTGAGATGGAAAATTTCATTCAGATAGGTGTGTGCATTGTAGAATACATGAAAAGCGTACCTATCATCTGATTCCAAGTTGTCTTCTTCAGGTGTACTTGAACATTTGCGGACTCTTTGGGGATGCCAAACATCTGTACATCCTTTGCATTAGCTTGTCGACTCTTCTTTCCTATGGATTCCTCCTTTTTTGACAAATCCATAGTAGATATTCTTGAATTTAACAGGATCTAGCTTGTTATGCGGGCGAAAAAAGGTGGAAGGAGTAGTTCAAAAGGTGGAGCTTACGGTATTAGTGACATGATCTTGCCTTCTTTCATCCTTTATGCGGTAGAAATGCGGATACTTTGTTTTCTAACCGGTTCGAAATTCATCATCATTTTCGATCGATCTTGATGAATTGGAATCTTCTCCAGGATGTAGACGTCACATAACCATTCTCCTCGATCGATCCCGTTGCAGGCGGATCTTGGCCGTACTGAAGGATGCCTTTAGCAGTCTTGGGAAGGGCATTCTTCTTCCCAAGCAATCTCCTCTCTTTTAACCGTTCTTCCTCTTCCTTCGGATGTAAGCGATGTTGATCCCTTAGCCTCTGCTAACCCTTCTTGATTGCGGCCTCTTTTATTCTCTGTCTTATGCGCTCTTGAACTTGTTAGAGTCATCGCTTTTGGTGGAGAATAATTTGGCCTTATCTCGATCTTCGATTGCTTTCATCATCTTGCCTTTGCCTTTCTTCCTCCTCGAGTCTGCTTCAAGTTCATCTTGTTCGTCTTCTTGACTAATTTCTTAGCGAGTTCAAGGCTCTTGGCACGATCATCGATTTCCATTCTTTTACGAGCGAGCGAAGAAAAAGTCTTCAATCTTATCGACTCTGGCGGTAACCTCACGAAAGAGCACTTTTCGCTCGGTGATCTCTTTACTATGTTGCTCCACGGTTTCTTTCATTTTAAACAACAAGATCGGTAGATGGAGTGGTGGCAAGTCGAATCTGATGGTTTTTGGTAGAGATGAAAATGTTACCAAGCGTATGCAGTCTTTTTTTCTTCCTTCTCTTTATTCTCTTTTCCTTCCCTTTTTTTGGTTTCATCAAAGAGGTTGGACATCTTCTTGATTGAGCGGTTAATTGCCGTGAGATCTCTCTACGAGTTCCTCGACAACAAGAGGTAATCTGAGCGGTGGCGAAAAGGTCTTGTGTGTAGAAAGCGTCGAGAAGCGATTTCGATTTCTGTCTTGCTCTTTCTGTAGAAAAGCTAGAAAATGTTTCCAACCCATATCAAGTGGTTGTTGGTCTTGTCGAGGATGCCGGACACTCTCCAAAAGTACATGTATGCGATTGAGCATCTCTGTATCTAGGCCATGTGAGTTTTAATTTGGAGTTTGAGCTTCTCGGCAAGAGGATATACTAGTTGCATTACTTGACAAGGATGGCATTGTGCATCCCAATTGTGTGACCGTTCCTTGTCAACTAGTTTTGCTTGCTCATCTTCAAATCGCTTCATCGGATCTGCTTTGTGGTGCTGCAATTTGTCTTCAAATGCAGCCTTGATCCCATCCTGAATCTTTTGAGTATAATGATCTAGGGTATCAGAGCTCATCGTAGCAGTCTGTTCAGATGTTGAAGCCTTGCCAAGTCGGGTCTCATCTGCAGCACCCATTCTTGGTTCATCGGCAGCTCCCTCATGATCTGTAGGAGGTTGAACGGTTTCCTCCCTATTATCAGCAATACCGAACCTTTCGTGAATCAACCATCTGATATCATCATCAGATGTCAATTCAACAACACTTTCAATCCCAGCATTGTTTAGACATTTCAACTCCAAGTCTACAAAGAAATCTAATCCCAGAGTTGTCATTAGATCAGAAATTCTTCAATGCTCTTGATCGATATCCCTCGAACACTATCTCTTCTATCATTCTTTGGATGCCGGGATGTTGATCGATTCGAGGGCATAGATCCAGCAGATACTCTTTGATCTGTTGCTTCATTATCCTTATGATGGGGCTCTCTGGAGCAGGTGAAGCAAGCACTGTTCTGGTGTTGAAGGGATTATGAGAGATGGACACTCGTTCGTCGGATCTCTCAGGTTCTTGAGACTTGATCGGGGATTGGGATGTTTGTAGTTCAGGTTCATTTTCAGCGTGTTGAGGGTGTTCAGTTTCCTGAACGGGTTCATTGATTGGTGGTGTGGGAGATGTTGTTCTGATAGGTGAGGGTGAGGGTGAGAAGGTTTTGTGGGGAGAGGATGGTGGTGATGATTTTTGAGGAGAGGGTGATGGTGATTTGGAAGTGGGCGTTGGCGATCTTGCTCTCTGGAAGATCTTGGTGAGAGGCAGAGAATCAGATGGTGATTCTTCCTCAGATTGCTCCCTTACATCCCTCGATGATTTCTCTCCTTCTCTTTGCGATCATCTGCTCTTCCCTTACTTCTCGATAGTTGGCTCGAGGATTTGCTATATCTTTAAATCGATCTTACTTGCGCCAGATCCTTTGTTCTTGACTTCTTTGGCGAGAACTTGGAAGCGATTTTCGGAGGAGATGAGACTCTCTTCGGCGTTTCATTGAGCATCTCTGGTTTCTTGGCGAGATCCTTCCTCTTCATCCTCTTCTCTTGAAGCGGCCTTTTCACGCACTTGAGGCGATCGGTTGCCTTATCTTTTCCTTTCTTTTCTCCCTTGGGTTTGGGCACATAAAGAGTCGGATCCTCATCAGCTTGTCCAGGTAGGGACTCATCCTTGCCCAATATGGCCTTGTGCTTTGCTTGGTAAATCTTCGCTCCATTCTCGTTCCATTCATAATTCTGTGGCAGCTTATCTGACGGAATGATAGATATTTTGTGTATGAATGAGCACTTTGAAGATAAGCACACTTCATTGCTGCAGGTCGATTCGAACTTCGAGTCTTTTTCGTGAAGCGTGCTTTGACCATACCCAACCAATCGATATCTGAAGCCTTCTTAATTATTGCAGCCATGACACTTATCTTGTACGAAGTGACCGCATCAAGGCTGTAAGTCGAGCACATGATCACTTTCTGTACGATCTCAAGAAGAAAGCGATACTTTCTTTTCAGATAGGAGGCTTTGACGTTCATCGTGTTCTCCTTATTTGCTGGTCTCAACAGCTCGGCTTCAAGAAATTCCTTTTCTCCTATAGCAGTCGTGTAGGTCTCTGGATTGATGCTTCCTCAAGTTAGGCCGAATATCCTCTAGATCGTCATTCGACACTCGAACTTCCATTCATGACGGAAGAAATCGAGTCGACATCATTGTCTTCATCCCTCTCATAGATTGTATAGAAACTCCGGGGCTTCATAGGTGTGAGCGATGTTACGATGGTAGAAAGCAATATCGTTCGATCCACAGCGGCATGCGTAAGCTCTCGAATTTCGGCGATTAGGATCGAGGTGATGGTGAAGACTACGTACTTTTCATCAATGATGTCTTTCTTCATCGATGCAAAGTTGCGATACTTTTTCCCTTAACCGGTCGTGAAACAAGATGTGCCATTTACATGCGATATGCAAATTGATGTTTAGTTTGAGTAAGATATTTCAATAAATTGGTCAAACTAACAATTTTAGCATCAATTTAGCAAATAAGCGTTTAGATCTAATAAAAATTACGAGAATCACAACTTGTAAACCTAGGTACAAGAGAGAAATTGAGATCATGCAATTAATTAAAAATCAGAAATTACGAAATTGATTGAAAGATTTAGAAATTGGAAGAGTAGAATCAAATGATTTGAAGGTAATTCTCGAATATTTTGAAAAATATGATCTTTTAAGAGCTTTGAGAAGGCGAAGTAGTGGAAAGCGGTTTTTACGAGAAAGATTTGGATTTTATAGAATCTGAGGAAAACCTTTTTGCACAACTTTCCAAAAGTACTCAAGTATCAGTGTTTTTGAAATCGATTATTTGAGATTAATCGGCCAAAAAGTATTTTGATCGCACGGTTGAGAAAAGTAGTCTTCTCATTTTTCGGACTTGAAAAATCGCAATAAAACGTTTTGAAAACATTTTCCCAAGTCCACATTAAAAGCTTTGCAGAGCATGCGTCATGAGCGATGTAAAATAAATCATTTATTTAAATATGCATATATAAGGTATTTAAAAAGAGATAAATAAGAAGCGTATTCGGTGATTGATATTGTAATCAATCGATTACCCGATGATCGATACGGTACTTTGTTGACTTATCGATGGTTGCCTTATGCATTTCCCAACAATATCTCACTTATCGATCGATTCTTGCTTGAAACACGCCACTTATCTAATCCTCTTTTCGATACACTTTATCCTTGTCTTCTTCTTCTTCTTCTAATCAACCGCATTTTTGAAGTCAACTCCCGCCTAAACTTTTACCGGGGAGTCAAAAAAGTCGCCTCGATTCCCAAATCGGTAGCGATTTGACATTCCGTAATAATGGCATAGATCGTTGTGATTTAATCACACCGTTAACTCATCAACCATTAGTGGCGTGTTCTGCTTGGCGTTGTCGATCAAATTTCTCTTAAGATCTTACGAGAGGATAAAATTTGCATTTATACCTAATTTCCTTCTATAAATTAGCACAGGGGTGTTAGGCAAACAACACAACATAAACCATTTCATCTTCTTTAGCATATCCTTCATGCTTTTCCGATGAGTTCCTTATTTTCGGTGAAACTTCGGTGGGAACCTTTAGCCCTTTTCAATGAATTGACTTCTCAAATCAACCTGTGTGTTCCTTCACACTTGCTTTCATAAATCATCTAAGATTTCACATACGATCAATGCTTAAGCTTCTTTACCACCGTGGGCCCGGATCTGCTAAAAGCAAATGAGAAGGCACTTCTCCTAACTAGTATGCACCTTGTGAGCCTATCGAGATGCGGAATTAGCATCAACAGACTTAATGCGAAACAAAACATGAGTTTGGTATATAAAATAGTGCGGTGATCTCCATATATCAAGCTCAATTTTTGCATGCGACACAAGTGTCCATTTGGTCCTTGTGACCAAACCTGTGGCATTGTGCCCCATTTAACAGCTGGAGAGCCCGTTGATTTCACGTCTGAGGGCTCCTGGTTTGGACATCCTTCAAAGCCTCTCTTGCTCCTCCCTCCGAAGCTTTTGAGATTGGCTCAGGATTCTCAAGGCCTCTCTGACGCCCCTTCTTAGGATCGAGGGAAAATGAGAGCATCATTCCTTGAACTCTCTCTCTTCTTCCCTACCTAGGGTTGGCTTAGGGTTTATGGTTTATGACCTCCGGGTCTTCTTGTACTTGTAATACCACTTGAAGATAGCTTGTAGCATTTGTAGCTTGTGATATCACTTGTAACTTGTAAATCTGACCTCCGGGTCTTTATCAATGAAAAACTTTGTTATTCCATCTTTGTGTTGTTTCTTGACTTATATCGATCTGTAGCTTTAATCTTGATTTGCTTGTTATTTGTAGCTTTAATCGACTTATAAAGTAATCTTCAATCGTCGGTTCCCCATGTCGATATATCTTGGTGATATGCCCCTTATGCGAACCGGATCATTTACTTATCGACTTTCGATCTGCTCCTTATCGAACCGGATCGGCTCGTATAAATGGTTAAATCGATCGGTTGAGATTCCTAACTCATTGATTCCACTTAACAGTTAGTCTTTTAACCAAGCTGGTTACGGAGATCAATCCTTCAACCATATACGGTGCATTTTCTCCAAGATCCGAAGCCCTAGCTCGTTGCATAACTCTGCGAATCTGATCTCGACTAGCGGCTTGGTTAAGATATCGACTTTTACGCTTGTCGGTATGGATCTTTTCCATCGATATTCTTCTTTTCAACGTGATCTCGATAAAATGGTGTCGACATCCACATGCTTGCATCTTGTATGTAGAAACGAGGATTACGAGTGATTGCAATAGCACTATTCTTGTCGCGAGAATATAGAGTGCGTTCTTAGCTACGATGTTGTAATCCCTCATTTCTTGACTTAGCGGAAGCGGTTGGGAACAACTTGACTTCTGCTGACCATATATTCTTCCTTGATAGTAGATGTTGCGATTGATGTGCCGCTTGCCGAAAACCATGAGATCATTTTATTTCCCGAGCCCGACATGAACTTGAGGTTGATTTTACATCGATTCTGCAACCTCCGTGAATCTGAATCGAGAATACCCACTAAGCTCTAGATTGTCATCGATGGGTAAAATAAACCAAGGTTCTGATCCCATTTAGATACTTGAGAATCCGCTTAATTGCTTCTAGGTGGCTTTGCATTGGATTTGCTTGAAATCGCACATACACCCTCTTTGCAAAAAAGTAATATGCAGTCTCTTTGGCGATCGGTATAGTAGTGATCAATCGAGCTCTATATTCTTTTCGATTAACTTTTCGACCATCTTCATCGGATCCATCTTGAACCCGGTCATCATGGGAATTACGGCTTCCTTGCAATGTTGAACTCAAACTTTGCGATAGATTCCTTGTGTGCCGCTTTGGCGAGATGAATATCCTTACGTACTCTGCTTGACTTGTAATCCCGAGAAAGTAATTCATCGACCCATCATGGACATCTCGAACTTCCCTTGCATCAATTTCTTTGAACTTCTCACATAAGCTTCTTGTTGGGAGATCCAGAAGATGATGTAGATCACGTAAATCTGAACCATCGAATATCTTCTCCATCTTCTATGCGAAAAAGGTTACATCCACTATTCCTTTAGTGAACCCGTTGTCTATCAAGAAGCGAGAGAGTGTATCATACCAAGCTCGAGGAGCTTGTTTTAACCCGTAAAAGCTTTCCTTAAGCGGTACACTTGGTTGCCTTTTTCAAAGCACGGAGGTTGTTAGACATAAACTTCCTCCTCTGCTAGTACCCGTTTAAGAATGTACTCTTTACATCCATCGATACCTGATGAACCCTCGTGGGCGACATATGCAAAAATACCCGAATGGCTTCTAAGCGGCGATTGGTGCAAAGGTCTCATCATAATCAATTCCTTACGATTGTGAATACCCTTAGCAACAAGTCTTGCCTTATTCTGGTTATGACATTTTTCTCATCTCTCTTGTTCTTGAATACCCGCCGTGCCAATTCGTCTTGATGAGTTAGTGCATCACCAATTCCCAAACTTGATTCCTCTCAAAGCATTTCGGCTCCTCTGCGCATGGCTAGAATCCATCTTGCGTCTTGTAGAGCTTCCTCTCTCGTAGTTGGTTCCTTCAAAGACAAATAACAACGATACATGGCACTTTCACCAATCGATGTCTAGTTTTGACTCTGTCGGATGGGTCTCGATAATCGGATCGGTTGGATATTTGGTAATCCGAGGTCTTTTGTTACGATAAATGCGTCTGTTTGGAGAACATCATCCATATCGATAGTTCATTACTAGTGATTGGGAGTGGTGTGGAATTATGATCCCTTGATAAGAACATGTCTCGGTGATGTTGGACTCATCATGTGTTGATGTTTGTTCGTAGGAACCGGGGAGTTCCCCCGAACGGATGGTTCGATTGATCTTTATCTCATTTATATGACTTCTTCTTCGATAGTTGTGCGTACCTTAGGTGCGATTGACTGTTGAATCAGCAAGATCAAGTTACGGGATGTACCACTTTTGCGTGTTGTTCTTTCTCCTTGATGCTTAGGTGATCCATTTTTCTGCGTGTCGGTGGTAGCGGTTGATCCGATGCGGCTTGTTACGGCGACTTTCTCTTGTTCGGAAGATGTCTCATCAAAGACCACATGGGGTGTTTCTTCCACAACTAGGGTTCGTTTATTTGTAACTCTGAAAGCCTTCTTTGGATGAGGAATATCTAAGAATATGCCCTCATCGACTTGGCCTCAAAAGTCTTCAATGACTTTTCCCATTGTTGTGAATGAAACACTTGCACCCAAAAACATGGAAGTATGAAAACACGAGGTTTTGTCCTTCCATAGTTCATAAGGTGTTTTGAAGTGAGTCTTAGTTAGAGAACATACATTACGAGTATGGCATGCGGTATTGATTATACGCCTAGAAATGGCTTGGTGTCGCATGTTCAACTAACATAGTGCGAGCAGCTTCCTTGAGAGTTCTGTTTCTCCGTTCTGCTACTCCATTTTGTTGTGGTGTTCTTGCGGTGGCGTCTCATCTTTGTATACCAAACTTCGGTGCAAAAATCGATAATAAAAATTCGGGAACTCTCTGTACCTTTATCGATCGATTTTTACTATCTTTGACACCCCTTCTCGTTTTGTAGCTTCTTGAAGCGGTTCGGGTATCTTTATCGTTGTCTCATTCTTCTTGTATAAGAATACAACCCAAAGTAAACTTGGAATAATCATCCACGATTACTAGAGTATATTTGCGTCCTTTGAGACTAGTGGGTATGGCGGTCGAATAGATCCATATGGAGGCGATTTGCGATACTCTCTTTGGATCTTTGGTCGGGTATTCTCTTGAATGAGGCTTTAACTTGTTTTCCCATCGACATGCGGCACATGTCGATCTTTGGAGAATATCTCATTTGGAAGTCCCTCAACCAAAAAGACATCCTAGCTATCTTGTTAAGAGTCTTGAAGTTCGGATGACTCATTCTTTTGTGCGAGCCATTTGCTACTTTTAGAACTCTTAACAATTAAGCATGTATTCTTTGGGCAAGCCATTTTCAATCTTTGTGTAGATTGTGCCTTTCCTTGAACGATTAGCAAGATTTGTTGAGTGACTCGATTCCTTATCGTACACTTGTCGCTCGAGAACTCAATCTTTGAATCCGTTGTCGCGCAAAATTGTAATCTTGATAGTAGATTGTGCTTTAATCGCCGACATCTGAGACTCGGTTACTTGTACATCATCATTCTCTAAGGTTCGAATCCTTTGGTAAAACCAAAGTTATCATCACCGAAGAGTACACGTGGGCCTTCTTGTTCTTTGTAAGAGCTAAGGAGATGTTTGCTTCGATCATGTGCCTTGAGCATCACTATCGATGTACCCGGATAGTTGCTTGTGCACCTCCTTTGTTGGCTAGTCCCCGCGAAACGCAATCAAATCGGGCTTTAGGTACCCCTTTGGAATTGGGTCTGGGGGGTTAGTGGTGGATTTAGGGATCCACACAAGCGAGCACTTCTATGAAAAAAATCGGATAGATTAGAAGGTCGATTTGTCTCCATACATATCAACATAATCATCGTCTCTTTATATGCTTTTCGATTAGTATGATTATTTAGTGTGAGCCTTGGGTGACTTAGAAGACTTGGGATTTTTCTTTATATTTTGTCTTCTTTTAATCGATGTGGCTCGGTGCGGTGCCCTAGATCTCTGGTTATAAGGGTAGAATCATTTGCTACCATCAAAAGATTCATATCTTTTTGGCATAGGTGGTCTTTGCGGTTTACCTATAAGCTTGCTTATTAGGCGGTGACCTTGATTGGGTCTCAGATTAGATTTCCTTCTTCTGGGTTGTCTCTTACGATACCTAATCTCTTGATCGAGTTGAGGTTTCTTGAAGAATTTGGGTTCTTCTGTTGATTCCTCGGTGATGCTTTATCGATTAGGGTCCATTTTTGTTCCTTTCGATTAGGCACTTGCCTTACTTGCTTTCGTGAGTCTTTTTCCTTATCGAGATACAAGTTTAGCTTTTAGTGTATCTTTATCGAGGAGACTCGTTTGATTACACCTTACGAAGTGAATCAAGCGGGGCTTTTGAGGATGTAGAAGGGTTCTCATACCCAATTCCCTTCTTGTTAGTCGGCCTTGAAAATAGGTGTTCATATCTTGAGCGGTTTTAGATGACCGTGAAAACCTCTATTTTTTTGCATCAAACTATCCTCGATAGATTTTAGACTCTCATGTAGTCGGAATAGCTCATCAAATTTAGCTTGAAGGATTTTGAAATCATCAAACTTCTTTGTTTGTTGATTGCTAGCTGATCTTTGATCTGCTTCTCCTGATCAGAAGATTTAACTTTCGAGCGTTAAGTTCTCGATTTACCTTTTGAGCGGTTTAGCGGATTTTAGTTCGGTAGCTTTCTTTGAGGCGTTCTCTTTAATAAAGTGATTATTTACGATCCTTAGCTTGTCATTTTTAAACTTCCACTATTGTATAAGTGTCTCTTTGCATCGAGAGATCATCAAGCAATTGCTCAGAGTAGAGCTGCAAGTCAATCTCTCCAGCAGGTGTGCTAATAATAGCAGGTGTGGAAATTGAAAAAGCAGAAGGTTTGGAGGTTACCTCAAATTGGTCCTCCTTGGCCATCAGGCAGACTTCATCGTCATCTGAAGAGAATATCAGATCTTCATGCTCGTGGAAGTCAAGCAAGACTTCTTATCGAGACGAAGTCTTTCTGACGGATGAGTAGCGAGTCCTCGAAGGTAGATAGGAATCATCAATTCGGATGTGTCGTGACGGGGCTTTCCTATCTCTGAGGCGTTGCTCTCTTTTGTTCCGTTTCTCTTCTCTTTCTCTCGGGAGTCGAGGTTAAAGGCGGTCGGTCTTTGTAGTGACTGGTTTCTCATGGTTGAAGCATGATCCTCGATCTCTGGAACTTCCTCTGCCGGGTGAGTCACTCAAATCTGTAGGATCTGTCGGTGACTTCCCTTTCGATGGTAATCCCGAACTCATACATCGATCTGTTATCTCTTCTCTCATCTGTCAGATCATCTCTTTTCTTTTCTTCTCTGTGATCTCTTCGATCATCAGATCTAGTTCTTTCTCGTGATCTGTCAATTGGCCTCCATGTTTCTTTGATAGTCCTTTGTAGAATCTCCGATACTTACCAAAGGTGAGTATTTGTTCTTTCAAGTTTCTAGTAAGCGAAGCGATCTGTTACCTTGACTCATTATTTTTCAACGAGGTTCGATTGGCCTTCGATCTGCTTATTTGGTTGCTTTAAATCAAGCGATTTAGGCGTTGAGGCTTGGCTTGGCGTCTCGTCTTCATCTGCTTGTCCTCTTTCGATTAAATCGAACTCGTGAGCTTTAAGGCTTAGGAACAAGCTACTCGGCTTCATCTTTGAAATGTCTTGGCAATCCTTGATTACCGTGACTTTCATGTCCCATTTCTTGGTGAGAGATCTTAGGATCTTGTAGTTGATATCTTTGTCTGACATCTCTCTTCCAAGTTCTCGAAGCTTATTTATTGATATGGTGATCCTCCCATCGAGCTCGTTGATGGTCTCGTTGGGCAACATCTTTAACTTTTCGAACTTCACCGGATTCGACTTGTAGTCGGCTGTCTTTGATCTGATCATTTCCTTCGCATATCTCAGCAAGAGTATCCCACATTTGTTTCGCGGTTTTGAGATACTTTATCTTCTCCTTGGTGACTTTATCCATCGTCTTCATGATTATATATCTGGCGATTGTATCTAGAGTATACAACTTTCTTTCTTTTGCATCCATCAGGGCTGGGCTTTTTCGTACAAGACTTCCTGTGGCAAAATTTGGATCTCCTCCAACTGTTGGGTTGTCGTGATATATGATGATGGGTCCTCGTTCAATGACTTCCATCATTCTGCTGCTTATCGATCCTAGATGGTTGCACATATATATAGCCCAATCTGCATACTCATCAATTGAAAACTTAGGCAAATCATGATACATAGCAGAGGTATTATCCATCTTGAGTGATTTTGAAAATGAATGAGTTTTGAAAGCGATTTTTCAAGATCTGTTCAAATGACCACAAAGATTCTTCCTCAAGAATCGATGATACTCAAAGCCGATTGGTCTATAGAACCCTTTGCTCGATACCATTTGTAGGTCGAATGGGTTTTTTGTGAGGTGGAAGTCTAGGGGAGGGATGAATAGACTTCTAAAACTTTTTCGTCTTGGATCGGTGTGAGCTGCAGATTACCCGATCAGTGCTAGTGTATCGGTTTAGGCGATGTTCAATCTTCTTGAGTGCACGAGGCGGTCGGTTTGATATATGTCGGTTTAAGCGAGTGGTGCGGAAGCTTGTTTTTTACCGTGTGAAAAACAAGTTTTATCAATCGATTCTTAAGTCGAGTTTTCAACGGTTGACTAAGGTGTCAATCTGATCGGATCGATTATTTAGTGCGGATGAGCTTAACTTAGAATATGTATCTTTGTTTTAAACTTCGGTTGTGTGACTTGTGTAAAGCAATAAGAAAGCAAGTAAATGCACACAAGACTTTTTATAGTGGTTCAGACGAAACCCGTCCTACGTCCACTCTTCCCTTAACATAGGGGAACCTTAACCTACTTTAACCTGTGGGACTTATACCCCTCATGGGATGGCCGATATGTTTACCGAGTTCCCACTCTACAAACTTAACTTGCGGGACTTATATCCTTCAAAAGGATGGCCGAGATGTTTTCCGAGTTCCCACTCTACAAACGTAACCTGCCTGGGACTTATATCCTTCAAAAGGATGGCGAGATGTTTATCGAGTTTCACTCTTACAAAGCGTAACTTTCGGGACTTATATCCTCAAAAGGATGGCGAGATGTTTATCGAGTTCTCCTCTATCAAACTTAACCTAACTTGCGTTTGGGTAAAAGAATGTTTGAGGGTTCAAGCGAAAATCTATCACGGTATTTTAGGTAGCCAAAATGCTAGTGGATAGGATTTCTTGCTAGGAACTATGGGATGAACACTCTAAGAATAATCTTCAAATATGGTGTTCTTTGGTGGAAATTCTTCTTGAATTTTCTTGCGTGAATGTTGTTGTTCCACTTGCTCAATAGTTCATGTGATGTGCTTTTCTCACTTTGTTGGTCCTTGTCTTCAAAATGAAGATCGATCCCATTTTATAGACCTCGAAATCAAAGAGCCGTTGGAGAGCAATTTGAATTTGGGCTATATTAGGTAGGTTGTAGGATATGATTGTGGCGTGCTCCGATTATCGGCGTGGCCGTAGGCATGATTAAGCGTTGTTTTTTGTCCATGCAGCGTCGTATCCCGTATTGTCGACTCTTTTTTGTGCGCGTGTCGCTTTCTCCTTAGCCCTTGGTGAACTTGAAATTTGTCCATTAGGCGATTGATATTCTTTTTAGAAGATTCGTCTTTGTCTAGTGTATCTTTTTATTGTCACGGGTGTGGTGACTTGATCGAATGTGATTAGTCTACCTTGTTGAGTCTTGGATGCACATTGTCTTAGCTCAATATCACGAGACTCGTGATATAGGTCTTGGTCTTTGGTAGTCTTTTGATCTTGGTGTCTGAGAGCCTCGGTGTCTTGATCATCTTTTGAGTCTTGAGGTTTATTCTTTGAGTCTTGAGGTTTATCCGAGTCTTGAGTTCATCGAGTCTTGAGTTCTTGAGTCTTGTCTATCTGAGTCTTGAGGTTCATCCGAGTCTTGAGTTCATATGAGTCTTGATGTCTTCTTGTCTTCACGATCTTGACTTCTTGTCTTACGATTTGTGCTTAGTCTTGATCATCGACCTTTATCTGGGTCATCGATACGCCGACGACCTATACATATTGAGTTCCCCTCAATATGTGACCTATCTTTACATCGACTATTTATAACGTTTATACATTTAAATTTGGTCATCTTAATCTGATTCTAAGTCATCGATCGACTAAAAGATCATTTGGTCCTATTACAACCTGTTTTGGAACTTCCATCAAAACTAAATTACAGATTTCCCAACAGATGTTCTCTGACTAAGGCTCACTACAAAACACCCTATGAACTGTGGAAGGGCATAAAACCTCGTGTTTTCTACTTCCTTGTTTTTGGGTGCAAGTGTTTCATACACAACAATGGGAAGAGTCAGTTGAAGACTTTTGAGGCTAAGTCAGATGAGGGTATATTCTTAGGATATTCCTCATCCAGCAAGGCTTTCAGGGTTTACAACAGGCGAACCCTAGTTGTGGAAGAAACACCTCATGTGGTCTTTGATGAGACATCTTCTGAACAAGAGAAAGCTGCCTCAGAACAAGCAATACCAGATCAACCGGTACCTGATGCACAGAAAATGGATCAGCTAAGTATCAAGGAGAAAGAATCAAAACACGTAACAGTATATATCCCAGAACTTGATCTTGCTGATTCACCAGGTCAATCAGACCCTAAGGTACGCATGGCTGTCGATGATGAAGAAAAGGGCACAATTTGAGACAAGTATCAATCGAACCATCTGGTTTAGGGGGAACACCTGAAGTTCCTACGGACAGACATCAGCACATGATGAGTCCAACATCAGCTGAGACATGTCCATATCAAGTGGATCATAACTCTGCACCACTCCCAATCACTAGTAATGAACTACTATCAGAAGAGGATGATGTTCTCCAAACAGATGCAAATCGAGAAAAAGAAGGACTGGATAACCATCCATCCAACTGATCTCGATTATCGGAGACCCATCTCGATAGAGTCAAAACTAGACATCAGTTGGTGAAAGTGCCATGTATTGTTGTTATCGTCTTTTGAAGGAACTAAATCAAGTAGAGGAAGCTCTACAAGATACAAGTTGGATTCTAGCCATGCAAGAAGAACTGGAACAGTTTGAGAGGAATCAAGTTTGGAAACTGGTGGACAGACCAACTCATCAAGACGTAATTGGCACAAAGTGGGTATTCAAGAACAAGAGAGATGAGAATAATGTCATAACGAGAAATAAGGCAAGACTTGTTGCTAAGGGGTATTCCAATCGGAAGGAATTGATTATGATGAGACCTTTGCACGATCGCTCGCCTAAAGCCATTCAATTTGTTTTTGGCATATCTTTGCCTACGGAGGGTTCATTGTGTATCGGATGGATGTAAAGAGTGCATTCTTAAATGGGGTACTATTTGAGGAAGTTTATGTTGAACAACCTCCGAGGGCTTTGAACAATGCAACCAAAGTGTGCAGTTTAAGAAAAAGCTCTTTATGGTTCTAAACAAGCTCCTCGAGCTTGGTATGATACACTCTACCGGTTCTTGATAGAGCGGTGGTTTCACTAAAGGAATAGTGGACAGAACCTTATTGAGGAATAGAAGATGGAGAAGATATTACGATGGTTGATTTATGTGGGCGACATCATCTTCGGATCTCCCAACAAGAGGTTATGTGAAAAGTTCAAAGAACCGATGCAAGGAAGTTCGAGATGTCCATGATGGGTCGGATGAATTACTTTGCGGTCTACAAGTCAAGCAAAAGTACATAAGGAATATTCATCTCGCCAAAGCGAAGGCACTAGGAATTTATTGGCTAAGTTTGGAGTTCAAAATTGTAAGGAAGCCGTGATTCCTATGATGATGGATTAGAGATGGATCGAGGATGAGGATGGCTTTAAAACTAATCGTAAAGGCTCTCATTGGATCTTTACTATACCGATCGCCAAAGGACCCGGATATCACTTTTGGCGATGGGTGTATGTATGATTTCGAGCAAATCAATGCAAAAGCCACCGAAGCAGACTAAGTGGATTCTTAAGTATCAAAGGGATGAGAAACCTCGGTTTATTTTACCCATCGATGATAATCTAGAGCTTAGTGTGTATTCGATTACGACACGGAGGTTGCGTAATCGGCGAAGTCGACCTCGGTACATGTCGGTTTTTAGGTAGTAAATCGATCTCTTGGTTTTCAAAAAGGCGGGACATCGATTTGGACATCTACTCTTTCAAGTAGAATATATGGGTCGTTAGGAAGTTGTTGTTCCTAAACCCGATCCGGCTAAGTCATTGGTGAGGATTACAACATTGTAGCTAAGAACTTACCTATATTCGTCGCGGTAATAGTGTTATTGCAATCACTCAGAATCCTGTTCTACATATAAGATGCAAGCATGTGGATGTCAGACATCATTTTATCAGAGATCATGTTGAAAAGAAGAATATCAGAATGAAAAAGATCCATACTGATAAGTAGAAAGCTGATATCTTAACTAAGCCACTAGCTGAGATCAGATTTAGAGAATTATGCAATGAGCTACTTCTGGATCTCGGAGAAAGTGCACCAGAAATGTTTGATGGACTGGTCTCCAGAACCAGTTGGTTAAGAGACTAACCAGGTTAAGAGGAATCAGTTGAGTTAGGAATCTGTTGATCGGAAGATCGCATAAGGAGGCCATCGTAAGATCGGACATGAGCCGTCGATCGAAAATCAGATAAGGAACTGATCTAAAGATCAGACAAGGAACTGATCAGTTTAAGATATATCAGATTAAGGGGGAACTGATCAGATTGGAAGGTTATACTTTATAAGTCAATTAAGCTACGGTCAACAAGCAAGTTGTATAAGTTTAAAGCTACAAATCGCATAAGTAAGTAGAGGCAACACAACAATGAAATAATAGAACTTTTCATTGATAAGGACCCAGAGGTCAGATTTACATTACAAGTTACAAGTACAAGAAGACCCGGAGGTCAGTACATAAACCATAAACCATAAACCCCTAACCCTATGAAGGGAAGGGGAGAGAGGCTTTAAAGATTTTAGAGCCTGATGCTCTCATTCTCCCCCGACCCTAAAAGGGGTGTGAGAGGCTTTAAGATAATCTTGAGCCACCCTCAGAGCTTCGGAGTGAGGAGCTAGAGCGGCCTTGAAGGATTTCTAAGCCAGGAGCCCCTAGACCTAAAATCAATGGGCTCTCTAGCTGTTAAATGGGACACAAGTGCCAAAGGTTTGGTCAAAAGACCATATGGCCACAAGTGTCGCATGCAAATATTGAGTTTGATATACGAAGATCATTTATTATCGATCCGGACCGTGTATACCAAACCCATGTTTCAGTCGACCGGTGCGTTGATGCTAATTCCGTCATCTCGATAGGCACACAAGGTGCATACGGTTAGGAGAAGTGCCTTCTCATTTGCTATAGCGAGATCCGCCTCGGTGGTAGAAGTTTTGCAATAATTGTATGTGTAATCTTCGATGATTTGACGAAAGCAAAGTGTGAAGGAACACACAGGGTTGATTTGAGAAGCTGAAATCATTTGAGAAGGGTTAAAGGCTTTTGCCGGAAGTTTCACCGGAAATAAGGGATTCATCGGAAAACATGGAGTACAAGCTAATGAAGATTAATGGTTTATGTTGTGTTGTTTGCCTAAAACCCCAGGCCAATTTATAGGAGAAAACAGGGGTATAAGTGCAAATTTATTTTCTCAAAGACCCTTAGGAGAAATTTGCGTCGACAACGCGTAAGAAACACGCGACCGATGGTTGGATGAGTTGACGGTGTGAGTAATAACAACGTATCTATACCATTGTTACAGAATGTCAAATTGCGCCGATTTGGGAATCGAGGCAAATTTTTGACTCCCCGAAGTAAATGCCTTGGCGGGAGTATGACTTAAATGCCTAGGAAAAAAGGCCTGAATAGAAGAAGACTGAAGGATCAGATAAGAGGATCAGATAAGAGGATCAGATAAGTATCGGATTGAATCAAACAGGAATCTGATCAGATGAGTGGAATATTGTTGGGAAATACTAAGGGATAAACTACCATCAGTAAGGTCAACAATAATCGAGCCAACCAGATCAGATCACAGTGGTAACTGGTTGATTACAATATCAATCAGTCAGATACGTTTCTTATTTATTCCTTTCTGATCATCTTAAATGCCTTATTTAAATAAATTGTGTTCTTACTCTGTATTCTCTTAACTTTGTGATGATTGTACTGTAAAACATTAAATGCGGACATGGGAATGTGTATTTAATGCGTTTTATTGCAAATTTTTGAGTCCAAAATACGAGAAGACTACTTTTCTCAACAGTGCGATTAAAACACTTTTCGGCCGACTAATCTCAGCCATTGATTTCAAAACACAGACACTTGAGTACCTTTGGGAAGTTGTGCAAAGAGGTTTCCCTCGCATAATATAAATCCAAATCTTTTCTCAGAAATCCTCTTTCAACTACTTCGTCTTCTCTGTTTCTTAAAAGATCAAATCTTCAGAAATTACTTTCCAAAATCGATTGATTCTATTTTTTCACGATTTCTCAATCCTACGAATCAATATCTGAAATGGCATATCTTGTTGCACGATAGGGGCAAAGGAAAAAGTTCTGCAATTTTGCATCAATGAAGAAAGATATCATTGATGAGAAATATGTAGTATTCTCAGTCACCTCAGATCCTGAGTCGCTAGAAATTCTGGAGTACTTACGAGCGTGTGGTCTTGAACAATATTTCTCTAGACATCAGAATATAGTCCACACTCATGAAGCCCTAGAATTTCTGTACAATCTACAGAAGGACGAGGACATTGATGCTGACTTAATTTCTTCCGTTGGAGGATTGGAAGTACGAGTCTCGAATGATGATTTTCAGAGGATCTTCGGTCTCACTCGAGGAAGCATCAACCCAGAAACCTACACAACTGATGTAGGAGAGAAGGACTTTCTTGAAGCCGAGCTGTTGAGACTAGCGAACAAGGAGAATACAACGAATGTCAAAGCCTCCTACCTGAAGAGGAAATATCGCCTTCTCCTTGAGATCGTTCAGAAGGTGATTCTGTGCTCAACCTACAGTCTTGATGTTGTCACTTCTTTTAAGATCAGTATCATGACTGCAATCATCAAGAAGGCTTCAGATATGGATTGGTTGGGTATGGTCAAGGCAAGACTGCGGAAAGACTCGGGGAAGTTCGATCTGACCTAGAGGAATGAAGTGTGCTTATCTTCCAAGTGCTCCTTCATGCACAAAATCTCAATTATTCTATCAGACAAGCTGCCAAATAATTATGAATGGAATGAGAATGGTGTGAAGGTGTATCAAGCAAAGCACAAGGCCATCTTGGGCAAAGATGAGCCTCTGCCTGGCCAATCTGATGAGGATCCTACTCCTTATGTGCCCAAACCAAAGGGAGAAAAGAAGGGAAAAGAAAAGACAACTGCATCTTCGATACAGTCAGAAGAGCAGGGAACGGCCATTTCAGAGAAGAGGTTGAAGAGGAAGGATCTGACCAAAAAAACCAGATGCTCAATGGAAACGCCAGAAGAGAGTTACTTCTCCTCTGAAGACTGCTCCTAGTCCTGTTCAGCAAGTTCACAGAACGGAGGATCTGATTCAGGTTGAATCAGAAGTGAGGATAGCAGTCAGTTCTGAGCACAATGCCAGTGGAGTAAGGGACGAGCAGATGATCGAAGGAGATGGAGAAAGAACTGTTAAAGAAACTGAAGTGGAGCATTCTGAGGGAGAATCACCATCTGATTCTCTGCCTCTCACCAAGATCTTCCAGAAAGAAAGATCACCCACACCCACTTCCAAATCACCATCACCCTCTCCTCAAAAATCATCATCACCACCCTCTCCCCACAAAACATTCTCACCCTCACCTCCGCCCAGATCTCCCACTCCCCCAACCATTGAACATGTTCAGGAAACTGAACCCCCTCAACAAGTGGAAAACGAACATGAACCACAAATGTCCCCACCTCACTCCCAATCTCCAGAAAAGATACCAGAACCTGAGAGATCTGACAAGCGTGTGTCCATCTCTCACAATCCCTTCAACACCAGAACCGTGCTTGCTTCACCTGATTCTGAAAGCCCGATCATAAGAATTATGAAGCAACAAATCATGGAGTATCTGCTGGATCTGTGCCCTGAGTTGGATCAACACCCTGGCATCCAGCATCAGATAGAAGAGATTGTGTTCTGGAGGGATATCAGATTGAAAAGCATCAAGGAGTTTCTGATCCTCATGAAATCTCTGGGCTCTGACTACTTTGTAGACTTGGAGATGAAGTGCTTGGAGAGCGCTGGGATTGATAGTGTTGTTGAATTGGCATCTGAAGATGACATCAGATGGTTGATTCATGACAGGTTCGGGATTGCTGATAATAGGGAGGAAACTGTACAACCTTCTACAGATCTTGAGGGAGCTGCCTATGAACCAAGAATGGGTGCTGCAGATGAGACCCAACTTGGCAAGGCTTCAACATCTGACCAGACTGCTATGCTGAGCTCCAATACCCTAAATCTTAGTACTGAGAAGATTCAGGATGGGGTAAAGGCTGCTATTGAAGACAATTCACAGCTCTCACAGTAGATCTGATGAAGCGGTTTGAAGAAGAGCAAACAAAACTGGTTGACAGAGAAAGGAGTCTCACAATTGAGAAACTCTCACAGATGCACAATGCCATCCTTTCTGATGTGATGCAACTAGTAAATCCTCTTGCTGAGAAGCTCACTCTCCAGTCTGATAAACTCAAAGTTCAGACAGACATGCTCAATGAGACACAGGTGCTACTGGAAAGTGTCTGGGCATCCCTGGAGAAGACTGACTACCACATGGATATGGGTTGGAAGCATTTTGTATCTTCTACAGAACGAGCAAGAAAGGACATCGAATTTGCTCTCAGACGCTTTTTAACTCCTGCACCTTCTGCCACCGCTCAGATCACTCCTCTTATTGTTGAGGAACTCAGAGAGGAGATGACGCGGCAGTTTATTGCTCTGACTCGCAGGCTGTCCAACCTTTTTGATGAAACCAAAAAGGGGGAAGGACAAGAGAAAGAAGAAAAACAGACACAGATGGTAACTATTACGCCTTTACCAGACACCACTGTATCTGACTTGCCTGAAGCCACTACATCTACTGATCTTGTTGCTGAACTAAAAGAGAATGTGGAGCAACATAGCAAAGAGATCAGTGAGCAGAAGATTGCTCTTTCAGATGTTATTTCCAGAGTCGATAAGATTGAAGACTTCTCTTCATCTGTACAGAAAAGAATGGAAATTGATGATCAAGCCAAGAGCCTTGAACTTGCTAAGAAACTAGCAGAACCTGAGCAAACTCTGAAGAGAAAGAAAGGCAAAGGCAAGATGGTGAAAGCTACTGCTGAAGTTCAGAGACAATGGCAATTATCCTCTACCAAAAGCCAGATGTCTCCTGAACAAATTCAAGAGCAAACCAGACAGAGAATAAAAGAGGCTGCCATTAAGAAGTAGAAGTTAGCAGAGGCTAAGGGACTAAACATCGCATACATCCGAAGGAAGAGAAAGAATGAAGCTGCAGCAGAGGAGATTGCTTGGGAAGAGAAAGCCTTTCCGGCACCAGTCAAAGACATCCTCTGTGCCCGGCTAGATCTGCTTCCAGAATGGGATCAGATCAGAGCAGAATGGTTGTGTGCATGTACATCCTGGAGATAATTCCGATTCATCAAGACCAGACAGAAAATGATGATGAATTTCGGAACTGGTTAGAAACGAAGTACCCAGACTTCTACCAGACGGTGATGAAGGAAGGGAAGATCATGTCACTGATACCTGAAGCTCCACCCTTTGAACAACTTCTTCCACCTTTGCGTCCAGATAACAAGCTAGATGCTGTTAAATTCAAGGATGCCTACTATGGATTTGCTGACAAAGGAGGAATCCATAGAAGAGAAGATCTGGACAAGCTGATGCAAACAAGATGTTTGGTATCCCCAAAGAACTTCAGAGGTTCAAGTACTGCTGAGGAAGACAACTTGGAATCAGACAATAGGTACGTTTTATGTAATCTGTAATGCACACACCTATCTGAATAAAATATTCTATCTCTCTGATTCTAAGACAACATCTCATTGTCTTACGAAGTGCATCGCTTTTATTTTTTTTTCGCATTTCTATGTATGTTATCCTTTTTTTTCGATTAAGTGTTTTGGTTCCATCAAAAGGGGAAAATTGTTGGGAAATTTGTATTTTAGTTTTGATGGAAGTTCCAAAACAAAGTTGTAATAGGACCAACGGATCTATTAGTCGATCGATGACTTAGAATCGATTAAGATGACCAAATTTAAATGTATAGATACCGATGTAAAAGATAGGTCACATATTGAGGGGAACTCAATATGTATAGGTCAAAGTCGATTATCGATGACCAAATAAGGTCGATGATCAAGACTAAACAAGTCAGAAGACAAGAAGAAGTCAGATGATCAGGTGAAGACTGAAGACACTGAGACTCAGATAAACCTGAAGACTCAGAGAAACCTGAAGACTCAGAGAAACCTGAAGACTCAGATAAACCTGAAGACTCAGAGAAACCTGAAGACTCAGTAAGAAACCTGAAGACTCAGAGAAACCTAAAGACTCGATAAGCCCTCAAGACTCGTGAGTAACCTCAAGATCGAAGACTACCGTAAGATCCAAGACCGTAAGACCTACATCGGCCGAAGTCCGCAAATTGTGCTAAGACAACTGTGATCGAAGACTCTATCGGGCAGATCGATCGGCTTATCCGATCGTCACCACACTGGTGTTAACCAAAATGGTACACCAGACCATACGAATATTCTACAAGAAGAATATCAAACGTCAATTGGACAAATACTGAAGTGTTGTACTCGTGAAGACACTGAGAGAGCGACACGTGCACAAAAAGAGCTGACAATGCGGGATTCGACGCTGCGGACACAAACGGCGCTAATCATGCCTTCGGCCACGCCGATATTCGAAGCACGTCACATCAAATCCTACAAACCTACCAAATATAGCCAGAAATTCAAATTACTCTCCAACGGCTCTTTGATTTCGTGGTCTATAAAATGGGATTACTCTTCAAAGTGAAAGGCACAGCAAATGCGGGAAATTATCAAGAAGCAAAAAACTATAGCAGAATTTCCGCTCGAAGAACACCATATTTGAAGATTATTCTTAAGTGTTCATCCCATTGTTCTTAGCATAGAAATCTCATCCTCTAGCATTTGGCTACATAAACACTAGGATAGATTTCCAGTTGGAACCACAACAAATCTTTACCCAAACTCAAAAGTTAGGTTAAGTTTGTTTTTGCAAGATTTCGCAAGGATTCTAGTTCGATTTACAGGATCGGTTGAGTGTGAACTCGATAAACATCTGTTGGGTGTTGGACTAACATATTAAACTAAGTCCAGTTGGTTAAGTTGGTTTAGTTAGTGCCCCTTGTGATAGGGAAGAGTGGACGTAGGACCGATTGTCTGAACCACTATAAAAATCTTGTGTGCATTTAATTGGTCTTTATTACACTATTACACACAACTGGGCTTAAAACTGCATACATATTTCGAAGTTAATATCACCGCACCAAGCAACCGATCGATCGAGGAGTTGACAAACTTAGTCACCGATTGAAAACTAACTTGAGAATCTGATTTGATAAAAACCGGGTTTTTCACACGTATTAACAAGCTTCCGTGACTATCAGCTTAAACCGACAGATATCAACTGACCACCCTGCACTCAAGAAGATTGAATATCACCAAACCGATTCACTTGCACTGATCGTGCAAACCGCAATCACACCGACCGCACGAAAAAGTTTTCAAGTCTATTCACCCCTCCCTCTAGACGCCTCCCTCACGAACCTGCTCGACCCATAGGTGTGTCTCGAACCTCCTTGAATGCCTCCCGAGAAAGTCCCAATATAGCTCTTTAAGGTCGGGGCGCAAACACTGCAAGACGAGAAAAGAATTAGATCAGTACAATCGAGCACAAAAATATTAAGGTGGAGTACCATTTTCAACACGAGTCGCATAATCCGTAGGAACTCTAATGGATAAGGTTCTGGAAAGGGCCACCGACTCCCATGCTCCTCCTACAAACCACCATTTCTGGTGCCACCTGTCAATCTTATTCGGAATCCCACTCACGAGCTCTTTTCCTCTATGAAGTCAAGACAAGCGTGATAGACTCCTACCGAAAGCAACGGGGACATCATGTGAGATATCTCTCCGTGATTAGCGGTTTTTTCACCTACCGCCTCTAAAATGACCATGATGGAGATGATGTAACTCCACCTATTGGGGGTGATCTGTGTGAGGCTCACATTCAAGGCCGCCAGCATATAAGAAATGGTCGGGTGCAATGGAAATCGAATAATTTAATTTATTATGGAAGACTAATTCATAGCAATCATTCCGGGAGGAGGCCGACGGCTGGCTGTCCGGTCACCCCATAAAAATGACATCCCGGCACCTTTGTACATACGACAAAGTCCCCACACATATCGACGGAGAGCACAGACGGTATCTTTTATCGACGCCCATTGATTGAGAGTCGACCGACTTTGCAGATGCCCATCCAAGTCACAGACGGAGTTTCTACATAATACAGATCATAATTGAAGACTCGCTCATAAGCCCCATAATCCGGGGGAACCGAGGTAGAAGACCCGCCATTGACGATCATTCCGCGGGGCCGGGATGAAGGAGATTAACATCCAACGGAGGAAGATGGGTAATTTCGCCAATTCTTTTTAAATTGGTCATCCACCGGCTCATCATTGGCATCGTCTTCCCAATGGGTCGCCCATAACCTTAGCCAATGAACTTTCACCCACATGCCCGTTAGGCGGAGCTTAAATCGGCGGCGACGCAGGGATAGGGATGTCATCCTCGAGAAGAGGAGGAAGCCACCATAAATTGAGAGGCAAAAAGGGATTTGGAAACGCTAGAATCCATAAATTCGAAGAAGGGGACCAAAGTGCTTACCTGTGATTAATTTCGCTTCAGGGACACGAGAATGCGTTTCCAGTGGAAGGGAGAAAGAACCAGGAAGAGTATCTTGAGGAAATTCTTTCGCAAGATAGTCGCAGGAAATAAGGTTTTCAAAACCTAATTCCCCGTCTATTTATCGAAGAAGAGGAGGGGCCAAAATGAAATTAGCCAAAACTTCAGCCCCCTAGCAACAAAAAGACGCGAGGGGCTCGCGTGAAATCCACTATGGCATCCTATCGACGAAATGATTTCAAGACTTTATGTCATCATCCCGCACGATATCATTTGAATCCCCGATATCGGTGGGAAGTCCGATGACGATTCGTGACATATCGGGTGACTTTTCACCTGCCCGAGAATAGTAAGCCGCTCATAGGAGACTTTCCAGGTCGGAGGGTCGCGAGTCGATTTAGTCCATGTGTCAAGCCAAGGTCCCTTCTCGGAATAAGAGACCTCAACTTGAGGGGCAATTGTTGTAGCATGGATAAACCCGACCTCCTACCTGGGCACGAAGGATCATTAACAATCCAACAAAGACTGCATGAAGCAACCTCGGCAAGAGGACCAAGGGATCAGCCCATGTAATTCCCACAAGACCAAACCTTCAAGTCGCAAAGGTCGGCAACTCGGGTAGTGGGCAGTTCGGGAAGTCGCGATGCGATTTCCGCTTTATATCCTCAAGTCGGGAGCGACCTGCACCAGCCATAACTATACAGTTCACGTGGTCAATGACAACCCCCGACACGCCACTAATCCGCCCTCCACATCCGCTCCACGATTGGCGCACGCTGAAGATGGACGATTTCTGGCTTGTCAAGGCGAGATTAATGGTTCCCGATATTGTAGCCCTTTCATAGGCATTATTCCTTATGTAAATTCCCACCCAAAGGGTGGGAGTCATAGTATAAATAGGTCACCACGGCCACCTCTGTAAAAGGTCGAACAACTTAGACTTCTAGGCATATACATACATCCTCTCCCTGGCTTGGACGCCGCCGGACGTAGTCTGATTCCAAAGACGAACCGGGTCACCAACTTCTTTATCTCTTTCCTTGATTCGATTGTCTTTAGCATACGCATTTCATAATAATTATTGTTTAACTGAGTAGATAAAAACCAATTACAACAGTTCAATATTGATTTTATAGTGGAGTAAATTAATATTAATGGGCTTGAATAATATTTTGGCTAAATATTAAAGCTTCATAGCCCATTGGAGGTCCAATCTTAATTCTCCTAAAGGCCCCTCAAATAGCCCAAACTAATGTCCAATTAATGAAAAGGAGAATAAAATATTTTGGCTTATTTTTCCACAATAATTTCGAAAATTTGAGTAGGAAAGAGAAAAAGATTTTTTCTTGATTTTCTTGGAAAGATCTTATGGAATAAGTATTCTTGAGATACAAGTTTATCCCATAAATTCAAGAAAGGAAAAAGATCTTATTTCTTCCTATTACATGTGATATTTTCAAAAATATTGAACAAGAAAGGAGGAGGAAATTTAGTTGGGAGATATTTTGGGAAATAGAATATATTGGATATATTCTAGATTGTATCTTGACGAAGAAGCAAAAAAATTTCCCGAACACCCAACTAGACCTAATTTTCGTCCCCCCCTAGCTTATAAATAGGGGATGAGGTTTTCATCCCCAAGTGCAATTCCATGTGTTGGAAAAATTAGAAATCCACAAAGGTGGTGGCCAAATATTTTATTTTTCTCCTTTAAAATTAAAATCGTTCGTTGATAATCCTCCCACCGGATTACGTTCGTGGACGTGGGACATATTTGAGAAGACACTTTGGGTTGATCTATCATCTCAGCGGTTGTCTCTACGAGAGGTTAGTATTTACGTAATTCTTAGATTCCGCATGCTTAGATTTTACGTGAAATACGTGTACGCATGATGTTTATTTGTTTATTAATTATTATGTTGGATTGAATTAGGATTAATTCATGTTAGTAATTAATTGATTAATTTAAATATATATTTAAATTCAACTCGAATAGATTCGGGCACCCCTCATTCCCCAACAATAGGAAGAATGAAATGACAATCATTAAGTTCTAATCTAAAATCAAAGGGTAAGTCTAACACATAAGTCCCCACACGTTCAGTTAGCAACTCTTGCTTCATTTCCACATGTAAAACGACTTCACCCAGCCTAACTGCCCTTAGACATATGAGACTCTTCACATTCATACAAATGTGTGAGCCACGTCCAGTATCTAATACCAAGCAATTAGCGCTATTAGTGGACATATTTATCTTAATAACAAACATACACGTTCTAGTGCCAGAAGCACCCAGTGCCTCCCTTTTAGCAACCAGAACCTTATAGTTCTTCTTCCAGTGCCCTCTTCTACTCACAGTAGAGGCACACATCCTTGTTTACCCGCTCATTCTTTTGAACACCATCTTAGCTATAGTGAACTCAAAAGTCTTGAGCACGTTGTGAAGTTCAGGCATGGTCGCATCCGTCTTATCCATATTGTAGTTCACAATGAAGCTAAAATATGAATCCGAGAGCGACTGGAGGATAGCATAAATGAAAATGTTGGTCTTTTAGCTCAAAGCCTAAATTACCAAGTTTATCAATTAGACCTTGTTGGGGAATCAGACCTATCATCTTAAGCACATGAGGTGAAATTTTCTCTCCTTTAGCTAACCGGCATTTGAACAGATCTCTCATCACTTCATTAATCTCAGAACGAGATTCAGAATCAAAGAGATCCTTCAGATACTTGAGCATTTAGAAGAGACCCATTTTCCCATGTTGCCTTAAGCATATCAGGAGTCATGCCGAGCAACATCACACACTGAGCCTGGGAAGCATCCTTTTGATACTTCTTCTGAGCTGCTACATCAAACGTGGCTGCCTTAGAGTACCGGCTTTTAAGGGTAACCGTGATAGACGTGTCCAACACGTACTCAATCCTTTCTTGCCTTAGCACCAAACACATGTTTAGGTGTCAATCCAGAAAATTTGGCTGAGCCAATTTGTTTGTTTCCAAAACACATCTCAATAACAGTTATATATTTCAACTAACCAAGAGAAATAAAATAAAATGGGAATTAAACACATAATTCCTATGATCAATATTCAGCAATCAAAATAAACATGACCTTTCTTTAGTGTTTATTTTGTCTCCATTATTTTCACATACTCAACGACCTCATCGGAAGAGTACAAATTTATATCAAATATAAATTGTAATGGACTAGGATCCACATTCCTACTATCATGATCCCTGCTTTGGCAGAATATCACAATAGCATAACTGGTAGGTCTCCAAACCAATTGCAAAAATTGCAATTCCTAGTTGATTAAACCCAGTTTAATCGGATGTCCCTTAACTTTTGTTTCCCTGCTTTGGCTGGTGAAACAAAGTTAAGTTGGTTTACAACCATCAAGCGGCGACACTACGTGTCCCTATAAAAGTCTCGTTGAATGTAGATCCGAGCAAAAGACTTTGGTCTTAAATACCAATTAGAACGAAGTCCCCGGTTTACTTTTAATTTCGATGGAAGACATCGTTTCAATTTAATGAAAAACCATATTTTAGTGAGGAACGTTTTAAAGGTGGGGTATTAATTGCTTAATCGAGATCCAACAAGTTTACTACATCATATTTGAGCAATTATTGGGCGCCGCCTACCCAAACATGATATATACACGGACTAACAAATATTTGGGCGCCGTCTACCCAAACAATTAATACGGTCCGACAAGTATTGGGCGTCGTCTACCCAAACAGTTATAATGCGGACGTAAAATGCATTAACATAATTAAAAAACAGTTAAACAAGTGGGATTTAATAACTTATTTTAGACCGAATTTCAAAATTCAATCTTAAATTATTAAAGGTTAATAATTAATCAAATTAATTATGATTAAAAAGTTCATGTTGGGAAATTTATAGTTTTGATGAAAGTTCCAAAAACACATGTAATAGGACCCGGTCGGACACATTAGGTACCGATGATGTTTACATTATCGCTATAGGAGACCGAGTTGATAATGATTGTATAGAAAAAACCGATGTAATAGATAGGTCACATATTGGGGAACTCAATATGTAAAGGTCGAATCAAGAATCGGAAGAAAACGATATCCGACAGAGCGTAACGCTAAACGTAAGCGGAAGATCGGATCGAATCGATCTAGTCGGATAACTTGCCGAAGTCATGAAGCTCAAACCTCTATACTAGAAGATCGGATGACTTCCGTAAGATAAGACCGAAGACTTACATCGGTACTTTGAGTCACCAGGTTGAAGCTAAGTCAACAGCGCCGAAGATTCCATCAAAGCGGATCGATCGATTCAGATCGATCGGATCGTTTCATAAGATGAAAACCGATGTTTCATCTTATCATACGTCTGCGATCCGAACAAAATGAATACCAACCTTAGTTGGAGGAACAACACCGCAAAGCAAGGCTTTCATCCAATAAGGAAGAAACACGTATGAACAGAGCCGACATCATGATTCGATGTTGCTCTCTCAAAACGGCTATAATCTTTCACCATGCTGCGGATTTCTCAAGCCACGCCACATCAAGCTCCGCAACTCTACCTAAAATAGCCCGAGATTCAAATTGCTCTCCAACGGCTCTTTGATCTCAAGGTCTATAAATATGGGATCACACTTCGTGAAAGTGAAACACGGAAATGCTTCGACAAACAACATAATCACGGCTCAAACTATAGTCGATTTAAGACAAAGAACACAACAACAAGCTTATTTTATATCGTGTTCATCCCATAAGTTCTTAGCAAGAAATCTTTTCATCTAGCTATCGTCGCTTGTATGCATGAGGAAAGATTTCATAGTTGGAACCTCAACAATCTTACCCAAACCCCCAAGTTAGGATAAGTTGTTTAGAAGATTCGATCTAGGGTTACTAATCTTGATTTAAGGATCGGTTGAGTGAGAACTCTTAAAACATCGTTGGTGTCTTTGTGTTGGACTAACACACTAATCTAAGTCGATCGGTTAAATCGGTTAAGTTGGTGCCCCTTGTGAAAGGGAAGAGTGGACGTGGGGATTTGGTTTGTCCGAACCACTATAAATCTTGTGTGCCTTTCTTTGCTTTGATTAAGCTCTCACATCGCACAATCTTAAAGCGCATACATTCTAAGTTAAGATCGAATGACACCAAGCTTCGATCCGATCGGACCGAAATTTCGTCATCCGATTAAAAAGATAAAACTTGGAATCGATTTATACAAACCGGTTTTTCACGGGTAAAACTTAAGCTTCAAGACACATCGATTAATCGATAGTTCGAATCGAATCGCATACGGCGTTCAAATTAAGTTGGTTATCAAAAAATCGATTCACTTCGACTCTCTGAGCATTCGCTGCTCACACTCGATTTTGACGAAAAAGTTTTTCGAAGTCTATTCACCCCCCCCCTAGAACTTCTGCCCTCACTTAACGATGCGGGACCTACAAGTGGTATCGAGGCGGTTGGTTCTTCAAACCATCGACTCTGTGTCATTGTGGTCATCTGAACCGATCTTGAAAAAAAAACCATTTTAAAAACTCATTCATTTTCCAAAATCACTCAAAGATGGATAACACGTCCAGTATGTATCATGATCTCGCGAAGTTCTCTATTGATGAGTATGCAGATTAGGCCATATACATGTCCAACCATCTAGGCTCGATCGGTGGGCAGAATGATGGAAGTCATCGAGAGGACCCATCATCATTTACTACGACAATCCTGCAATCGGAGGAGATCCGGACTTTCCCTAGGAAGTCTTGTGCGAAAAAAGCCAAATACGATGGACATGAAGAAAGAAAACTGCATACTCTGGACACCATTGCAAGACATATCATCATGAAGACAATGGATAAGGTCACCAAAGAGAAGATTAAGTATCTCAAATCTGCGAAAGCAATGTGGGATACTCTGGCTGAGATCTGCGAGGGAAATGAACAAATAAAAGACAGGCCCGTCTTCTTCGAGCCCCGGTGAAGTTCGAGAAAATCAAGATGCCGCCAACTAAAAACCATCAACGAACTCGATGGAAGAATTACAATGTCTATAAACAAGCTTCGAGAACTTGGTAGAGAGATGTCTGATAAAGATATCAACTATAAGATCCTAAGGTCTCTCACCAAGAAGTGGGACATGAAGGTCACGGTAATCAAAGATTGCCAGGATATTTCAAGAATGAAACCTAGTAGCTTGTTCTTGAGTCTTAAAGCTCACGAGTTCGACCTGATTGAAAGAGGTCAAGCTGATGAAGACGAGGTCCCTGCTGAAACCTCGACTTCAAAATCGATTCTTTCAAGGCAACCAATTGAGAACAAAGGCCAATGAACCCATTGGAAATATATTAAGTCAGCATCAGATCGCGTTGCTTACTGGGAAGCTTGAGAAATCGATATACAACTTGGTAACATCGAAGATTCTATAAGGACTATCAACATAGCCGAGGACGAGATAGGAGATCAGACAATAGATCTCCAGAAAGAACCAGATCTGATGATCGGAGGGATCACAGAGATGAAAAGGAAAGAGATAGTCAGACGAAGGAAGGTAGAGACAACCAATCGATAGAAGAAACTCTGGGACTACTATCGAAAGGAAATCACCCGATAGGTCATACTGAAGGAGTGATTCACCGAAGGAAAGGAACGGTGGATCCAGGAGGCGCTTCAACTGCGGAGAAGCCAGTCACTATAAGACAGACGCCTGCACACGACGCCGCAGAGAGAGGGAAGAAAAGAGGAACAAAAGAGAGCAACGGTATAGAGACGTAAGAGCCATGGTTGTTGATACGTCAGAATTGACGATTCCTATCCGCCCCCGAGGACTCGGGATACTCCTCTCAGAGAAGACTTCGGCCCGACAAGAAAGCGTCACGGACTTCTATGAAAAATGAAGATCCGATATTCTCGCCGACGATGATGAACTCTGGCTCGATGGGTGGAGGACCAGTCGAGGTAACCTCCAAAACCTTCCTTCGTTTTCTACACCGCTATCATTAGCACACCCGCCGGGAGATTGACGGCAGGCTCTACTCGTGAGCAATTGCTTGAAGATCTCTCCAATGCAAAGAGAAACTTATGCTATTGTGGAAGCCGAGAATGATAAGTCGAGGATCGTAAATAATCACTTCTTTGAAAGAAAATGATCTCGGAAAAACCTTCGAACTTAGATCAAATTAAATCGCCGGAAGGTAACCGAGGAATTTAAAATTTCGGTTAAAGCTTCGATCGGAAAAGCAGATCAAAGAACAGATGGAAATTAACAGACAAAGAAGTTCGATGACTTCAAAATCTTGCAAGTTTAAATTCGATGAGCTATTAGAATGCATGAAAGTCCGAAATCCTCCGAGGATAATCTGCGTAAGAAAATAGATGTGTTTTCAAAATCATCTCAAACCGTTAAAGACATAAACGCCTATTTTTCGAGTAAAGATTGATAAGGAGGGACTTGGCTATGAGAAACCCTCCACATCCTCAAAAGCCCCGATCGATTCATCTCGAAAAGGTGTAATCGGGCCAATTTAAAAAAAAACACCAAAAGCTAAACTTGTATCTAATAGGGGTAAGAGACCGGGTTGAGCGGGTAAGGCAAGTGCCTCAACCGTAAAGGAAATGAAAATGGACCCCTATTTGGTAAAAGCATCACCGAGGAATCAACGGAAGAACCGGTTCTTACGAAGAGACCTCAACCTCGATCAACGGATCGAGAATCGGAAAAGACAACCTACTAAAGGAAGTCTAACTGAGACCAACCAAGGTCACCTTTTAATAAGCATGCTTCGTAAAATCGCGAAAACCATCTATGCGAAAAGGATATGAATCTTTTGATGGTAGCAATCGTACCTACCCCTATATAATAAATTTAGTGGTCATTTACTTTTGAACCATTACCGGATAAAAAGAAGACAAACCGAAAAGCTAAATCATAAGTCTTCTAAGTCATCCAAGGTTCACACAAGTAATCATACAAATCGAAAGCATATGAGGATAAGTATGATTATGTTGACAGTATGGAGACAAATCAGCCTTCCGATCCGACCGATCACCATAGAAGTGCTCGCTTTGTATGGATCCCCAAATCCAAACCTAACCCTCGGGACCTAATCCGAAAGGGTACCTAAAACCCGATCCGATTGCAGGTCAAGGTGGGTCCGCCAACAAAGGAGGTGTGCAAGCAACTATCCGGGTACATCGATAGTGGATGCTCAAGGCACACGACCGAAGCAAACATCTCCTCGGTTCTACATAGAATGTAAAAGGCCGCGTGTACTCTTGGTGATGATAACTTTGGTTATACCAAAGGGTTTGAACCTTAGAGAATGATGATGTACAAATGTAATTGGAGTCTCGTTTGTGAAGGTCCGAAGCACAACCTATTATCGGTTTCACAATTCTGACAACGGATTCGGTGTTGAGTTCTCGATCGATCAATGCACTATCAAGAATCGAGTCACTCAACGGATATTGCTAACCTGGTTCAAGAAAAGGGACGATCTACACGGTGATTGGAGCAGTTGCCCAAGAAATGCGCGGCTCGATTGTTAAGAGTTCCAAAAGTAGCGATTGGCTCAGCGCACAAAAAGAATGAGCCATCCGAACTTTAAAACTCTTAATAAGATAGCTAGGATGTCTCTAGTGGAAGGACTTCCGAATGAAGTGTTCTCAAAGGATCGGACATGTCTTTCGCATGTCGGAAGGGAAAACAGTCAAAGCTTCATTCAAAGGAATTTCGGACCAAAGATCCAGCAGAGTAATCGCGGTGCTTCATATGGATCTGCTTTGGACCGGGTTACACGGTCGATCTCAACGGACGAAATACACTCGTAATCGTGGATGACTATTCCAAGTTTATTCAGGTTATATTCTTACATAAGAAGAATGAGACGACAACCAAGATACCCGAGCTACTAAGAAGATTACAAAACGAGAAGGGTGTCGTAGTCAAAAGTAAAAAATCGACGATAAAGGTACGTAATTTCGAACTCTTTTTATAACCGATTTTTGCTCTAAGTTTGGTATACAAAGATGAAACATCACCGCGAGGACGCCACAACAGAATGGAGTAGCCGAAGCGAGAGAAACAGTAACTCGTTAGTTCGCCGAACAATGTTAATTTGAACATGCGATACCAAACCGTTTCAAGGCGTAATAATCAACATCGCATGCCATACGCAGTAATGATGTCTCCCGACTAAGGCTCACTACAAAACACCCTATGAATCGTGGAAGGGCGTAAAACCTCGTGTTTTTTACTTCCATGTTTTTGGGTCAAGTGTTTCATACATAACAATGGGAAAAGTCGGGGTTGAAAACCTTTGAGGCTAAGTCCGATGAGGGTATATTTCTAGGGTATTCCTCATCTAGCAAAGCCTTCGTGGTCTACAACAAACTAACCCCTTGTTGTGGAAGAAACACCCCATGTAGCCTTTGATGAAGCATCTTTCGATCAAGAGAAATCCGTAACAAGAAGTACGGATCTACCGTAACCTCGATATTCTTTAAAATGGATCACTAACGATCAAGGATAAAGGATCTAAATCAGATCAATTTACATTCCAGATCTAGGTGATTCACCGGATCAATCAGATCCTAAGGTACGAACAACCGGCCGATGAAAAGGCCGATTCACCGAGATAAGAAGAATCGAACCATCCTGCTTGGGGGAACTTCAAAGTTCTCATGAACAGAGACATCGACATGATGATTCCAACATCACCGAGACTTGTTCTTATCAAGTGGACCATAACCTCGCACCACTCCCAATCACTAGTAAAAAAGATTTTATCGAAATCGGACGATGTTCTCAAACCGATTTAAATCGTAATGAAGGACTGGATAACCAGTCATCCAACTGATCTGATAATTGGAGACCCGTCTGATAAAATTAAAACTAGACATCAGATTGGTGAAAGTGCCATGTATTGCTGTTATCTGTCTATGAAGGAACCGACTACAATCGAGGAAGCATTACAAGACGTAAAACCGGATTCTAGCCATACGAGAGTCGAATCGGAGCGATTCGAGAGAAATGAAGTATGGGAACTAGTAGGCCAGACAAAGTCATCAAGACGTAATTGGCACGAAATGGATCTTCAAGAACAAGAGAGATGAGAAAAATGTTATCACCGTAAATAAGGCAAGACTTGTTGCTAAAGGGGTATTCACAATCGAAGGAATTGATTACGATGAGACCTTTGCACCGGGCCGCCGCTTTTGAAGCCATTCATTTCGCTTTTCGCTTATGCTTCCCACAGAGGGTTCACTGTGTATCAGATGGACGTAAAGAGTGCTTTCTTAAACGGGGTACTAGCGGAGGAAGTTTATGTCGAACAACCTCCAGGCTTTGAAAAAGGCAACCAAGTGTATCGTTTAAGAAAAGCTCTTTATGGGTTCAAACAGTTCATGAGCACTGGTATGATACACTCTCGATTCTTGATCGAAAGTGGGTTCACTAAAGGCGATGGGATGTAACCTTATCGAGAATAGAAGATGGAGAAGATATTCGATGGTTTGATTCGGATCTACATCATCTTGGATCTCAAACAAGAGCCTATGTGAAAGATTCAAAGAACCGATGCAAGGGAAATTCGAGATGTCCATGATGGGTCGGATGAATTACTTTCTAGGTCTCCAAGTTAAACAAAGTTGGAAAGGATATTCATCTCGCCAAGCAAAGTACACTAGGAATCTTTTGGCTAAGTTTGGAATTCAAAATAGTAAGGAAGCCAAAATTCTATGATTGACTGGATTCAAGATGGATCCAGATGAGGCCGGTCAGAAAACAAATCAGAAGGAATATAGGGCTCTCATTGGATCTTTATTATACCTGACTGCCAGCAGACCAGATATCACTTTCGCAGTAGGTGTATGTGCCAGATTTCAGGCAAATCCAATGGTCAGCCACCTAGAAGCAGCTAAGCGGATTCTTAAGTATCTGAAGGGAACAATAAACCTTGGTTTATTCTACCCATCAGATGATAATCTAGAGCTTAGTGGGTATTCTGATTCTGATTATGGAGGTTGCAAGATCGACAGAAAATCAACCTCAGGAACATGTCAGTTCTTAGGAAGTAAACTGATCTCGTGGTTTTCAAAGAAGCAAACATCAGTTGCGACATCAACAACTGAAGCAGAATATATGGCTGCAGGAAGCTGTTGTTCCCCAACTACTCGGCTCGGTCGTCACCGAGGGATTACAACATTGTAGCTAAGAACGTACCTATATTCTCATGATTAATAATAAATATTATTGCAATCACTCGAATCGATTCTACATACAAGATGCAAGCATGTAGATGTTAGGACACCACTTCATAAGAGATCACGTTGAAAAGAAGAATATCGAGAATGGAAAAGATTCATACCGATATACGTAAGGCGATATTCTAACCAAGCCACTAAAGCCGAGATCGATTCAGAGATTTATCAAATGAGCTAGGACTTCTAGATCTTGGAGAAATGTCACCAAAAATGTTTGATGGAATGCTCTCCGAACTAAAGTTGGTTAAGAGACTAACCGGATCGAGAGAAATCATTGAGTTTGGTATCTTAAGCGATCTCAAGAGATCGATAAGCAAAAATCGATCGGACATACACGCTACCGAGATCCAAAGGAACCGATCGATTTTAGTTTATCGGTTTAAAGTCTATCGAGTTTAAAGGAACCGATCGATTCAAGGTTTATCGATTTAAGGAAAATGCTCGGTTTAATGGATTATCCGATTAAATCAAAATTGGTTATAAGATTTCTTTGTGATTCGCTTTTAGCCGATATTCAACAAGCAAGATTCAGAGATTAAGAGCTAAACAATCGTGATAAGAAAGCGGTGAATTTACACAACACAATGAAATAAGAACTTTTCATTGATAAAAACCAAGGTGAGGTTACATTACGAAGTTACAAGTACAAGAAGATTTAGGAGGTCAAGACATAAATGTTAACCAAAATCCTAAATCTAAAACCCTAAACCTCATCCTAACCCCGTAAGTTGAAGGAAAGAGAGAGATTTTAAACTCTCATTTTCCCCCACTTAACAAGTGGGGTGAGAGAGGCTTTAAAGAATGTAATCCCAAGGCGGTCGCAAAAGTCAAGATCAAGAAAACCGGAGCTTACGACAGAGGCCTTGATAGATTCTTAAGCCCTCGAGCCCTAAAAGGAGGAGTAGTAGGGCTCTCCAAATTGTTGAATGGAGCACGTGTGCCAAAGAGTTGGTCATCGATCTCATGGGCACATGTGTCAAGATATTTTATACTGACTATGTCCGATGGTTACCGTTACGTCATCCAGATAGACACACAAGGTGCATACTGGTTAGGAGAAGTGTCTTCTCGATTTGCAACAACAGAGATCCATGCCTGGTGGTAGAAGCTTTGCAAAGAATCGTATGTGAAATCGAAGATGATGAAGAAAACAAAGAATAAGGGATGCAAAGGGTTGATTTGAGAAGATGAAACCATATAAAAAGGGTGTAAAAGTGTTTTTGGGAAGTCTCACGGAAACAAGGGTTCACCAAGATACATGATTCTTACAAAGAAGATAAGTATGGTGAATGGGTGATGTTGTGTAAAACATTGGTCCAATTTATAGAGGCCAAACAAGGATGCAAATGCAATTTTCATTTCAAGAAGCCTATCAGAAATTTGCATCAAAAGGACAAGTGGTAGAAATCACGCTGACCGATAATTGGATAAACTTACGGTTGATTGACATATCGAGATTCGACGATATTTACGCGATGTCAATCACGCCTACTTAGGAATAGAAGCTACTACTCTAGACTAAGTCTTGGCGGTAACACTTATCCCAAGAATCGCTTAATCTGAAAAGAATCGATGAGGTCAACCAAAATCGATTATTTACAAAGATGATCGAGAGAGAGATCTCACGAGCTTGAAACTCCAATAAATCGAGATATATCATCTATGTCGTAAATATCACCAAGGGAACTTCAACCGATCAACGAGGATCAAAAAGGAAATCGACGTATTTCAAGGAAAGATCGCCTAAGCCTCAAGTTTCAACAAATCGATGCAACTCGAGAAGATCAGTTAAAAGGATCGGGTTGGGAAATTTCTTGAGGCTTAGGCAGAATGATTAAGATCAACAAGTGAAATCAACATTGACAAGTAATATTGACTGATAACAACATCAGTCAACCAGATACGCATCTCTCTTCTCTTGTTCTTAATTTATTTATCGGATCGTATCTGATATTATTTGCCTTACTGTACCCACTATCCTTGTGACGTGTACTCTGCAATTCATTTAATGCGACGCGTGGGGTACATGTATTAACCGCTACTTGATCGTGCTTTTAAATCCAAAAGTTTTGTGTCGTCGCGTTTTCCCAACCCTACGATCAAAACCGCTAAACTGGAGCGCATAATCTTTTTCAAAACGATTGATCTTCAAAATCTTGTCTTATTGTACCCTCCGCCTCTATATAAGATTCATCAAACCTTACCAGAGTTTTTCTGCTTCACAAACTTGCATTACTCTCATTGAAAAACTTCAAATTTGTCTCTACGTTTCAAAACGATTTCTTAGAGTTCAAAATCTTCTCTGAAAATTTGAATCTGGTAATATTTTCTTTTAAGCTTAATGATGAATCTTTCTTTCCGTTAAAAACCTTGTTTTCAAAAGTTGTTTTTGAATTTATGCTTCATTGCCTTTTTGTTTTCCGTAAAGATGATATTGATATTGATTATGCACAAATTTAATGAGTCTATCTCACTTTTGAGATGGCCACTCATGGACTTGGAAAGATCATGTGCAATTATGCGAATCGCAACGAAGATCTTTGAGGATAAGTTCGCTCATTTGGAACCATCGAGGATTCTCAATCCATGGAGGGAACAAATTCAAGAAGGCCGGATCGAAACATATTGCTCGCTTTCACCGCAATCCGTTGATGCAAAGATGAAGCACTTCAATTCTTGCAGAATTTGAGTGTGGATACGAAAAAAAACCAGAGACTTAACCGATGTCGCCACCAACGGAGAAGAGATCGATCGACAAATGCGTATATCACTCGTCTGCTCAGCCTTGCCAAAGGGCTTAATCTCCTCGACACCACAGGAGAACGAGGATGAAGAAATGAGAGAGAGCTCTTAAGAGAGGCGCACAAACATCGATACCCGGATTCATCGCCAATGCTCAAAAAGAAAAGACAGATCATTTTGACATTCTCACAAGAACGATCATGGGAATTCATTTAGCCCCTGATGTTTCTCACATCACCAAAATGTATGGAAGATGGCAAAGAATAATTGATGGGGCTCGTAACATCAATTGGCACGGAACCCGAAAGCCATCTTGCTCCAAGAACACGAAAAATTTGGAGTCAATGAATCCAAAAAGTCTTTTCGAAAAAAGAGAGTTGCAATCTCAACAAGGTTGCGCTTATATTGAAAGACAAACCGCCAAGTTACCGAATGGAATTTAATGGATCAAGTCCTACAATGCCTTCCTCTCATCAACTTCAGTTATATACGGGCCACCGAGATGACAAGGAGCCCACTCCAACAAAATCAAGAAAGGAAAGAGCAAAGAAGCCGCCTCATCCACACCAGTTGCTCCACAGAAAAAGAAACGAAAACTGGTGAAGGCCCAGGAGAAGAGGCCAAAGAAAGCAAAGCAACCTACCCTGACTCTAGCACTAGAAGATGAGTCGAAGAAGAAGAAAAAGCGCTGAAACATCAAATACATTTGCGCAACAAAGAATGTAATCGACAGCAAGCTTCTCAACCTGAGGGCTCGCCAGAACGATCTGAGGTAGAAGCACAAGCTGATAAATCTACTTCTCCTCAACCTCAAGCTGATTCACCGCTCAGACTAAAGGCTGCAGAGCATGTCTCTCTTCGCTAGTTCATCTCGCTTCATGAACTTGAACCCAGATACATAACCGCCACTACAAAGCAGTAACCATCGCAGCAGACGAACCAATCGCATAACTTCCGCCGACTCAAGCACAACCGTAAGCTTCCACATCTCATCCAACGTAATCCGACGATAATTCCTCAGATCCAGATCAACAAAGACCATCACTGGAAAAATGGTCAGACTAAGAATTGAACGAGAGATTGATGAGATGTATCCACAACTGGTCGCCCATCCTGCTATAAGAGAAGAAGTCATGGAGATCCTCACCTGGAGAGATCTCAGATTAAAAAGCTTCTCAGATCTTATCTTACTTGTTGAACAGATGGGTGGGCGGATGAGTTCGCAGACTTTGACTTCGAGCATGAGGGAAGTCCGCAAAAGTGGGATCACCAGCTGAGCTCATATCTGATAAATCTGTGAAAGCTCTGATCCATAGGAAGTTGGAATTGCCGGAAGAAGAGAAGCTGGAGACTGCTCAAGAAGCTCCA
Source organism: Stenogyne calaminthoides (assembly GCA_037126765.1). Classification (NCBI taxonomy): domain Eukaryota; kingdom Viridiplantae; phylum Streptophyta; class Magnoliopsida; order Lamiales; family Lamiaceae; genus Stenogyne; species Stenogyne calaminthoides. The sequence goes on from JBBCBC010000012.1 coordinate 31,359,572, forward strand.
GAAACAGACGCTGAAATGGTGAATGCCGGAGCTGCCGATGAAAGTGGAACTGGTGCTGCAGTTCACGACCAACCACTGGAGGCACAAACAACTGAACCTGATCAAGTGATGGATCCAATTCCTACATCTCAAATCACCACTGATCAACTTCAGGAGATCAGATCTTGTCTCAAAGATCTCCTGAAAGAAGAGATTGAGGGAGTGCTGAATCGATCGTAGACAAATAAGTCTCAAACAAAAACGAAGCAATCGAGAGATCGATTCTCCCAATTCATGACCACCATATCTCCGCCGAAGCTTACAAAAACTAGTTGATGACAAGTGAAAATGTGGATGAAATTCAATCTTCTTTTTCCGACGCTCCATCGAGAAAAGGCTCGAAAGTTATCGTAAGAGAAATTTGACAAAATGATTTGGACACTCTCTGCTACAATGGAAACTGCCAAGAAAGAACTGATTACAACCGCTCGAATCCGATACTCAATCTTGAGTTTATCGCTAATGATCTAAATCGTGCATTGTCATTCAACTTTGGGTCTCGACTTCCCACCTCAATGCGCTTTTTTGATCAAAACCAAAAAGGGGAAGGATCGAGAAACCAACCGACACATCGGATGACAAGGCCCATGGACAAAGCTCAATTGCAAGAAAGGTCTCTGGTCTTGGAACATCAAAACTGGACCCGATTACTCGGACAGAAAGCCACCGAAGCCTGACTATGATACAGTCGATAAGGAGCTAGTTGTAAAATTGTCAAAAAGAATGATAATCAAGAAGAAAGAAGGACGTAAAAACGGGCACAAGGGAAGGGTTGAAAAAGAAGTTCAAATCAAGGGCTAAGAAAGGATTGACTGGAAAATCTGCACCAGAACCTCAGTTGCCAGCAAGAGTCGACGAGATCATACCAAAAACTGCTGCACACGCCAAGAGGTTTGAGGAATGGAATAAGATCAGAAGTGAATGGCTTCTAGATGCTTTTGTCCTTGATCTTGTCCCAAAAGAAGAATCACCAGATGATGAGTTCCTCAACTGGTTACAGAATAAATATCCAGACTTTCTGAAGTATCTGGAAAATGAAGCCAAGCTCATAAATGTAAAAATATCTCGCCAAGAGTATGATCAGTTGATATACTCAAAGAAGGCAGATGGCTCATTTGACAGACTGGCATTTGAGAGATTCTACTTTGACATCTTGAGCAAATCGCAGATAACTGATCAAGCGCATAACAATCGATGTCAAATGGAAACTCTATCGATTTTCAACATTCCACAAGACCAAAGAGAAATGCCGTAAGGAAGGATCAAGGAGTGAAGATTCAAGAAGGCGTCTAGGGATCAAGACTTTTTAAATTCAAAACTTTTTCGATGTAACATGTAATCATCATATCTAATGAAAAGTTTATTTTTTCGATCCCAAGACAAAATCTCTTTTGTCTTCGATTACTTGCTCTTTAACTATTCTATACTTATCAATTTGTTTGTTTTCTCAAGTGTTTTGGTTTCATCAAAAAGGGGAAATTGTTGGGAAATTTATAGTTTTGATGAAAGTTCCAAAAACACATGTAATAGACCGGTCGGACCATTAATGACCGATGTTTACATTTTGCTATAGGAGACCGAGTTGATAATGATTGTATAGAAAAAACTGATGTAATAGATAGGTCACATATTGGGGAACTCAATATGTAAAGGTCGAATCTGAAGAATCAGAAGAAAGTTCGATATCCGACAGCGAACGCTAAACGAGCGGAATCGGAAGATCAGATCGAACTGATCTAGTCAGATAACTCAGCGGAAGTCATGAAGCTCAAACCTCTATACTAGAAGATCAGATGACTTCCAGAAGATAAGACCGGAAGACCTACATCGGTAGAATCGGCCCGGTTGAAGCTAAGTCAAGTCAACAGTTTTAAGACTCCATCAGTGGATTGATCGATTCAGACCGATCGAGATCATTTCATAAGATGAAAACCGATGTTTCATCTTATCATACGTCTGCGATCCGAACAAAATGAATACCAACCTTAGTTGGAGGAACAACACTGCAAAGCAAGGCTTTCATCCAATAAGGAAGAAACACGTATGAACAGAGCTGATACTCGCGGGATTCGATGTTGCTCTCTCAAACGGCTATAATCTTTCAGCCATGCCGTTCTCAAGACGTCACATCAAACTGCAACTCTACCTAAAAAATAGCCCGAGATTCAAATTGCTCTCCAACGGCTCTTTGATCTCAAGGTCTATAAATATGGGATCACACTTCGAGTGAAACACGGAAATGCTTGGACAAACAACATAATCACGGCTCAAACTATAGTCGATTTTCGCACAAAGAAACACAACAACAAGCTTATTTTATATCGTGTTCATCCCATAAGTTCTTAGCAAGAAATCTTTTCATCTAGCTATCAGTCAGCAGCATACTGTGAGGAAAGATTTCATAGTTGGAACCTCAACAATCTTACCCAAACCCCGAGTTAGGATAAGTTGTTTAGAAGAAGATTCGGTCTAGGGTTACTAGTCTTGATTTAAGGATCGGTTGAGTGAGAACTCTTAAAACATCTGTTGGTGTCTTGTGTTGGACTAACACACTAATCTAAGTCCGGTCGGTTAAGTCGGTTAAGTTGGTGCCCTTGTGAAAGGGAAGAGTGGGACGTAGGATTTGGTTTGTCCGAACCACTATAAATCTTGTGTGCCTTTTTTGCTTTGATTAAGCGCTCTCACATCGCACAATCTTAAAGCGCATACATTCTAAGTTAAGATCGAGGCGACCAAGCTTCGATCCGATCGGACTGAAATTTACGTCATCGATTAAAAAGATAAAACTTGGAATCTGATTTATACAAACCGGTTTTTCACGGGTAAAACAAGCTTCTTTTCACGACACAGTTAATCGATAGTTACCGAATCGATCGCTATACGGCGTTCGATTAAGTTGGTTATCGAACCAAATCGATTCACTCAAGACTCTGATCAAAGCTATTCCGCTCTTTTTCGACCAAGAAAAAAAGTTTTTCAGAGGTCTATTCACCCTCCCTCTAGACTTACGCCTCACTTAACTTGCGCGGGACCCTACATTCAACCTTTTAATTCTTATTAAAATTAATCCAATTAATTTCAGTCCGTCATCAGTCCAACTAACACGTTTTATTAAAAAGATTAACCAAGTGAGATTTAATAATTCTTTTAAAACGAATTTAAAATACAATTTTAAATTCAATTGTAAAAATTATTAACTTTCAATAATTAATCCAATTAATTAATCTTTGGTCTAATCATAATCCAATTTTAAAATTAAACACTTATTAATTTTCCAAAAATTAGATTTTAATTATTTTGTTGTTAGGGGCTCATGTGCAATTTCCAAAATTGCACGGGAGGGTCTGTTCCAAATCAAATTTGCAAAACAACCCTCCGCCATCACCGCCCAAATCCGACAGCATCCAATCTGTAATTCGGGACAACCAATTTCCAAAATCCCAACCAAAATTCTTATGAATTACAATTAAATTTCAGAATTAATCTAATTAATTCATCATTCAATAAGTCCAACCAGAGTAATCGAAAGAACAGAACACCGCCGGAATCAAAACCAGTGCAGAGAAGGCCACAGCGTCAAAAGCACCGCCATCAATAGCGTCGGTTTCAAAAGAGTCGTAACAAGCATAAAACGCTTGAGTCTCGATGAACCGCCATCGATGAGTGTTTAACCCGTCGCCCGCTCGGCCGTAAGTATATCTTGCGTCGTTGTTCGTTAGGGAAAGGACAACCAACACCACCATCCCAGGCATCAAGCTACACCCACAGGGGTCGACAAGAATTCCCATCGAGACGGAAACCATGTATGTGCCCTAGACTGCAGATGGATCGCGAGGGCAAAACAGGTCGAATCCCAAATTAGAAGCGCGACGAATCGAACGGAAGCCCGCCACCTCCGCAATCGACTAGACGAGCAGCCCTTTCCGCGATCGGAATCCAATCCCGTCGCTTGAGAGAGGTGCCCATCGCCGCAGCTGCATGCGCGTGACTTCACGTCGGGTTGCAGCGCCGCGCTCAAGCCCGCCGTCGTCGCTGAACAAATCAGTCCCGTGTGGCCATCGCGAGACTTGGCGATTCATCGCCGCCTCAAGCGACGCCGTGGGTTGTAGATTTTCAGTCGAGCGGCATCAAATCGCGGTGGAGCAGGAGGAAATATTTTGGGTTCTCTGGAAAAATGGTGCGAAGAAGACGACCCAAAACAATAGGCACACCCAAATAATAAATTGTGCGGTCAATTAAAATAGGGGTGCAAGTGCAACCGTATGGTTCCAAATAAAAGAAAGACAAATTCCTTTAATATAAAACCAATTAGGCAATCAAATCAAGAGTCTGAGCTCTGATACCACTGTTGGAATTTAGAGGCACGTAAACACGTAATACATGCGCAGCGGAATAAACAGTTCACCAACAACGAACATATAATTGCATAATTGAATACTTATAAACATAAAGAGAAATCTTACAGTAAACTGTATGCATATTTCTCTACTATGGTATCCACGTAATCCCCGTTCACGGACTTGCACAGATTTGCCAGCGAGAAATATGAATTAACGTTATTTGTGAATTCCCAAGAGCTTGTATATATAGGAAAGACCCAGCTTTAATCTTAAGCTAATCCAATTAGGGAAATAAAATCCCTAATCTTGAATTAAATTAATTACTTTTAATTTAATTCCCTAAATATAAATCTCTACGGATTTAAATGTCTTATATGAAAATCTCTACGATTTATTTCCATATACATTAAATCCTACAATTATATTCCAAATATAATTATTGGGAATTCTTATTTAATTAAATCTAATTTAATTAAATATTAATAATAATAATTAATTCCAAATTAATCTATTATTAATTAATTCTCCATAAATTAAATATTAAATCCAATTTAACATTTAATCAACCAACTATAATTCGTAAAAGGGAACTACTTGTTGTGTGACCCATATGCCCTCATATATCGAGTGATTGGTCAAACTAACGGTCTTAATTGAACCCTAGTCAATAAATCAGACATTCTCAATATATGAGGCACGTTGCGAGAAACGTGCAACTACCTGTAACTGAAACATGGGCTATTACGATTTCCTCCTTTCATTCGTGAATACTCGATTAAGCCTTGAACATGATGAAGTGTCTATTCAAATAACTTAATCAATTTATCTCAAATCACTAATTGATCATGTATTTCACACTTAGCCACAAAGTCTAAGTTGACGTGCAACGGCCGATGACTTTGATCCAATTATGATGAGAAGATGAGTATTCTCTCTAAATCCACTTTGAGGAATGAATCCTATTCTTGGCTCAACTACCACGCACATGCACTTCGTGATGAACCCAATCCAAGCCGTATCTACTCATGGAAGGGTGCAAGCGTTGGTCATGGTCAAAGTTCATCATCTCACACATGTCGTGCGTATTGACCTCATAATGCACTATTGTAATCAGAAAAATTTATCCTCCTGTAGGTCCTTTTCAGGACATCATAATGCACTATTGTAATCTCTTGGTCAAGACAAGCCAATCTGAGCCTTACACTTCAACCTTTCATGATGGGTTGTTCATTTCCATCTGGGTTGTGAATTTGTATTTTGTCACGAGGAACTGTTAATTTGATCTTCTGTGATCTGGTATCACAAAATTAACTACAACGTAACACGTACTGACTTATCGAACGGGTATGCAGTAAATATATATAACATTCATTCATATTTAATGCAACATGTGATAAATAATTTATTTAAGCAAAATAAATAAGAAATTCAGTTTGTGTTATACAAAGTAAAAATCATACTTTTCAGTATAACCCCAACAATCCAAACCAAGCCTAGTGGATAGGACAATGCAGTTGATACCGAAGTTTATATATACCCACTGCATTGGACGAAAACATTTGAGGAAATGTGATATCCAAATTGCTCTTCTCCAAATTTAGAAAGTAGTATCCAAGATACAACCTTTGAACGTTTGTAATATCTAGGAGTGTGAGGGTTGATGATATATGATGTGTACTGGTCGAATGTATTCCAACGTTCCTATCAGTATTGATTTTGTCTAAATAGTTCGAGTGTTAGTTTGAATAAGATCACTAGTCACTTGAGTGAAAAGATTATTTTTTGTATGTGGATTTTACACTATACCTTTTAGAATCTCGTAAGAGATTCGTGTGTATCTCACTACTTGTTCTAGTGAAGTTTTTAGTCATAAGGCTCGTATAGTCTGAATTAATACTATACAAGATTTTGAAATTTTTTGCACTGTGTTTTTAATACTTCCACTGTCATATGTTGTTTTATATGTTGCATAATATTTTCAACAACACTTTCAAAATACACGCACACACACTTTCATATGATATGTTTAAGGACAAAAATTCATTGTACGTATGCATATATATATATATATCATGTCATTACATGTCCAAAGATTACTTGTAGCATATTGGCAAGGTGCTGCATTAGCTAGGCATTTGATTTAGGGTTCGAATCCTGAGGCATTAGTTCTTTAATTTTCTATTAAAAATATTTTAAACTAAAACTGTATATAAAAACCGAGTCAAACGTTTCATTGAGTCACCGGTTTAATCCGATTTCGCTCCAATTTTCAACGGTTTAGCCTTGACTCCGTACGCATTAAGAACCGGACCGGCACTGTGACCGATTCCAAGTTGAACTGGTCGGTCCAATTTTAAAAACATTGCTTTTAGCTCTGCCAATAGATGATTGAAAATAGCTTAAAACGAAAATAGAGGGTACGATTTCCTTAAAATAAAATATATCATTCACTTTCGGTGCTAGTGAATCGTATGACATTTATTTTTCAGGATACGACTTAAAAACAACGATATAGAACAATATGTTGTTCGAAATGAACTGAAATGTGTTGTATACCAAAATTTACGGAATGGGATATTGAATGCGGCTATGTGAATTGGTATAACAAACAAGTATTAATGGTGAAACTGGTGTAATTAATGAAGGACAACTTCAATGTTCTTCATTGAATGACAACGTAAGTGTTAAATGCAAGATGATTTGGGCCAATATGGCCTCTTTTGTTGGTTGATAAAACCTTTATATTCACTGTGAATTGTTCCAACCTTTGTATGAGTCTTGAATGATTATATTGTTGGGAAATTAGGGGTGCTCGGATCTATTCGAGGTGTATTTAAATACATATTTAAATTAATTAATTAATTACTAACATGAATTAATCCTAAATCAATTCAACATAATAATTAATAAGCGAATAAACAACATGCGTACACATAATCCACGTAAATCCTAAGTATGTGGAATATAAGAGTTACGAGATTACATACCTCTTGTAGAGACAACCGTTGAGACGATGTATCAACCCAAAGTGCATTCTCAAATATGTCCCAAGTCCACGAACGTAATCCGGTGGGAGGATTGTCAACGAACGATTTTAATTTAAAGGAGAAAATAAAATTATTTGCCACCATCTTTGTGGATTTCTAATTTTTCCAACACATGGAATTGCATTGGGGATGAAAAATTCATCCCCTATTTATAGGACTAGGGTGGACGAAAATTAGGGCATTATTGGGCATTGGAAAATTTCCTTGCTTCTTCCTCAAGACATAATCTAGAATATATCCAATATATTTTATTTCCCAAAATATCTCCCAACAAAATTTCCTCCTCCTTTCTTGTCCATTATTTTCGAAAATATCATACAAAATAGGAAGAAATAAGATCTTTTTCCTTTCTTGAATTTATGGGATAAACTTGTATCTCAAGAATACTTATTCCATAAGATCTTTCCAAGAAAATCAAGAAAAAAATATTTTCTGTCTCCTACTCATATTTTTCGAAAATAATTAGGAAAAATAGGCAAAATATTTTCTTCTCATTTTCATTAATTGGAATTTAATTTGGGCTATTTGAGGGGTTTTTAGGAGAATTAAGATTGAACCTCCAATGGGCTATGAAGCTTTAATATTTAGCCAAAATATTATTCAAGCCCATTAATATTAATTTACTCCACTATAAAATTAATATTGAACTATCCATCTTAACCCATATTACGACTTTACAATAATATGGCTCCCGGTCATTATTTCACACGTTTAAGATTATCTTAGTCCATTAATTAATTAATTCACTGAACAGACTTTATATTAATTAATATCTTTGTCCTTGGAGTAAAGACAGCTCAACGTTATTATCCATACCGGAAATAAATTTTCACTTGCAAGATTTGGTATGATAAAGATTCTGAGGCCACCAAGGGGACAAATCAAGCAAGTCGTACTTGCACGCGATTCTCTATATTAAATCTTAGCAATCGTCATGTAATCAATAATATTGCCCAAGATACAAGGTATCGAATCACATTGATTCTCTTCCCATCATAAGTCAAAGCAATAGTTATTAATTTCACACGATCCTATTTAAGGGACGAAGATTAAAAAATAACGAACCACTGAGGTCTAATTCTTGTATATTCAGTACCAAAGAATTTATCCTCATGTAGGTCATATTCAGCGCACTATAATGAACTAGTGTAATCTCTTGGTCACGACAAGTCAATCTGAGTCTTACACTTCAACCTTTCATGATGGATTGTTCATTCCCATCTGGGTTGTGAATTTGTACTTAGTCACGAGGAACTGTTAATTTGATCTTTTGTGATCTGGTATCACCAAATTAACTACAACGTAACACGTACTACCTTATCGAATGGGTATGTAGTAAATATATATAACATTCATTCATATTTAATGCAGCATGTGATAAATAATTTATTTCAGTAAAATAAATAAGAAATTCAGTTTGGTTATACTCTACATCCACAGTAAAGTCCATATCTATCATTAGATACTCTACATAAGGATGATCATAACTTTTTGGCAGAGAACTGAGAATGATATCAATCTTGGTTTTGAAGTCATATTTTTCGCCAAGATATTCAAGTTCCTCAAAGAGAACCATAACCCTAAGAACGTGTTCTTTTGCAGTCGTTCCTTCTTCCATTTTCAGCTTGACCATGTCATGCTTAATGCTTTGGATTGCTATATGGGCCGGATGTGCAAACATCACTTCGAGATTTCCCATAATGTCTGCAGCTAATGCAAATCCTTGATGAAGGCGCTTTAACAAATCCGACATTTGTGTTAAGATTATGTCATTTATCAATTCATTTGCCAGCTCCCATTCATTATATTCCATCTCTTCCCATATACTAGCACCCTCAGCTGGTTTTTCGTGTTTTGGTGCATTAAGTACCTATTTTGATTCATGCGAAGTGAGGGCATTCATAAGGTTTAGTTTCCAAACAAAATAGTTATCTCCAGTAAGAAAATTATCTTTCAGTATATTGAACAGTGGATTAAAAGATTGCGACATGATCATACTGAAAATAAACATACATCTTATGTTAATATCTGGATCAACACAAAGAAAATCACATAATTCGATCACATGATTCATATTGAAATCTCAAAAAATATGAACATGCATCAGCCAACATCTCAAAACAGTTTTAAATGAGCCTCTTGGGAGGGTCATCATTTAAATCACATTCAAGCAGGTTACAAACAAGAACAGTTATAAACCTTTAATTAATAGAAAATTAATTAATAGTTGGCTCCCACTTGACCAATACAAAATTGACAGGGACTTCGGCGAAGTATATGCATATCAATTTTGTACCTAAGTAATAACCATGATTAAATACAGAATTACTACTTCGTTTTGATCGAGCCTCTTGGGAGGGTCATCGTTGCCACTAATAATAATTCACAATCATCCTTTTGAGAATTTATTCATGTGCAAGCTTTCTTTTGGCCGTCCCTTATGAGAATTTCTCCAAAAGATTTCACAAATAAATAAATCATGGAGGTCAAAATTAATTTGATTCAAAATCAAATTAATTGTTTAAAACATACTTAGTAATTTTTTGAATTTGAGATTTTTCGTTGGGCAATTCTCATGCAAACACATTTAAACAAATTAAATAAAGCACAAGAAAATACAACAATAAATCAAGCAAAGCAGAAAAATATACATATTGGGCACAAATTATCCAACTGTCATGGTTTGATTTTTCTTGACTTAATTTTGAAGAAACGCCGTCTTGAATTTCTCCCACTCGTTCGTCTCAAAAAGAACTCCCTCTCAAAACGCCACGCCAAGTAGCTCGCGGTAAATGCACGCCAGATCTGGCGGCCTCGCCCGAGTGATCGTGACCCGCGTCTCGTCTGGGCGCGCGTTACCGATCTGGTGCTCTCTGCGGCGGTGGGGCGGGTCGCGCCCATGCGCGTGCAGGTCGCGCAGCGTCTTGGCATCCGCCGTCGCTTCGCCTAATCTCACCCGCCTCACCCATCGCCTCGTCTACCGCCATGTTAGCGCGCCTCCGGCTTCGCCGTGCCTCACCCCTCCCGGCATTAGCCAAATTTCGCCCGCGCCCGTCTGCGTTCGGGGCGATCTTACGACTCCTGGCGTCGTGCCGTGTCACTGGCGACGTCCGAGTCGGCACAGGCCCTCCTCGGCACGTTTTCGCGATGCACGTCGCCGCGATGATTGCTCGATCCGTTTTAATTTCTCGTCTCCGTCTCCGTCTTCGTCTTCGATCAGGTTGCAATTTATTTTACAAAATAAATAAACCTAAATCTAGACTAGTCTATTACATTGAACAAATAAAATAGCCAAATCTACTCGTGGATTTTCTCACGAGAAAAATAAATTCGAACGAGTCGAATTAAAACCATTCATACGCATGAAAAATGAAAACACATTAAATACCATGACAATTGGATACCTGCAAAACAAATCTAACAATTCTACTATCCAATTTTCAATAAAATTTAATGGTCAACATAATTTAAATAACTATTTAAATACAGAGCTCAAAACTTAGGCTCTGATACCAGTTGTTGGGAAATTAGGGGTGCCCGGATCTATTCGAGGTGTATTTAAATACATATTTAAATTAATTAATTAATTACTAACATGAATTAATCCTAAATCAATTCAACATAATAATTAATAAGCGAATAAACAACATGCGTACACATAATCCACGTAAATCCTAAGCATGCGGAATCTAAGAGTTACGAGATTACATACCTCTTGTAGAGACAACCGTTGAGACGATGGATCAACCCAAAGTGTCTTCTCAAATATGTCCCAAGTCCACGAACGTAATCCGGTGGGAGGATTGTCAACGAACGATTTTAATTTAAAGGAGAAAATAAAATTATTTGCCACCACCTTTGTGGATTTCTAATTTTTCCAACACATGGAATTGCATTGGGGATGAAAAATTCATCCCCTATTTATAGGACTAGGGTGGACAAAAATTAGGGCATTATTGGGCATTGGGAAATTTCCTTGCTTCTTCCTCAAGACACAATCTAGAATATATCCAATATATTCTATTTCCCAAAATATCTCCCAACAAAATTTCCTCCTCCTTTCTTGTCCATTATTTTCGAAAATATCATACAAAATAGGAAGAAATAAGATCTTTTTTCTTTCTTGAATTTATGGGATAAACTTGTATCTCAAGAATACTTATTCCATATGATCTTTCCAAGAAAATCAAGAAAAAAAAATCTTTTCTCTCTCCTACTCATATTTTTCGAAAATAATTAGGAAAAATAGGAAAAATATTTTCTTCTCCTTTTCATTAATTGGACTTTAATTTGGCTATTTGAGGGGCCTTTAGGAGAATTAAGATTGGACCTCCAATGGGCTATGAAGCTTTAATATTTAGCCAAAATATTATTCAAGCCCATTAATATTAATTTACTCCACTATAAAATTAATATTGAACTATCCATCTTAACCCATATTACGACTTCACAATAATATGGCTCCCGGTCATTATTTCCCGCGTTTAAGATTATCTTAGTCCATTAATTAATTTAGTCACTGAACAGACTTTATATTAATTAATATCTTTGTCCTTGGAGTAAAGACAACTCAACGTTATTATCCATACCGGAAATAAATTTCCACTTGCAAGATTTGGTATGATAAAGATTCTGAGGCCACCAAGGGGACAAATCAAGCAAGTCGTACTTGCACGCAATTCTCCGCACGCGATTCTCCGTATTAAATCTTAGCAATCGTCATGTAATCAATAATATTGCCCAAGATACAAGGTATCGAATCGCATTGATTCTCTTCTCATCATAAGTCAAAGCAATAGTTATTAATTTCACACTATCCTATTTAAGGGACAAATATTAAGAAATAACGAACCACTGAGATCTAATTCTTGTATATTCAGTACCAAAGAATTTATCCTTCTGTAGGTCCTATTCAGCGCACTATAATGCACTAGTGTAATCTCTTGGTCAAGACAAGCCAATCTGAGCCTTACACTTCAACCTTTCATGATGGATTGTTCATTCTCATCTGGGTTGTGAATTTGTACTTAGTCACGAGGAACTGTTAATTTGATCTTCTGTGATCTGGTATCACCAAATTAACTACAACGTAACACGTACTACCTTATCGAACGGGTATGCAGTAAATATATATAACATTCATTCATATTTAATGCAGCATGTGATAAATAATTTATTTCAGTAAAATAAATAAGAAATTCAGTTTGGTTATACAAAGTAAAAGCATACCCAATTATTCTTTGAAAAGTGGTGAGCTGGGCGAGTTCGCCAAGGCATTGGGCGAACTCGCCCAATCATTTATGGAGAGCGGCGAGCTGGGGACCTCGATCGTGGGCAAGTTGGCGAAGAAATGAGCCCTCAAAGTAGAGCGGCGAGTTTGCCTTCGTGGGCAACTCGCCCAATACCCTCTTGTGTAGACAAATGGGCCTTTCAACTTACTTCAAGAATTCTCGAGTTGGGCCGTAAGTGGGTAGCTTTATGGGTCAATGAGCCCAAATTATTATGCACACAACAAGATGTTGACTGAATTTAATCGTCGGAGGACAGTTTTAATGAACTTGTGTTTGGAATGCTTGCGTCGCAACTCAGAACAAAGATTGACGTATTTTGTATGGTGGTGCGTGGCAGATATGGAAGGAAAGGAATAGTGAGGTGTGGACGGGGCATCATAGATATGCTACTGAGGTAGTGTACTCATCTGCGGTTAACCATGCTGAGTGGATGCTGACTGCAACGTCACGAACCACTGGCCTTCATGTACAACATGGAACAAGGACGGTTTGTACGACTTGGCATGCACCGATAGCTGGGAAGTGGAAAATCAATGTAGATACAACATTTTTCGACGATACACACCAATCAGGGATAGGGATACTGTTGCGGGATTATCATGGAATGTTTGTTATGGTCAAGTCCATCGTGATTCAAGGTCGTGCGGAAGTAGAGGTCGGAGAGGCAATAGGTTTTTATGAAGCCTTATCATGGATACACACCAATCGAGTGGAACGTCGATTTTTTATGATTATGTGCGGGCCTGTAAGTGGATCCTCAATCAATCCCCGATGTTTTAAGTTTATTTTGTTAGAAGAGATGCTAATAAAATGGCTCACGAGCTTCTCGTAATTACGAAAGCTCTTTTTGTTGGCTAGGCCCATCGACTTTTGTGGTAGGGTTGCCCGACACACAGTGTGTTTACAATAATGAAAACGAATCCTATCGATTTAAAAAAAAAAAAAAAAAAGCCTAGTGAAGATCCAAAGGTAATTAAATATGTCAATCTTCATTTTGTTTTATTAATAAATAAAAATATTCTGTTAAAAATAATCAATTTTATTATTAATATAGTTTTATTATTTATTATTCATAAACACGTGGATGGAATATTATGAATTTTACTATTACAAATGTTTAATATTACTAAATTGTAAAATTATTATGAGGTAAAACACTAATAATATTATACGGATTTGATAATATGCCCGCAGGTGGACATAAATTTATATGTTCACCACTTATGTGGCTCACCACATATGCAAGGTCTCCACCACCATTTAATTAGTTTCTTTAATTAATTCAATCTTCTCATTAATTATATAAACCTAAACCCTAAACTATAAATCTTAAACCATAAACCATCCGGGCGGGGTAAACCATGAATTATTCGGGTCGGGTTGGGTCAGGTCGGGTAAAAAAAATTAATATAATTAATGAAATTCGGTAAAATATGAAATATATATAAATGAGAAGATTTAATTAATTAAAGAAATTAATTAAATGATGGTGGGATCTTGCATATGTGGCGTGTCACATAAGCGGTAGACATATTATCAAATCCGTAATACTATAATTATCTCTTATAAATAAACCACAATATTTAATGCACTTTGTTTTCATTACTTTTCTTTTTTAAAAATTTATCTTCAATAAAAATAGTAAGATAAAATATAGGGTAAATAAGATTCACAAGAAATTGGTTAAATAGTATGATTAATATTATATTATTTTTTTCTATTTTATCATAAAAAATTTATTACATTGAGCAAAGTATAAGATGTACTTCACTCATCAAACGGGGTCCTGGTTCTTTGCTTGACAATCATGATCAAAGTCTCATTTTTATCTCTTCCACACGATTGCTGCAGTTTGGTCTTTTTATTATTATTTTTTTAAATTAATCAATTATAATAATTTCTTAAAATAATCATTTACAATAGTTTCTTCGATCAATGGGCACATGACAATATATTTTTGTTTCGCTGTAGACCAGAACCGCAACCATCACAAGAGGGGGACCACCCGAGACTACAACTCAAAACAGCAACCACCACAATAGGGGGAACATCACCCCACCCACCACAAAGAGAACCACCACAAGTGGAAATAAATTTTCTCTCTCCGTTTCTCGAACTCAGAGTCTCATGGTACTAGGTGGTGGAGCTCAAACCAGTTGAGCTATCCACGATTGACAGCTTGGTCTTTTATCATTGAAGCATACTTATATATATATATATATATATATATATATATATATATATATATTTTGGAGATGAAGTATCCTTATATTATTAAATGATATTAATTGTAATAAATGAAGAGTGTGACATATTATTATATAAAGTATATTATTATATAAAGTGTTAGACTTATATTATAATAGGGGTATAAGTAGTAATAATTGAAAAGCACGATTTACATTAGAAAATGATATTAGTCGTCATGATAATTTAAGGGTCAAGTCTATTAAAGTATTATTCTCAAATTATATTACGTTTCACCGTGTGATGATTACCCTACCTTAATTGGAAGTTTTTTTTTAATATATATGAATTTTTGTCGTTCAACCAGCTTGTATTCAATTATTGACATTACTATTTATTTTTCCTCCTTCTGAATAAGCGAACCCATATACTTAAATTGGTTGTCCAAAGGTAATTAAGTATTGCATGTCCATCAAGTGAAATGATACATAAGTCTGGGTAAAACTCCTAAAGTTGCATTTCATATATTCCGTCTTTGATGTATTCACCTTATTAAAACCCTTTGATTCTAGTGTCTCCCTCCATATATGATATATCTAACTTGGCATTGTCCACTGTTTTTGTGTTTTCAATTAATACAATGTTATCTGCAAAAAGCATGATCCAAGGTAGTTTGGTTTGTATGTCTCGAGTCAGCTCATCCATAACAATCACAAATATACTTAATGCTGACCTACATGATACATTGATATGTACTCAACGGTTATGATATATGTGTGTTCGACCATTGCTGCTGCATGTGGTTGTGATTTTAGAAGTCACTTTAAAAAAAGAGTGAGATAGAGAATATGTAAATAACAGGAAAATAATTTGAATAGGTATCAAATGTCTTTCAATGTAATCAACGGATATATTCAGCACCACTGAACACATATACCCCATCTTGAGCTGTTTGATTTACTTTACTTTTATAAGAAATAATTGAAAGAAAAGAATCTGCTTTATCAAAAGTGATTGAAAGGAGCCAATAATTAAGCATCAGAAGCTGTATATGGATGAATACTCAACATTAAAGAAAAAGAAAGCATCATCAGAACAAAAACACAATACAGTGAGATATCAAGAAAACAGAGTGGAATAAGGCTGTGATCATGGCGGACGCTCTCGCGAAAGAGCTCAAGACTATTAGGAACGTGTTGGATGATGCTGAAAATCGAAGATTCAAAGACAAAAACATCAACACCTGGTTGTGGAAGCTCAGGCAGACGTCCTATGTAATGGAGGACATTTTGGACGACTGGAAGTATGCTATTCTCAAACTTGACAAGGGAAAACATGCTGCTCCTCCCAAGCAAAAGGTATGCTCCTTCATCCCATCATCATCATCATCATCTTGATGAGATCTTGAAAGAGGAAAAGAAATATGGTTTTAAGATTTTTGAGCCCACAATTGATCCTTTGCCTGGATCTTGGCGAGATCAATCTACTTCCTTGGTCGACTTAGGGGAAGTGCATGGCCGGGATGTTGATGGGGACACTCTTGTTAACAAACTTTTGGGTAAGGGAGGGAGCCAAGAGGAACCAGGAATCCATGTAGTGTCAATAGTGGGTGTGGGGGGGACTTGGGAAGACTACTCTAGCTCAACTAGTTTATAATCACAGTTGAGTAATGGTGTCTTTTGACTTAAGGATTTGGGTTTGTGTTTCATATCCTTTTGATCTGACTGGTATTGCTAAAGGGATTCTTGAGAGCATAAAAGAGGGGAGTTCTCGAGATGCTGACCAACTGAATGTCCTATGTACACGTGTAACAGAGTGTATTTCAGGAAAGAAGTTTTTTCTCGTGCTTGACGATGTTTGGACAGAAGACCATAATAAATGGAAAGCCCTAGAAAATGCACCTCAAAGAAAATGCACCTCAAAGATTTCGGATCCAGTTTTGTGACCTGAGGCCGAACATCCCGAACAAAACAAGTGCAACCAAATATCTTGGGCTCAATAGGAAACCGAGACTGAGATGGAAATAGGACATGAAAAGGTGACTCACCACGAAGGACAGAAGATGGCATGCGATTAATGAGAAAGCACGCGGTAGAGACAGCATCCGCCCAAAAGGGTTTAGGAACTTGCATGGCAAATAACAAAGCTCGAGCAGTTTCAAGAAGATGTCTATTCTTTCTCTCAGCCACACCATTTTGAGACGGTGTGTCAACACAGGATGTTTGATGAAGAATGTCATTGTGCAGCATATAATAACGAAATGCTTCAGAAAGATATTCCAATTTGCCCCGGTTTGTCCACTAGGCCATGGGAATTAAAAACTGTGGACATGTGATTATGTGAAGGCATCTCTCTATCACGAAATGGATATACCAATTTCTTCCGGTGCAAAATTATAAATTTTGAGAGGAGAGAAAAGCTAACCATAAAAATATCATGGGTGGAAATATAAAAGTGGAATCCGAAGTATTTCTTATATGTATGATGTATCTTTCTCGTTCCAGATTAACAAAATATTTTAAACAAAAGAAATGAAGAGATACATTTATATCTCATCAATCACTCAGTATCTTGAACTTACATTTGCCTAATTAAATCACACACTATGGCTCATGCCCCTGTCTCATGTCCTAGAAAAATAATAAGGAAGAGCGTAAAAATAAAATCATATATTAAAAAAAGACCCAGAAAATAGCACTCTTCATAAGTGGCCAATATTTTTTGTCAATAGGTTCACACGGTATCTACTATGTATGAACTAGTAAAGTCAAAGTTAATTTCGTAATATATAACTTGTTTTAAAAAATTATTTTTCTTAATAATATTAGCTGGTGGATTCAATAAATTATCTGAAAAGGGCAGAGTTTCATGTGAGAAGACAGCTATACACGTTCTACAAAGAAAGGTCAACGGTAATTAAACTTCTCCACAACTTAAAAGCCATTCCAATTCTTGTAAGTAAGGCATAATCTTGCCATACCCTTTGGTTGCATTGTTAGAGAAAACACACATATACACTTTGTAAACAAGTGAGGGAGGTGGTGATCATGGCGGACGCTATGGTTTCTGTTGCAGCAGAGCGACTCATATCTCTGATCGAAGATGAGGTTCGGTTCCATTTCAATCTGGTGAGAAGCGCCGAGAAGGAGGTTCGCAGTCTTGCTAAAGAGCTGAAGACAATCAGGAACGTGTTGGATGATGCTGAGAATCGAAGGTTTCAGGACAAAAACGTCAACTCCTGGTTGTCGAGGCTGGAGCAGACGACTTACGAAATGGAGGACGTTCTGGACGAATGGAATTACGCTCTTCTCAAACTTCAGAAGGGAGAACATCATCCTGATGATGCTGGAGCTCCCGGGAAAAAGGTATTCTCCTTCATCCCATCATCTCCGTGTTCATGTTTTAAGAGCACTGTTGTTCGTCATCATATTGCCACGAAAATACTGAATGTGAAAGCACGACTTGATGAGATCTTTAAAGAGAAAGATCGGTATGGTTTTGTGATTTCACAACCCACATCTGATCCTTCCCCTGGAACTTGGCGAGATCATTCTACTTCTTCAATCTACTTAGGGGATGTACATGGCCGGGATATAGAAGGGGATATTCTTGTTGGCAAACTTACGGCTAAGGATGGACGCCAAGAGCTATCAGGCATCCCGGTTCCGGTTGTGTGTATAGTGGGTGTGGGGGGACTTGGGAAGACTACTCTTGCTCAACTAGTTTATAACCATAGTCAAGTAGAAAAATCTTTCAATTTAAGGATTTGGGTTTGTGTTTCAGATCCCTTCGATCTGGTATCCATTGCTAAAGGGATTCTTGAGAGCATTGAAAAGGGAAGTTCTCAAAATGCTGACCAACTAGATGTACTATTTAAACGTGTAAGAGAGTCTATTTCAGGAAAAAAGTTTCTTCTTGTACTTGATGATGTTTGGACAGAAGATTATAGGAAATGGGAACCTCTAGAAAATCTTCTCGGGTGCAAATGGGGGTAGGTAGTAAGGTTTTGGTGACAACTAGAAGTAAGAGGGTTGCGGTAACGATGGGCACAAGGGACAATGAGATCTTCCAACTAGGAGTACTCTCGAATGAGGATTGTTGGTTAGTATTGTGTCGTATGGCCCTTTCTGAAAGGGATAGGGTTGAATTCGAGGATATTGGCAAGAAAATAGCTCAAAAGTGTGGTGGCTTGCCTCTTGCAGCAAAGACTTTGGGAGGTCTTTTGCGTTTTAAGAGAAGTTTGAGAGAGTGGGAAAAGGTATTAAATAGTGAAATAAGGAAAATTCCAGAAGCAGAAAATGAGCTTTTTCATCCCTTGCTTATGAGCTACAAAGAATTATCTCCAAAACAAAAGCAATGTTTCTCATATTGTGCCGTCTTTCCTAAAGATTCTATAATTAATGTTGAGAGCCTAATTGGAATTTGGATGGCCTTGGGTTATTTGGGCTCCAATAGTGATGACATGGAGCTAAAAGGGAAAGAATGCTTTGATGTTTTAGCAATGCGTTCGTTATTTCAAGATTTTGAGAAAAATGATTTGGATGAAATAATAAGTTGTAAGATGCATGATATTGTACATGATTTTGCTTTGTTTCTGAGGAAGAGCGGTAAGGTGGAGGCTGCAGAAATGAATAAGAGCACACCTTGTCGAGTCTGTGACCCTTCACAAGTTTCCAAGGTGAATGAATTTTATAGCTTATATTGCGTGGAGAAAGAATCTCCTCCAAACCTTTGCAATTGCTTTGTGCATTTGAGGGTGTTAAGCCTTATGAATTGTGGTTTGCAAAGTGTTCCAAATGGAATGGATAACTTGATTCACTTAAGGTGGTTGGACTTGGACAGAAATAATTTATCCACAGAAGACCTTAAAATCATTTTCCGCCTTTATTTCTTGCAAACTCTTAGCTTGAGTGACTGCAACCTAAAAGAGATCTCAAAGGAAATTGAGAACTTGTCTGAGTTGAGACGCATCGACTTATCCAATAATGAGTTGAAGGAGCTGCCAAGTGAAATTGGGAACTTGAAACAATTGAGACACCTCGATTTAAGTGAGAATTTTTTTTCAAAGGAGCTGTCATGTGAAATAGGGAAATTGATTCTCTTGCAAACCCTCAGATTACCATACTGGGAAACTCCGTGTCAAATTCCGGAATCATTAACCAAGCTAACTAGTCTTCGGAAATTGAGCGGATTCATAGGAGGGAGTGGTTGGAACAAGCTGGGGTTACTAAAGAACTTAAACCAACTTGGTGTTGTGCAATTGGAGATCAAATTGGATGGTAAGGATTTGAAAGATGTGGTTGAGGAAGCCCGGGAAGCAAGATTGAGCAATAAGATACACATTCAGAAACTTGTATTACAATTTGATGATGAGTATGTGGAGGTGAAGGAGGTGGAGGAGTCATCAAGGATGGATATGGATGTAATAGATGCTCTGGCACCCCATCCCAACCTCAGAATACTGATTATTTGGCATTATAAGGGCTCCAAACTTCCACTTTGGATCGTCTCGCCTTCCAACCAATTAAGGAAGCTTCATCTCTTTATATGCCACCAGCTCACCTCATTGCCATCCCTCGGAACACTAGAGTATCTGGAAGAGATCCGAATAGTGGGAATAGGGTTGGAATATGTAGGACGAGAGTTGTTGGGAATAACAACAAACAGTACTAGTAATTTTGTTGCCTTTCCCAAATTGAAGAAGCTGATATTTGATATGTGTTCCAATTGGAAGGAGTGGGAGGACATCACGGCAGAAGAAGAAGAATCTCCAGCCTTTCAACTAATGCCTTCTCTTACCTACTTGCAAATTTATAACTGCAGAGAGTTGACACAATTGCCGCATCGCCTCCTGCGTAAGGCGTCGTCCTTGGAGATGTTGGTTCTTGATGGGTCAGAGAAGCTAGTACAACGTTATGGGAATAAAGATGGTCCAGAGTGGAAATCTCTCTCTCTAAATAATCCACGCCTTCAGCTGATCAACATTGGATATTAAACATGATGGATTGGCAGCAGCTATATATTTAGGTAATTCATTTCTCATCATCATCCTTAATTTGTTTTGTTTCCATTTATTTCCTCCTTTTCAGTGTTTCAATTTTCTGTTTTGTTTCTCATGAATTAGGATTTTCATTTATCGAGAATGTGTGTGTATATGGTACTGTTCACCTGAATTCTCAACTCATTTTCTTGTAAAATCCTAATTCATAATTTCAGATCTCAATGGGCTTGGATCGAGAGTATTGGAGGTCGCTGTTAATTAATTAGGTAATGTAAATTACTTCCAGCTTTTGAATGGAATTGCATTATAATAGAGAATGGAAAATATTTATTTTCCCCAATCCATATGGTTTTTATAAATTTCAATTGGAAGGCAATGATGCTGCAGGTTAATTTTTAAGGAAGATGCTCTGATGCTTTGAAACAAGAATACTGGAATATGGATGTGGCTGTTGTTTGTGTTCACATATAGTCTGTAGTCAGAGATGTTAACTTTTATCCATAATTCATGGATTGGCGTATTTCACTCATTCGGATTTTTTTTCTTCTCTGAAACAGGTGAATGTGTTGATATGGTGAAGGCTGAAATTGTATATCCTGTAAAACTTATTGAGAAGGGCTTTGGTAGATGCTGCTGGGTGAGGAGGATTATATATACTCCATTCATAACTTATTTGTGTGTTTACAATGTTTCCCGTTTCTCTAACTAACTTATACGCGACTCTGGTGTCTCTCGTTGTTGTTGAATCGAACCATATTAGATTGTTGATAGCTCCCTTTGCCCAAAGTTACCAAATGCTACTTTCATATAACGTTATGTTTATATGTTAGATCTTCACTTTAGTTGTAGTCTAATGCCATTATTTTGGATTAATGCTAAAATAAATAAATCAATTTTCCATCATATATATATATATATATATTTCTTTTGGGGTTAAACTTTGTCAAACACTATCCCTCTCTGATCTTAATTGAAAAATGCGATCTTTACACACTTGAGAGGTTTTTGTCTGTATAAAATTGCAGCTACGCTTGTGAAAATTAGTTTACATTAATCAACCCTTTGCATTTCGTTACAAATTAGATTGGGGGTGGAAAACCTAAAATGCGATGGTTAGTTTTCGAATTAGGAAAATTCATTTTCGTTTAATCAATTTTTTTATTTACGTCTGAGAAAATGGGGGTTGCCGTTTTTCCTTATTTAGGTCTGGATTTCATTTTCGTGACTTGGGTCATATTGATTCATTTCCATTTTTGCGTCGATTGTGGTGAATTTCGGTGGAATTGTGGGAACTTTGTGGGTTTGACTGGGTCTTTGGTAATCTATTGCATTAATCAAGATCCTGTTGTTAGTAATTATATATTTTTTATTCAAGAAAATCACATTAGGCAGTGATTCTTGCTTCTTGAATTGAAAGCTAAGAATCAAAACCTATGCAATGTGCTTAGTCAACACTAATCTGATAGTAACAATGTAGGGGTTATGACGCCTCCTTTCATGCTTTCAAAAGACAATTAATATTGAGTTGCAATTTGCAACTAACCATTTAGGTATGCCTTGATATAGATACGTAGATAGTCTCACATTGCAATTTCAGTTGTTATCTATGTATCATTTGATTCTGTTGTCGGTTCTATGATGCTTTAACTTCTTTGAGATTGATTATTGCCAATATATATACTCTGCTCTATGTTATACCCAAAGTAAAAGACTCAAATTCACATAAGCATATCTGTGACTCAAAAACTGTGAGTCTTCTCATTGCCAATATATATACTTCTCTGCAAGTTTGCATGGTCTGACCGGTTTTCATCAAATCTCTGTTTTAAAATTAAGTGTCCGACTGGCTGGTTTGACGGAGAACCGCCATTCAGCGGCTCAATAGAGGTGCAGAGAACGCAATTAAACCGCCCCCAAAAACTGGGAAAACCGGGTGAGGGGGGGCAGGGAGGTGAAATGATGGGTTTTCACCGGTTTTCAAAAAAAAAAAAAAAAAAAATAATGGTTTTTTTGTATTGTTGATACATTTCTATTATCTTGGGAGTTGAAACTTGGAAGTTGGAACTATTTATGTTAATGGGCATTTTTATTATGTTTAGAAATTTAAGTTTGAAGATTTTAGATCTTTATATTCACTTATCAAGTTATCATACTCTATATTTTGAATTTTTAAAAAAAATTATGCACACTATATATAATATTTATTATGACGTCACACCGGCTCAATCCGATCCAACCGATCCGACCCCGGTCCAGCCTTTTTTGGGGTCTTCCGGCTCAACTTCCGGTTCCGATTTTTAAAACATAGCGTCAAATTACATTCTACTGTCAAGGCTTTGATGTCAAAATCTTTTTGTCAATTTTAATTGTGGAGAATAAATTTAATGAGTCATTTTTTGTGAAGGGGGTGGCGTTGCTCTTTTGTATGCCACAAAAATTCTTAAAGAAGAGGAGTTGAAATAATAGAGAATGCTCTTAAGGTTTGATCTTATGCCCCTCTCCCTCTCCCCGTCCTGTCTCGTCTCCTCCCTCCCTACTCATTTGACATGTGTTGATAAGTGCAGGCACCAACTTTTATCACTGCCTCAAACACTGCTGCTGATGCGGCACTTATAGTAGGCAACTTAATGGAACAAGATGATCCTAATTTGGGCTACGATGCTGCTAAAGGTTTGTACCCGGTGCTTCCCTCTTCCATTTGCAGTCATACCTGTAAAAGCTTTAGCAAGTTGACATTTTTCTAAACTTGTCTTCGTTTGTTTCTACGTGTAAATATATATGCTTATCTGAATTACCTTACACGTTAAGTCTGAACTGAGCAGATTCATTACGTAGCACCACGGTCCACATTATATCTTCCTTAATAGTCATGAAAAATTTCCCCATATGCTGGGGTCCGTAATATGTCATCAGCTCACTTTAGTTTAAAATTTGCAGGTATGATAGTGTTTAGAAAATGTTGGGTGAAAGTACCATATGTTCTAATCTGAACTCGGAATTTATGTATCCCCAACATTTTTTCTGCTTTGCTTGGAAAAACTTTTGTTTTTTACCCAATCCTTATGATTTTTATAAAGTTTTGTTTCTTCCTTGATTGCAAACTTGAACTATAAGATGTAATGGCTTTGTTCTTTAAGAGATGGATCTTCAAAATCTCACTTAGAAGGCTGAGAAGCTGGTTATTTTTGAGGATGATGCTGAAGCTGTGAAACAGAATATTGAAATACGATGAGAAACATTCCTTTTGGCTCATTGGCTTCCTATCACGATGATATAACTGTGTTTTTGCTCAAACCTCGACTGGCTGTTATTTATGTTCACATATACTGATATAAGAGATGTTAAATTATTTTTTTATCCATATAAGCGGTTTACATGAGCTATACTATTTCACTCATTCTGATTTTTTTTCCTGAAACAGGTGAATATGTTGATATGGTGAAGGCTGGAATTGTAGATCCTGTAAAAGTTATTAGAACGGCTTTGGTAGATGCTTCTATGTAAGGAGGATTATACTTCATCCATAATTTCTTTGCATGTTTAGAATGTTTCCCGTTTCTCTAACAAACTTATACGCGATTCCAGTGTGTCGTTGCTGTTGACTACCACCGAGGCTGCTATTGTGGATGCTAAAGGCGAACATAATCCACTTAAAAACCGTGTCCCAAATATGAATGCCATGCTGTAAAGTTACCAGATGCCACATTCATTTAATTGATTGAAGTGACAGATTATCACTGCTAAAGTTAAGTTTATATGTTGGATCTTCACTTTAGTTGTAGGGTAGGCCATTATTTTGGATTAATGCTAAATTAGCTAAATCAATTGTTCTTTAATATTGTTGGGATATTTTAGTTTTGATGAATTATGCCAAAACATTATCAACTTGTGTTATTGAAGTTTAATTTGGATAACAAGTTGGGGGGAGCGAATGAACAAGTTGAGGGGAACTCACGAAATCGTAAGAAGATGATCGAGATCGACGAAGGTTAAGAGATTTATACACCGGACGAGATCGTATGAGTTCCGAGTTAATCATGAAATGCAAATCAAATGTGAAGAAAAGCTAAAGCCAAAGAATCGTAAGAGAAGGTTGCAAATCGAAGAGGCGATGTTGCAAATCGTAAGATGAAAGCGCGACGAGACCGATGTAATTAAATTACGTTATGATCGAGATGTTGACCTCGATGATAAGTTGATCCGATACCGAAATGGATCGTATCGTGCAAGAAGAAACGTGAGTTCTAGTCATGACCCAAGAAAGTAAAAGTGACCGAGGGTAGAAAGTTTTCAAGAGCCTACGAAGAACTTCGAAAGTGTCGGTAAATCAAGACTCAGAGAAGAAATCAAGACTGGGTGAAGTTTTCAAGAAACCAAATCAGAGAAAATCAAGACTTGAAGTAATAAGACTCAAAGAAGAATCAAGACTCAATATCATCACACCGGAGACTCGATAAACTCAATACTCAGATAGAATCAAGACTCAAGATAACATCGGAAGACACCGAGACTCGTGAGAAACCTCAAGACTCGATAGACCGAGACTCGTAGAGATGTCAATACACTAAGACTCAGAGAAACCGAGACTGGAGAAACCCAAGACTCGAGATGAAATCAAGAATATAAAATAATTAGAATTCAAACGTGGACCAATGAGAGAAGAGACAATCACCAAGAAGTCAAGTAGAACTTACGAATAAGATGGATTTGAATGTGATTCTTCCAATCCAGAACATTCAAATCCACACTATAAATACAAGATCTTCCATCAAATTAAGCGTGGAGAATGTGAAAATGCTACACAACCAAGAGCCATATACTCAAGGCATTCCCACCATAGAAACACAACGTAGATATACAAATATATTCAAGAGTGTTCTAAAACCCAATCTAAGCAACCCACGATATATCCTAAGCTTAGAGAGATTTTCTCAACCTTAGCATTGAGGCTTAACAAATGTACGGGAAAATCTCACCCTAGTTGGAGACATCAACCAAACCTAAACCCTATTGTTAGGTAGTTTGTGTGGAGTTGTAAAGAGTTAGTAAGCTGCAGTGAGTCAACCAGAAAACTCAAGGTAGAAGAAGTGAGTAAGCTACAGTGAGTTAGCCTGAAAGCTTGTAGGCGATCCCGTAAAGGGTGATAAGTCCCGTTTGAGTGAGAGCTCGTTAAATATCTGGAGGCGAGCCCGAGAGGGTGATAAGTCCAGTTTGAAGGAATTTCCTAGGAACAGGGAGAGTGGATGTAGGAGCTTGAGTCTCCGAACCACTATACTTTGTTGTGTTCTTTATTGCTTTACGTTCTTATCTTGCCATATGCATTCGTTTATAAGCAAAACACAACACATGGACTTAAAAAGAAAAAATCTGGAATCACCATTCCTTCACCCCTGTTTTTATATGCATTTCATGTTTTTTCCGCATTTTATGGGTTTTTCACCGGGACAAACAATTGG
Organism: Stenogyne calaminthoides; assembly: GCA_037126765.1. Lineage (NCBI taxonomy): Eukaryota > Viridiplantae > Streptophyta > Magnoliopsida > Lamiales > Lamiaceae > Stenogyne > Stenogyne calaminthoides. The sequence continues at coordinate 31,385,933 of JBBCBC010000012.1, forward strand.
TATCTGAGCAAGAGTTCAAAAGATCACCTCTAATGTGATCACCTGAACTGATCTTTTTAAACGAAAACCCGTTTCTTTAAAAAATGCATATATTTTAATGTTTTGGCTTCATTATCAAAAAGGGGGAAATTGTTGGGATATTTTAGTTTTAATGAATTATGCCAAAACATTATCAACTTGTGTTATTCAAGCTAATTTACAGATAACAAGTTGAGGGGGAACGAAAGAATAAGTTGAGGGGGAACTCACTAAATCAGAAGAAGATGATCGAGATCAGACGAGACTGATCGAGATCAGATGAGTTAGATGAGTTCCGGAGTTAACTGATGAGCTGTGCAAATCAAATGTGAAGAAAAACTAAATGCAAAGAAATCGGAAGAAGGTTGCGGATCGAAGAAGATGAAGCAGATGAGACCGATCAAGATCGGGGCGTGATTGAGATCGGATATGATAACTTTGATATCTAACCTCGATGTCTTGACTGATGTTATCCTGAGATGTTGACCTAAAGATGTGTTGATCCGATCGGTCAAATTTGATCGATCGTGCAAGAAGAAATCGATACCGAAATAAGGACCGAGGGTCACTAAGCAAAAGTGACTCGAGGGTCAGGATGTCCGATTCAGAAGAGTCAACCCGCAGCCCGAGTGTCAAGATGCCCGACGTATTAAGGTCCGCTAAGAGAAGTCCGGCCGATTCAAGAAACCTCGAGACTCAAGAAGTTTTTGAAGAAACCGAAGATCAAGAGTTTCAAGAAATCAAGATCAAAAAGTTTCAAGAAATCAAGACTTAGTAAGTTTCTCAAGATCAAGACTCAAGAAGTTTTCAAGAAACTGAAGACTCGCTATAATCAAGACTTATAATCAAGACTCAAGATGTCATCAAGACACTGAGACTCAGATAAACCTGAAGACTCAGATAGAACTGAAGACTCAGTATGTCACTGAAGGCACTGAGACTCAGAGAAACCTGAAGACTCGGATAGACCTGGAGACTCAGTATGTCACTGAATACACTGAGACTCAGAGAAACGTGTAGACTCAGAAGAAACTGAAGAATATAGCCGTTAGAATTCAGCTGACGTGGACCAATGAGAGTAAGACAACAAGCCTGAAGAAGCTGCAGAACTTAAAGAATAGTATGGATTTGAATGTGATTCTCTCCAACGGTAACATTCAAATCCACACTATAAATATAAGATCTTCCATTAAATTAAGCGTGGAGAATGTGAAAAATGCTACACATCCAAGAACCATATACTCTAGGCATTCCCACCATAGAACACAAGTCTATAGATATACAAATATATTCAAGAGTGTTCTAAAACCCAATCTAAGCAACCCACTATATATCCTAAGCTTAGAGAGATTTTCCCAACCTTAGCATTGAGGCTAAACAAATGTACGTGAAAATCTCACCCTAGTTGGAGACATCAACCAAACCCAAATCCTATTGTTAGGTAGTTTGTGTGGAGTTGTAAAGAGTTAGTAAGTTGCAGTGAGTCAGCCAGAAAACTCAAGGTAGAAGAAGTGAGTAAGCTACAGTGAGTTAGCCTGAAAGCTTGTAGGGATCCCGTGAAGGGTGATAAGTCCCGTTTGAGTGAGAGCTCGTTAAATGTCTGGAGGCGAGCCCGAGAGGCTGATATGTCCAGTTTGAAGGAATTTCCCTAGGAACAGGGAGAGTGGATGTAGGAGCTTGAGTCTCCGAACCACTATACTTTGTTGTGTTCTTTATTGTTTTACGTTCTTATCTTGTCATATGCATTCGTTTATAAGCAAAACACAAGTTGAGGGGGAACGAAAGAACAAGTTGAGGGGAACTCCACTTAAATCGAAGAAGATGATCGAGATCGACGAGGTCTGCAGAACCTAATCGATCGAGATCGTGATGAAGTTAGATGAGTTCCGAGTTAATCACGAAACGAAGCAAAATCAAATGTGAAGAAAAGCTTAAAGGCAAAGAAATCGTATTAGAAGGTCATAGATCAAGACGAAGGTATTTGGAGACAGATCAAGATCGACGCGGATCTAGATCGATATGATAACCCCGATATGGTAGCCCCGGATGTAATCGACTGATGCTATCTTGAGATGTTGACTGAAATTTGTTGATCTGACGATCACGAAATGACGATCATAAGCAAGAAGAAATTAGATAATCGAGTCAAGTGACCAGGTCGAGTGGTAAAATGTTGGACCGGCGGTCGTGACGTCTGGACTGTAAGAGCCGAACTCTGAAGCCCGAAAAAGATGCCCGATAAGACAAGGTCCGCTAAAGAGAAGTCCCGCTTAATCAAGAAACCAGAGACTCTGGTGAAAGTTTTTGAAGACTCAAGAAAGCCGAAAATCAAGACTCAAGAAAGTTTCAAGAAAGACTCAGATAAGTTTCAAGAAATCAAGACTCGAGAAAAATCAAGACTCATAGAAAATCAAGACTCAAGAAGTAATCAAGACTCAAAGATTTCATCAAGACACCGAGACTCGATAAACCAAGTCTCGGGGAGAGAATCAAGACTCAAGATGTGAAGACACCGAGACTAAGAGAAACCTAAAGACTCAGATAGACCGAGACTCAAGATGTCCGAATTGAATACACCGAGACTCGGAGAAACCCGGAGACTCGAGAGAAACCTCAAGACTCGTAAGAAATCAAGAATATAGCCGTTAGAATTCAAATGACGGACCAATGAGAGTAAGACAACCAACCAAGAAGTTTTAAAACTTACGAATAGTATGGATTTAATGTGATTCTCTCCAACTAGAATATTCAAATCCACACTATAAATATAAGATCTTCCATCAAATTAGCGTGGAGAATGAAAAATGCTTCTGTGACCAAGAGCCATATACTCAAGGCATTCTCACCATGAAAACAAGTCCAGAGATATACAAATATATTCAAGAGTGTTCAAAAACCCAATCTAAAGAACCCATTTATATATCCTAGCTTAGAGAGATTTTCCCAACCTTAGCATTGAGGCTAAACAAAATGTACGGAAAATCTCACCCTAGTTGGAGACATCAACCAAACCCAAACCCTATTGTTGGGTAGCTTTGTGGAGTTTTAAAGAGTTAGTGTCGTAGTGAGTCACCGAAAAACTCGGGCGTAGAAAAGTGAGTAAGCTACTGGCGAGTTAGCCGAAAGCTTGTGGCGATCGTGGCGGTGGTAAGTCCCGATTTGAGTGAGAGCTCGTTAAATATGGAGGCGAGCCAGAGAGGGTGATAAGTCGGGTTGGAAGGAATTTCCTGAGAATGCGAGAGTGGATGTAGAGCCGAGTCCCGGAACCACTATATACTTTGTTGTGTTTTTTTATTCTTTTACGTATTATCTTGTTATATGCATTCTTTGATAAGCAAAACACAACACATGGACTAAAAAGAAAAAAATCTGGAATCATCATTTCTTCACCCCTTGTTTTTATATGCATTTCATGTTTTTTCCGCGATTTTATGGGTTTTTCACCGGGACAAACAATTGGTATTATGACGCGGGGAGTTCAAAGATCACCTCTAATGTGATCACCGAACCGATCTTTTTAAACGAAAACCCGTTTTTTAAAAATGCATATATTTTAATATTTTGTCTTCATTATCAAAAAGGGGAAATTGTTGGGATATTTTAGTTTTGATGAATTATGTCAAAACATTATCAAACATGTTATTCAAGCTAATTTGAGATAACAAGTTGAGGGGGAACGAAAAGAACAAGTTGAGGGGAACTCACGAAATCGGAAGAAGATGATCGAGATCGAGACGAGGTCGCGAGACGACCGATCGAGATCGAATGAAGTTAGATGAGTTCGGAGTTAAGCGATGAAATTTGTCACAAATCAAATGTGAAGAAAAGCTAAAGCCAACCAATCGAAGAGAATGTTGCAGATCGGAAGATGGCCAGATGAGGCGATCAAGATCAACGTGATCGAGATCGGATATGATAACTTCGATATGCTAACCCCGATGTAATCTTGACTGATCTTATCCCGAGATGTTGACTGAAGATGTGTTGATCGATCAATTCGAGTTGATCGGATCGCAAGAAAAAAATCGAAGAAATCGAGAACTCGAAATAAGCGACCGAGGGTCAATATAAAGCCGACACGGCGGGCCGATGTCTCAATTCGTGAGTCGAACCCGCAGTTCTCCGAGCGTCAAGATGCCTGGACGCATAAGCCCAACAAGAGAAGTCTCTGCTGGAATCAAGAAACCCGAGGACTTAGTAAGTTTTTGAAGAACTGAGACTCAAGAAAGTTTTCAAGAAACTCAAGAAAAGCTCAAGAAATCAAGACTTAGTAAGTTTCAATAAAACTCAGACTAAAGAAGTTTCAAGAAATCAAGACTCAGTAAAAATCAAGACTCATAAAATCAAGATCAAGAAAGAATCAAGACTCAAGAAGAATCAAGACCAAAGATGTCATCAAGACATCGAGACTCCGATAACTCAAGACTCGGGAGAACTAAAGACCTCCGATAGAATTCTAAAGACTGCAAGATAAGTCATCAAGACATCGAGACTCGAGAAACCTCAAGACTTTGAAGACCGAGACTAAGTATCACACCGAATACACCGAGACTTAGAAAACCCGAGACTCGGAGAAACCAAGACACCGTAAGAAACCAAGAATATAACCGTTAGAATTCAAATGACGTGACCAACGAAAAAAACATAACCAAAATGTAAGGTGCGCAACTTAGAATAGTATTGATTTGAATTGATTTTCCAACGGCAACATTCAAATCCACACTATAAATAAAGATCTTCCATCAAATTAAGCGTGGAGAATGTGAAAAAATGCTACACAGCCCAAGAGCTATATACTGGCAGCATTCCCACCATAGAACACAAGTTCGTAGAGATATACAAATATATTCAAGAGTGTTCTAAAACCCAATCTAAGAACTCACGATATATCTGTCTTTTGAGAGAGATTTTCCCAACCCAAGATTTGGCGCTTAAACAAATGACAGGGAAAATCTCACCCTAATGTGAGACATCAACCAAACTCAAACCCTATTGTTAGATAGTTTGCGTGAATAGAAATAATAAGAAGTTCGAAAAGGAGTAAAATTTTAAAAACTCCAAGTAGAAAAAGTGAGTAAGCCATGTGAAGTTAGCCTCGAAAGCTTGAAGCGATCCCGGGAGTGATAAGTCCTGGTTTGATTGAGAGCTATAACTATCCTGAGGCGAGCCCGGTAGGTGATGTTCAAGTCAGGTTAAAGAATTTCCCTAAATAGGAGAGAGTGGATGTAAAGCCTCCTAACCACTATACTTTTGTTGTTTTTTTATCTTTGACGTTTATCTTTACACGTCATTCGCTTATAAAGAAAACACAACATACGACTTTTAAAAAAAAAAAAATTGGAATCATTCATTCGTTTTTTTTTTTTATATCGATTTTCGTATTTTTACTGATTTAATGGGTTTTTCACCGGGAAAAACAATATTTCTTTCGGGGCTTTGTGCATTTGGGTTGGTTCGAGTCATAACGTTAAAACTTCACCCCTGTTTTTGGATGAACTTTTAGAACACTGCCCCTTTCTTTTATCAGTTAAACTTCTGAGGTTTTTGTCTGTAAACATGCAGCTAATTGACAGCTGTAGATGTGACCCAGTTTATCGGTGATAACGTTATGTTTATACGCTGGATCTTCACTTTAGTTGTAGGCTGGGCCATTATTTTGAATAATAGTTAAAATTAAAAAAAAAAAATCTCCTTTCCATTTGGTCTTTGTGTGAACCAGTTTTTATGTATCATTCACCTATTTTGTACTGTCTCACGCCATCTTTATTATCGAGTTTTAGTGAGCGAGTTATTTATTAATATTTCAAATGATAAAGAAAAATTATCGAGTTTTAGTGAGCGAGTTGTTTATTAATATTTCAAATAATAAAGAAAATTTTAAGGAGAGGTATTATAGATCTACCTCTCATCTATTATATACATTTTTTAAAATTATTTTATTATTTTAAATACTAATAAAAAATTCACTCGCAAAAACACGTAAAAACAGTAAACGTGCACGTTATTATGGGATGGAGGGAGTAACTAATTATAATAAAATAATTGACGAATATTTTTTAATCAAACAACTAATGCTATTGAATTAACATATTTTAATGAAAGAATTAACAGTGTGAAGTGTGAACATACAAAATACAAAGAAATTGCAACGTAATACTGTTAATACAAACAATTAAGACCTTAACGTTCTTATTTGTTGAACTTATCTACTTTGTCTTTAATGGCCCACGTACAGCTGTGTTACATTACTCTTATCATAAATAATTGAAGGAAACAAATAATTGAGCACTACTTTGTCTTTAATGCCCCACGTACAGCTGTGTTACATTACTCTTATCATAAATAATTGAAGGAAACAATAATTGAGCACCAGAAGTTGTATAAGGACTAATATCATCAACACAGGAGAAAATAAAATTATTATCACAACAAAAACACATACAGAGAGAGATATATCGATCATGGCGGACGCTCTCCTTTCTGTTGCGGCTGAGAGAATCTTTGGTCTGTTGGCAGAGCAGGCTACCCACCATATCAATCTGGTCAAAGGCGCTAAGAAGGAGGTTCTGAGACTTGGAGAAGAGTTGACCACAATCAGGAACGTGTTGGATGATGCTGAAAATCGAAGATTTGAAAACAAGAACATCAACACCTGGCTGTGGAAGCTCAGGCAGACGTCCTGTGAAATGGAGGACATTCTGGACGAGTGGAAGTACGCTATTCTCAAACTTGAGAAAGGAAAACATGCTGCTCCTCCCAAGCAAAAGGTATACTCCTTCATCCCATCATCATCATCATCATCTTGTTTATGCTTCAAGAAAGCTGCTGTTCGGCATGAAATTGCCAAGAAAATACTCAATGTCAAAGCACAGCTCGATGAGATCTTGAAAGAGGAAAAGAAATATGGTTTTAAGATTTCTGAGCCCACAATTGATCCTTTGCCTGGATCTTGGCGAGATCAATCTACTTCCTTGGTCGACTTAGGGGAAGTACATGGCCGGGATGTTGAAGGGGACATTCTTGTTAACAAACTTACGGATAGTGGAGGTAGCCAAGAGGAATCAGGCATCCAGGTAGTGTCAATAGTGGGTGTAGGGGGACTTGGGAAGACTACTCTAGCTCAACTAGTTTATAACCATAGTCGAGTAGAGGCGTTTTTCGACTTAAGGATCTGGATTTGTGTTTCTGATCCTTTTGATATGGCTGCTATTGCTAAAGGGATTCTTGAGAGCATAAAAGAGGGGAGTTCTCGAGATGCTGACCAACTGAATGTCCTATGTACACGTGTAACAGAGTGTATTTCAGGAAAGAAGTTTTTTCTCGTGCTTGACGATGTTTGGACAGAAGACCATAATAAATGGAAAGCCCTAGAAAACCTTCTAAGATGTGGTGGGGCAGGTAGCAAGATTTTGGTGACAACCAGAAGTAGAAGGGTTGCGATAACGATGGGCACAAGGGACAATGAGATCTTCCAACTGGGAGTTCTTTCGCTTGATGACTGTTGGTTAGTATTGTCTCAGATGGCTTGTTTGGAAGGGAACAGGGTTAAATTTGAGGACGTCGGCAAGAAAATAGCTCAAAAGTGCAGTGGTCTTCCTCTTGCAGCAAAGACTTTGGGAAGTCTCTTGCGTTTTAAGAGTAGCTTGAGAGAGTGGGAAAATGTACTAAACAGTGAAATATGGGGAATGCAAGAAGCAGAACATGAGCTCTTTCGTCCCTTGCTTATGAGCTACAAAGAGTTGTCCCCGATACAAAAGCAATGTTTCACATATTGTGCTTTCTTTCCTAAAGATACTGAGATTGAAGTTAAGCGATTAATTGGTCTTTGGATGGCCCTTGGTTATTTGGGCTCCAGTAATGATGACGAGCTAAAAGGGAAAGAATGCTTTAATATTCTTGCAATGCGTTCGTTATTTCAAGATTTTCAGAAAAATAATTTGGATGAAATAAAAAGTTGTAAGATGCACGATATCGTACACGATTTTGCTATGTTTCTTAAGAAGAGCGGTAAGGTGGAGGCTGCAGAAATGAATAAGAGCACACCTTGTCAAGTCTGTGACCCTTCACAAGTTTCCAAGGTGAATGAATTTTATAGCTTATATTGCGTGAAGAAAGAATTTCCTCCAAACCTTTGCAATTGCTTTGTGCATTTGAGGGTGTTAAGCCTTATAAATTGTGGTTTGCAAAGTGTTCTAAATGGAATGGATAACTTGATTCACTTAAGGTGGTTGGACTTGGACAGTAATAATTTATCCACAGAAGACCTTAAAATCGTTTTCCGCCTTTATTTCTTGCAAACTCTTAGCTTGAGTGACTGCAACCTAAAAGAGATCTCAAAGGAAATTGAGAACTTGTCTGAGTTGAGACGCATCGACTTATCACGTAATAAGTTGAAGGAGCTGCCAAGTGAAATTGGGAACTTGAGACAATTGAGAGATCTCAATTTAAGTGGGAATGATTTTCTAAAGGAGCTGCCAAGTGAAATAGGGAAATTGGTTCTCTTGCAAACCCTCATATTACCAGACAGGGAAACTCCGTACCGAATTCCGGAATCATTTACGCAGCTATCTGGTCTTCGAGAATTGTCAGGATTCAAAGGAGGAAGTGGTTGGAGCAAGTTGGGGTTATTGAAGAACTTAAACCAACTAGGTGTTGTGAAATTGGAGATCAAATTGGATGGTAAGGATTTGAAAGACGTGGTTGAGGAAGCCCGGGAAGCAAGATTGAGCAATAAGATACACATTCAGAGACTTGTATTGACATTTGATGAAGAGGAGAAGGAGTCATCAAGGATGGATATGGATGTAATAGATGCTCTGGCACCCCATCCCAACCTCAGAATACTTGATATTTATAATTACAAGGGCTCCAAACTTCCACTTTGGATCGTCTCGCCTTCCAACCAATTAAGGAAGCTTTATCTCTTTGGGTGCCAGCAGCTCACCTCATTGCCATCCCTCGGAACACTTGAGTATCTGGAAGAGATCCGTATATCTGAAAGCATGGGGTTGGAATATGTAGGACGAGAGTTGTTGGGAATAACAACAAACAGTACTAGTAATTTTGTTGCCTTTCCCAAATTGAAGAAGCTGATATTTGATTACTGTTTCAATTGGAAGGAGTGGGAGGACATCACGGCAGAAGAAGAAGAATCTCCAGCCTTTCAACTAATGCCTTCTCTTACCAAATTGGTAATTATGGGCTGTATAAGGTTGACACAACTGCCGCATCGCCTCCTGTGTAAGGCGTCGTCATTGGAGACTTTGAATATTTCTTATTCAGAGAAGCTAGTGCAACGTTACGAGAACAAAGATGGTCCAGACTGGAAATCCATATCTCTAAATAATCCACGCCTTCAGCTTAGATGTTAAACATGATGGATTGGCAGCATCTATATATTTAGGTAATTCATTTCTCATCATCATCCTTAATTTGTTTTGTTTCCATTTATTTCCTCCTTTTCAGTGTTTCAATTTTCTGTTTTGTTTCTCATGAATTAGGATTTTCATTTATCGAGAATGTGTGTGTATATGGTACTGTTCACCTGAATTCTCAACTCATTTTCTTGTAAAATCCTAATTCATAATTTCAGATCTCAATGGGCTTGGATCGAGAGTATTGGAGGTCGCTGTTAATTAGGCAATGTAAATTACTTCCAGCTTTTGAATGGGAGTTTGTGATGAATATTTTGATTAAAGATTTAATCTCTTTTGGCTTTTGTTTTGACACAGAAATTAATCGTCATGTTGCACAAGATTTGGAAACTTAATATCAACAAGCATCGAGCAGAATTTGTGTTGATATTGTGAAGGCTGGAATTGTTAGATGCTGGTAAGTGAGGAGGATTATATATACTTCATTCATAACTTATTTAATGCGTGTTTACAATGTTTTGGGGTTCTAGTCTAGCCCATTATTTTTGGATTATTAATGTTAAAAATACATAAATCAATTTTTCGTAATATATATATATATATATATATATATATATATATCTTTTGGGGTTAAACTTTTCACACACTATCCCTTTCAGATCTTAATTGAAAAATGTGATCTTTAAACACTTGAGAGGTTTTTGTCTGTATAAAATTGCAGCTAGTTAACATTAATCAGCCCTTTGCATTTCGTTAGAAATTAATATTTGGCATTTATTTTTTATTATTCGATTATAAAACAACAGTGTTACCTACTTCTCCCTAAAACACAACCGCCCCTAAGTTACTGTCCCAAAAATATATTTTTCACTAAATGTAGGCACGTACGTTTTAAACTTTTGTAAATTTTGATCCGTAAATTTTTTATTTGTAATAAAGATAATCACAATAGTAAATTCTCAAAAAATTGTATAACTCAAACATTATTCTAAAATTTGTAAATTATGTTTGTTTAAGTAATTAATATTTAGTTTTTTTAACAGTATTAATTTTGTTTTAGTTTTTTTAATAATTAATGTACTCAAGATTAAGTAAATATAATGTATTGTACTAAAAAATAACATATATGATATATTAAATTTTAAGTTGTGCATGCATTAAAAAATAATAAAATTATTATTAACACAATATTTATATATATAATAACAAAATTCATAAATCAAGATCATATAAATATAAATACTAGTCATTTATAATGTTAATTACATAATATGATGAGGGGTGGGACCAAAAATCGGGTCCCCTGTGTCGAAGTGGACCAAAAAGTGATTTTTTTTTTAAAAAAAATAGGCCGAACTAATCAAGGTTCGGTTTTTTTGTTGACCCTATATTGGGACCAAAATCGTGAGGCGCCAGTAATAATGAGACCAAAAGTAAAATTTTTCAATAAATATATATGCATAAAATGGATTTTTGTGTATTACAAATGTCTTGGAACCTTTATTCTATCATGACCATTTATTATCTCGCTAATTTTTATACGATATCAGACATTGTGATATATAAGTAATTAATAAAAATTGTTATATAAAAATATGATCAATATTTTAGAAAATCAAGACTTAAAGGCTTCAGTTATTCAAAAAAGTAATATGTAGAGACTTAACTTATTAATCATGTATAAAAAATTATCTTAATACTTCACGTAAAATATATTGAATATATATCTATACATATATAATAACAAAATGTTGGGCCAAAGGTATAAAATAATTGTTATAAGTTTTCTCATGAAATTTAAAAGAAAATTCTCTAATGGGGTGTATCTCAAATGGTATAGCTAAATTTATTTTATCTTCGCATGTGAGGTGCAAGGTTCAATTCCTTTTATCCACAATATTTGTTTTTTAATTATTTTTTTAATATTTTCTAAGAAATTTATATTATTTTTAAACTAGATCAATTTATACATAATTAATAATAAAATATTGTACAACGAATATAACTAAAATTTTGTAACAAAAAAATTATTACAAATTTGTCATGAAATTTACAAATAATTAATAGTATAAATAATTTTTTTTTTATTAAATATGGATATATATTTTTAAACAAACAGTTACTCCTTCTGCTTTTTTAGATTGACTTTAACACGGATTTTAATGAGAAAATTGTTTATTAATATTTGAAGGGAATATTTTTTTTTTATAAGAGTATTTTAGTAAATATTAGATAATGATACAAAAAAAATATATTTTTGAATGTAATTTTTAGAATATGAGATGTAATTTAGTGATATTTGTAGGGTGATAGATTGAAACTCTACAATTACTTTATAGATATTTTGTGCATGTATATGATAAAAGACAAACCTTTTTGAATTTGAGTAACACTTCTATAAATCAGGTCTATACATGAACTGTATCATTATTATGCATAGAAACTATCGTTGTTGTGCACAAAAATCATCATTGTTTAATTAAAAAAGCTTTATTTTCAAACAATGATAATTTTTTATACATAACAGTGATAATTTTTATGCATAACAGTGATATTTTTTTTTTACATAACTGTACTATTAAAAAAATAGAGTTCACGGTGAACGCAAGTAAGCGCAAGTTTTTGTCTTTGAAATTTGAGCAATCTAAAAAAAAATAAAAAGTGGAGGGAGTATCATATATATGAAAATGTATAATTTATATACTTATTTATATGATTATTTTATATAATATGAGATCATTATTTAGTCCAATAATTATGATAAATTAATTGCATACTATTGAAATTAGACTTAAATTATTAATTAAACAATTTAAAATTAAATTATTAGTTGGATTGTAAAACGATATGACTAGGTTGATTGTGACAAAGCTCGATTTATATACTTATATGTATGACTATTTTACATGATATATGATTTAAATTGATTATCCAATTATTATAAATTAATTGCATGCACTACTAACATTAGACTTAAATTATTAGTCGAATATACTTATCTGTAAGATTTTTTTATATGATATGAGATTTAAATTGATTATCTAATTATTATAAATTAATTACATGTTGAATAAATGATTGTAAAACAACTTTAAGTCGGTTGTTATAAAACTCGATACCCATATTTTTAAGAGAAAATATTAGTTGGACCAACGAAGGACAAAGAGTGTTAATTTTGGCAATGACACTGACCTAATCAGATAGTAGATTCTCTTTAAAGTTTTAGAGATGATAATTTTGACTAATGATATCTTATGGTATGACTATTAATAAGAGTTAGAGACAATCATAAAACCTTGAATTTTCCTAAGGAGATTAATTTTGGGTTGTTGTCATGTCCAAAGTAACTATGTAAACTTTTACAACAGTTGAAGTGTCATCCATTTCCTACATCTGATTGCAAAAGTAATAAAATTTTCACAAATCAACATTACCTCAAAATGAAAAAAAAAAATCGTCAAATATATAAAATAAAAATAAAGAGTACAAGAAAAAAAAATATAATTATAAGTAAAATTATTATTTTTAATTAATTTAACACGAAAATGAATATATTTCATATCATATTCATTTTATACACATAGACCGTGCGTGACCGTACAACGCACGGGTGATATACTAGTTAATTAAATAATAAAAACATCTCTCATGTGTTTTCTAAGAATATAAAAAATTGGTATAAAATTACTTAGCACTTTTTTTTAGAATGATAAAATTACTTAACAATGAAATTATATTATTGGTAGATATGTGATTTACAATCCACACAATCAATAAAAGAAATCCCATATGAATCAATATGTGAATTCCACCCACTTGTCATGATGATGTTTATGCTCACAAGCGGGAAGAACGAAACACCGATGTCAAAAACTAAAAAACTGCTGGTTTCCAATGGCTCTCAAATTGACATAACAAATTAATAATGTCCTTATATACAAATATCTTTTGCTTTTAGAATCAAAATATCTTGAAGCATTTCGTGGAATGCTATCAGTTTAAGAGTTTGTCATTTTAGGCATAGACGAATCCAGTCAGTTGAAGACGTGAGAGTAGGTTTCATCGACCCTTTATAGATAAAATGAGATGGGAAAATTAATGTATATAAATTATAAACCTCCAAGTGACAAATTGCAATGGACAAAGAACAAGATTATCATCAATACATCACCTTCTATGATTTACAGACAAGCATTCTTACGTACCATTGATCTAATATCGTCCTTTGCCCACTCCTAAATTTAATCAACTAGTGTAGAACCCGTGTCTTACATGGGATTTTACATAAAACATTTTTATTCTTTAAGTATATAACTCATATATTAGTAGATTTGGGAAGAGTACAATAATTTATTATTTTTACAATAAAATTCAATCTTTTGGGTATTCCACTGTTTGTTTATTAAAATGGCTATTATTTTATTAAGTTTTTAATAATCATCTACAAAGAAATTTAAAGACGATTGAGTATGAATCTTGATTTAAAAAAAAAAAAAAAAAGAGTATGAATCTTGGTTAGAATTCGAGAGCAACTATTCCATTCCAAAACTCTACATGAAGTACCAAAAGGGCACCGAAACTTGCCTAATTACCCTCATTAATTCATTGTACATATAATAAACGACAATTTAAATCAGTGTTGTCAGAACCGGATCGGACCGGCCGGTTCGACCGGTTGAACCGGGAACCGGTCCCGGAACCGGTCCGGAAACCCATTATAAACCGTTTTATCAGTTGAACCGGTCAAAACCGGTAAGAACCGGCAAAACCGGTTTAACCGGTTCTTTCATTTTTATTTTTTTTTAATTTGAAATTAATTAGGAATTAGGATTTTAGAGTTTATTTACCTTCGTCTCAGTCACGGACGTTTTCTTTCATCCATCGCCATTTCCTTGTCCAATCCGCCGACGCCAACTGCCGACTTGTGGGGTTTAAATGGGCTTTTTTGGGAAAGCGATAATGGAAGGAGATTGAAGATTGAAATTGATGAGAATGCCTAATTGAATTTTAATCCTATAGTTTGTGCAGGATACGTGTTCTGTATTTTGTGGAAGGAGAGGAGTTGTTGAGAGAAAGAGGGAAGAGTGGGTGAGATTTTGACTTTTTAGAGGAGAGATAGTGAAAATGGGGATTAAATTTTAATTAAAGAAAATGATTGTTGATTTGCAATTTGAATCTGAATCTGGTCAAGCATTGCGGATATGCTCTTTGGGTGCGGAGATTATTAATAAATTAAATAAAAATTTAAAGTATATATATATAATTTTACCCTAGTATATAATATTTTGGATGACACGTGACATTATGATCCATGTTAGTATTTGTTGGTTATTAAATATTAATTTAAATTTTTATAGTGTATATTTATTTTATATTTTAACTAAATATAGAAATATTAAAAAAAATTAAGCATGAATCATTTTAACGGTTGAACCGCAGGTTGAACCGGTCCGACCGGTTGAACCGCTGACCAGTGGTCTGTTCGGTTCGATCACCGGTTCAGTTATAAAAACACTGATTTAAATTGATATGCAATCAAATGATTTATTAATTAAATCATTATTTCACTTTACAAATTTATATTCCATGAACAACAAACTCCATATATAACTTTTAAATAAATTACAACACAACTTCCAAATTATTTTAAAATACTTGTAAATTATTCTACAAATTCAAAACCCAAGGTGAAAATTAACAGTGCTGTAACAATAAAGTTGCAGGACATAAAAACTAAATAAAATGGTACAGAATATATTTTTGAAAAAAAGATGATTCTCTCTTTATGAAGGTTAAAATTAATAGCACATCCCCACTATTGTTGAACTAATTCATGTCTATGTTTTTCTATGTTTATTATCTATTTTTCTTCTAACCCTGCTCTTGATCATTCTAGGATGAGATGCTTGAATTTGACATGGAGAATGTTGAGCCTTTAATAGTGAGTTTCACATGCATTTATAGTGTTAATCTGTAGCATAATAGTTCAAGATTTTTAAATTCATATGATGATCGATATGATATTACCCAACATAACATGATTTAAAAATGCTATAAAAATAATGATATACAACACAACATGAACCTCTAAAAAAAAACATGAACCATATCTAAAACAAATAGAAACTTGACGCATAAATCTTTATATCAGATTGTAGAACATTTTAAAAGGCAATGAATAGAATCCCCTATTTTTCTTTTTCACATTTAACTACCAGAGCTCAAGAATTATTTTTTCCAATATTTATCAACTAACCATAATAGAACCATAATGATAAATTGATAAGGGAAATTTTAATAAGAGAACACGATGCACCATATGATAACCAACATCACTACTTTATTTTAACTTTGTCCACATTATTTGAATATCTTACCCATTTACATCTGAAATCACTATGCCAAAAACTGGATACGACAATGGGTAATCCCCGTTGTCGTATCTATTTTTCCCCCGTTGTGGATGCTGGTGTTATTGTAGGTCCCAGACATTTGACAACGGGTAATCCTCATTGTCGTAGGTATTTATTACAACGGTTTTAACCGTTGTATTAACTCATCGTAACCCGCTGTCGTAGATATTTATTACAACAATTTTTATCCATTGTGTTAACTCATAGTAACATGTTGTCGTAGGTGTTTATTACAACGATTTTTACCCGTTGTGTTAACTCATAGTGACCTGTTGTCGTAGGTGTTTATTACAACAAATATTTACCTGTTTTTAATACCAATTTTGGACCTGTTATTTTATGTTTTCTATTGTTTTAGAATATAAATATAATACACATTTGTACTGAAGTAAATCTTTTGTGAGAACTGTGAAAATACAAACAAAAAACTAAAATAAGTGACCACATCAACTAAGAATACACACAATTAAAGAGAGATAGAGGATATACTATATTATATGGCTATCACAAATATATCTATAGTATAAATAATTAAATATTAGAGAAGGTAAGCAAAGAAATAAATAATCAGATCCTTTAAGGGATACTTTTTACGCTGTAAGCGCAAAACTGTTAATTATAGATGAGAAAAACTACAATTTTTTTTACAACTCACAAATATCCCATATTTATTGTGTCCAAATAATCAAATATGAAACAACAGTCTTTCCAATATGTGCACTTCCCAATATCTTTGCACTTGTTCAAGAAAAATCATGAGCCTCAACTCATACAGAACTGTCTTCATCAAAACTTAACACTTCATTCTCAAATGACAAGGAAAAGATGAATTTAAAAAGAATTAATTCAGCAACATTACCATTTTGAGTCAGCAACTTGTTCCTAAAAGGTAAACTCAAACTCATAATAAAGTTAATTTTGAGTTAACTACTTGTTCCCTGCTTTGATATCTCTGGTCCTCTGCCTTGCTTTTCGTATGTGATAAACATGGCCAATTAAGCTGAAATTCCAGGAAATAAGGAACCATTTCCGGTAAATTTTGATTCTTGCTTTGATTTTTTTATCTTTTAAACGAAGAATACAATCTTAAATTTCTGTTGGGCTGTTTTTGTATTTCAGAAATTGGGTCTTTCATGCATCAGAAACGAAACTTCAATCGAGTTAATGTAAAACTAAATCTTGATGGATGACTTCCTCTCTTGAATACTAGTTTTCATTTAGGAAATATACTTTCCAAAGTTCAGCTTTTAAGATGGGTATGATAATGGCAGAGATGCTTAATAGCCCACCAGCCTAAACAACTGTAATTCCTAAAATTATTTACAGCTATCCTAAAGTTGATACTCAAGAATTTAAAGATCTGAATAATCACCTCAAGAATTGACGTCTGCTCAACAGTAAATATATAAAGGGTGCTCAACATAGATACCAAAGTGTGTCTCTTGAACTTAGATTGGCACAATTGTCATGCTTGCTTGGAATCTTTTCATGCTCATAGTCCATTAATATATTCAACGTATTTATTTATTCTGAATTCCACTTTTCAGCAGAGAAATGGTGCGACTTACACTATGAGAAGACAATAAAAGGGATAAAAAAAGAAACAGGATGGTCAATCTAAATGAATAATGTAAAAGTAGTATACTTCATAAGTTGTACCATAAAAAAAATGCTAATTGAAAAAGAAATTATAACACAAAAAATCAGTCTAAATTATTTGATAAATATTAAGCTAATACAAAAGAGAATGAAGTCTAAACTCACCACAAATTTGATCCTCCGGACCTGTGATCTCTGCATTCTGTACTTTGGCCCCCAGAAAAGTGAGAACCCTCTTTCCTTATTCCATTTTTCAATCTGCCAAACTGAAAAAAAAAAGAAACACCTTAGTTAAGGAAATATGAGAGGAAACTCTTCTTCATCATCAAAGTCAAAAAATGGTGCACTAGATATAGTAAAGCTGAAAGAATCCCATTTGTCTGGTGCTTACATTCGTAGTCTTGTTAGCTTTCTTCTTCAAGAACCAAAGATTCTCCATATTCCAAAGAGCAGGAAGGCTTCGACGGAGATGGCAATTCAAGCAACCAAAGCTTATGTGGAAGTAGTACTTTTGATGGATTTCCTGACCATAAACAAGAAAAATCCCATCAGTGAATACAGATGTTGAATCTGAACTCCATAAGTCATAAACAAACATATTTCGACACTACTAGGATCCTTCGGCTCAGTGCTACAGACATTATCAATGGAAACTAAATGAGCTTTGATGACTGGCATAAATTTCTTCTTATTTAATACTCTTAAACCACTTAATGACTCCCATGTCATCATCATGCAAATAATTTTAATAAAATATGCAGTGCATATTCTCAGAGACAATGCAAGTTCAATAGAGTTTTTAGAGACACCTTACTGTACCATCGATCTTAATACCAGAAAATATCACAATGTAAGGAAATAATTTGGCATCTTCTATGTTGTGCTAGATATTTAGTTAAAACCTCAGGCACCAAAGTAAAAAGAGTTAACACAAGAACTACCCCAGTGATCTAAATGTGACAGGGGAGTAGTAAATGATTTAACAAAAATATTCATCAGTTGTATTAACAACACATGCATGTACAAGCAGGAAAAAATAAAAAAGAAGAACCTGCAGTTAGGTAGAGTCTCACTAAACCATCATGAGCAACAATCCATTTAACATATTAACTAGTTTGTCATCCAAGTATAATATATTACCTGAAAATGCATCCATAATTTTTGTGCAAGGAGTCCCCTTCATTTGCATTTGTCTCCTAACTGTCCAAAACACAACTAGCATCAACAAGCTGGCATAGATCCCACAAGGATGCAGTATCTGTATAGTTAAGAAATATACATATGTTTCATGAGGCATTGTCTGCCTGGAAGTCAACACATGGCTGTAAGCTCCTTCCATGAAGGATTGCTCCAATTCAACAACATGTTTGATGCAAGGATTCCCCAAAGCACTCTACGAAAGTAACTACAACTCGGTGTGGAATTCGAAATTCTATTTTACATTAGGAGTCAAGAAGTTTGAGACCTAAATTAAGGATACTCGTAAGGAGATTGCTGGAGACAAACGCTGCTCAATTACACAAGAGAAAGGGTCAAAAAGTATCGGGCTAATTATACCAACAAATGCTGTTGAAAATCAATAAAAGAAAATATATCTCATAGTAAGAAACTTGGACCAGAATAATACAGAAGTGCCTACACAATTAAGAAGAACATTTAAGACATAATGAATCCTGGAGTGAAGTTTAAAGCCACACTTATTTCATGGTAATGCTTCAAAATAGAGTACCTCTTGAAAAAACAAAGCTCTCTAAAGAAGACTGTGATTCCACCAAACTATTACAAAGCTATAAACAAATTTTGCTTCCAAAGTTATTCCACATTAATACTGATAATGGGTTTTAGGTGGACCGTATCTCAAAAGCTACCTCAAAGTGGAGGGTACATGCCCAAACCATGTACACTGTTTTGCAGTCCCCTTCTGATATTTTTCTGGCAGAGACATGATCTTCACCCTGACATTTAGATATAATGCAGATTTAACTTAGCAATTTCTGCTTGAACAACATTAAATTGGAGAACTACTAAACTGGTAAACTTGAAAATCGAACACACAAATATTTACTGCAATATAAGGCGCAATTCCAATAAATGAAGTTCTTAAACCATTATGAAATGAGCAAAGCCTTCTACTATATGCAAAACATAGGAGATAAATGCAGAAGAGAGCTAGATTTAGATAAGTTAACATATATAAAATAGCTTTACCTCCAACATTGTTTTGTATCCAGGACTCACAGCTAACCTCAACCTTAGGAGGTCTAGCGGGTAGGTGACCTGGGTAAATACAGATAATTGAGATACAAATGCATATTGGGAGCAAAGAGAATAAGTAGTTCCATGGGTCTTAGTTGAGCAAATTATTGATTAAAGAAGGTATACGAGTACAATTGTACTAATTGAGCAAATTAGATCTTAGTTGCAGATAAACAAATTTCTCTTGCAACCCAACAGAGAGCAGAACATGTGTTTTCTTATTCTTGGGTTAAAAATTAAGGGATCGAGGAATAGCCCAATAATAACTTAGAACTGCAAAATTCTTCAATCTCTGGATGCACCACGAAGCCAAATACGCCAAATCATTTCAAATATACCCTACATAAATGATCAAGCAAGCGCAACACTAGAAATAAAGCAACAAAACAACCAAAACGATTCCAAATCAAATAAACATGTATGAATATCAATCCACAATGAAAGGCTGATATCAGTGCTTAGATAAATTAGGGCTTTAGACATGAAAATTTGGCGTAAATAAAGAAATCGTGTATTGGTTTACCTGACGAAGGAGGAGCTAAACAAAGCAAGGCGACATATGGCGGCGCAAAGAGAGCTAAACAAAGCAAGGCGACATATGGCGGCGCAAAGAGGGAATGTTACGGTGCAGCGCATACCTGAGATTTTCCTCTGTTTCGAACACGTTGGTTAGGCGGCATTAGGCGGTGAACGGAGGCGAACGACACAGAAGAAAGCCGTAAGTTGGACGGAGCGAAGGAAACAGCGGTGTGATGATTGGCGAATAGCGACGGTGAGTAGGCGGCGGGTCGAGCGAGACAGAGAGAAATCGGGAAGGCCGACGAGCCCTAGAAGTCGTGTACGTGAGATTTTGGAAAAAGGCGAGTGAAAAAATTCTAAGTGTGTGTTTCGTAAACTCTATACATGTCAAAGAAGTGATTATAATTGATTTTTTAAAGAAAAATTGAAAGTGAACGGTGTTTGAAAATCAAGTGCTTTTACTTAATTTAACTTAATCAAGTGTTTGAAAGACAACGAGGGATTAAACCCATTGTCTTTTGGCGCACTTCCCCGCATTTTTTATATTTTAGACAACGAGTAAAACATACGACAACGTTGTTTAGACTTATGACAATGGGTAAAGCTAATACCCATTGTCTTTTCATCGTTGTCGTAACCTATTTCTGGCATAGTGAATATATAAATTTTAAGTAGAACTTGTGTGAAAATTTTCACACATGAAAAATTCTAAAAATAACATAAAGAGAAGTGTAATTGGCGGGTCAACCGCATCTTGCAGGTCAACCCGGCCTCGAATCACAGTCAAATAGAGTAATAGTTAATCCAAGTTATACTTATTGTTGTGTCCAGTTGATTAAAGGCAATCCCTTTTTTAGTTCAAGGTCATGGGATCTTTTTTTTTTTTTGGAAAACACCAGCTCAAAAAGGACAATCAAGAGCTGGTCGAGATCCAGGACAGAATATCTTTCCCAACTCAATTTTGAAGGTGGGTAGAATGAGAGCCAATTTTCGCCAGATTGTGGGCTATTGTGTTGAGTTGACGAGGAACATGAGAGATCCCTTTCATTTTAGGTCTTGAATTCTAAGGCGAAGATCATGGATGATGTCACCTTCCGGTCCCAGGTATTGAGAGCTTCCCCGCACCGCGTTAATAGCATCTTTCGAGTCCGAGAGGAGGTTGAAACCGGGAAGGTGAAGCTTGCAGCCCAGCGAAACTCCCTCGTCAAGGTCATGGGATCAAACCCTATTCAATGCATTTCATTAATTTTATTTTAAATTTTGAACTTTCTTTAGTTATTTTTATTTTTGTAATCCTGATCCTTCTTTAATTTGTTATTTTCATTAATTTCTTTTTAAAATTTAAACCTTATTTAATATATATATTTTTTTAAATCTTGAGCCTTCTTTATTTTTATTTTTTTTTAAATTCAGTCTTCTTAATTACTCCCTCTATTTTTTAATAGATGTCATTTTGGGGTTTTTAAGACAAATTTAAAATATATTTTTCAAAAAAATTAATCTTAATTAATATTATTTAAATATTCTTAACAATAATTACTATTGACTGAAAAAATTAACACATAACACATTTGTAGCAAATTTAAAATTAACATGTTAAAGGTAAATATGAGATAAAGGGGGAGAAAATACTAGAACGACATCTATATAAAAATATTTCAAAAGGCTAAAACAACATATAGATAAAAAATGAAGGGATTATTACTTTTTAATTCTTCTGTCCAATTGTTTAAAAAAAATCTTCTGTCCAATTATTACAGTTAAATATCTTAAAATTTAATAATATATTTTTTAGTATTACTTGTTTATATTTAACAATATTACATGTAAAATTATAAAAGTATTACATGCAAAATATTTAAGAAAACTACAATTTCTGAAGTATATTGAATGAATAACTTAAACAATATTAAAATAAGTAACAATCATTAACGTTTTCTACTTTGATTTTAAATAAGAAACTGAAACAGTATTACAAGCTAACCATAATAGTGTTACATGCAAAAACATAACAGTATTACAAGCAAAACATAAGAATATTACAATTTAAACATAAAAAAAATCTAGGTAATTAGTTATGAAGGGTATTTAATCAAAACTGAACACTACTACATACAATACATAACAATATTACAATTAAACAAATACAATTTTGAATGAATATACGTACAATTTGCAAATAGTGATACTAATAAAAAAAATCATATATTTGAATAAACTGGATAACTAGAGTTAACTCTTTTTTTATTCATCGATCAAATGTGAATGTAATCTACAAATAATTAAATATACATAGCTAATTAAAACGGTTAAACACGATTTATTATTTAAAAAGTCTCAATTTAAAATAAAAGGTGATTGTATAATATATATATATATATATATATATATATATATATACAATGGACACTATAGTATTGTGGTGCATTGGTAAGAAGGTGTGCTTCTTGGACTCGTGATGCGAGTTCGAAACCTGCAGCCACATTGAAATCAGAAAATTTTAACATAAGACTTTGTCATAAATTTTTATATTCAAATCAGAAATAGGTTTCTAAGGAATTTCCAGAGTATCAAATATTAAATGAACAGAAGCTTTATATATATATACCGAAAACTGTAGCCAAGAGATGAGCAATTGTTGTCCCGTGCAAGCTGCTTAGAGTTTCCCAACTACTTCATCTTGTATATAAAAGATTTTCAACAGAAGAACTGGTGGACATAATCACCTGTTGGAAACTCTTTACTGTAGTTTTTCTTTAACTCGGATTGGGTCTGATTGCAATTTGCAAGATCAAGTAAAACTCAAGATCTAAAACTTAATATGTACCAAAAACAAATTCCTAATTTGTAATAGCACAACAAAAAAAGACGAACGCACGTGATTCATACCATATTTCATTTAACTCTACATGTACTTATTGAGACTATATTTCATTTAACTATGCATGTTCTTATTAAGACTAACTAAATGAGGGCAGAAAATCGGAGAAATGGATTAAGAGGGTCATTTCAATTCAGCTATAGCATGAACGGTTTTGGTGAAATATTCGACGTCATGACTTCTCCTGCATACCAATATCATGAATCAAATATACCCAAAATGACTAAGCATCCCATTGACAAAGAAGGACTAAGCATCCCATTGACAAAGAGACACATGAACAGGCCTTACCGAGAAATTAATGAATAGAAGATGAATAATGTTTATCATAATATCATACATAGAAATCATTAAATTATGTTGAGATCAGTCAACTATTCCTTTTGACCCTAAATCCTAATAAGTGATTTAATGATTTCTATTTAAAATGGTACTCCATTTGCGTCGTATATATAGTGCTCACGAAGGAAAACTCATAAGAAGAGCACTTAGAGTAATATATAAATATAAGGAGTTGAATATGTCACTTGGGTGCCAAAAAGAGTACACCAATAAAAGAACAATGTTTGATTATGTTGGCTAAATACGGAAAGGATGAACAATGCTAATAGCGATTACCTGCAAAATAGGTGAGCCACAATAAATAGATGACTGAATAGAATAAATTAGAAAGTCTAGCTTCCAGTTGTAATTCTCCTCTTAATCAATCTGCAACATCAATAAAGATAAATAAAGACTGAGATTCATATTTTTACATTTTTGTAAAAGAAATAACGAAATGCCAGAAGACATATTCTATAATCAATTTGACTCTTTCAGAATATCTATAACTACAAAAAAAAAAAAAAGAATAAAAAACATCTCAATCTCAACAAATCAGAATTCAACAGAGAATCCAAGCATATATTGTTTAATATCCTACAGATGATCATGTAAATTTAATGTTAGCTTGTAGCTGCAGTTAAAGTCTAGTTTTGGATAAAAATTTGAGAAATTAGTACGGAAAAAGAAAAATACAAAAATATGTAGTTTGGGGAAACGTAATTCAACTTGCTTCATCTTTATGTTCATATTGGTGATTAACTAATCATCAAGGAATCAAGTGCAAACTTTTTTTTTCATATATCAATAGTAAGCTTTAACACTTGCTTTCCATTCGTTTAATTTTCATTATTATGACCTTTTGTCTTGTTCAAATGATATAATGGAAATTGCCCAGATATTCAAGAGTGAGTGACTTTTCACTCTAAAAATAGGAGTGCAAGTACTACTAGGTGCAACAATTTTATTTTAGACAAAACTACGCATTTTCTCCTATTTATGAAAATTTTGTCTTCCCCTTAAGGGAATAGATAAAATAAGAATATGCATATGTGCATTTCAATTACAATTTAATACATCCACATAACTAATTTAATCTTATAAAATCATTAGAATCTTAAAATTTTCATATCAAAATTGAAAATTACATAAATTTACATATCTAAAAACAAAAAATTTACATATCTTTATCCAAAATTAAAAAAATTACATATTTTCGTCTCCAGTTCAACATGCACGTATGCATGTAAACATGCATAGGTTCATTAAAAAATGAACCTATGCATCTCCATCTACAAACCAAATTAAAAAAGGAATAATAAACAGATCCAAATCCTACATCTAAACTTAGATTCAAAAAAAAAAATTCAAACAAATTCTATCTTCTTTGCCGGATAACTCAGGTTCAAACAAATTTCAAATAAAAATCCAGATCCATCATCTTTCATCTCCAAAAATCAGATCTAAATCCACCATCCTTAATCTAAAAAAATCAACAAATTCATCAGATTCCTGCAGTTCCAAAATCTAAAATTCAACACAGAATTCCCTACTCGCTGAATTATGGGGAAACATGAAAAATACTTTATTTGAAGTGTAAGCCAGAGAAAACAGGGTAACCTAATGGATAAAAAATCCAGAAAAAAAGAGTATAAAATAATTAGCGTGTGAAGAAGTTAAGAAAAGTATAAAATGAATTCGATGGTTACCTGAAACTGCTGTGGTGGTCGGCACTAACAGAGCTGGGGAACATAGGGAATAGATGCGGCCACCCACAGTATGCAGACGTCCTGTTACAACACCAAGTTCATCACATATCATTCAACTTTAACCAATGATTTAATCTTTCCACATGTAAAAGTGATTATGCATATAGTTCTATGAGCATGAACAAACTGGAAAAACAAAAAGTACCACATTCTTTTAAAACTTTAACAACCATACACTCATTCAATCATAAAAAATATTTGGTGCTCCATTGATTATCTTACTCAAAAGCAAAAAAACACCAGTGAATCAATAAATTGCAGAAAAAATACATGAGGTGAAATTCATAAATTGGTGATTTATCACTTGCCCTCAATCCAAGCAATCTCCAGATTTTCAACCCAAATATGATAACCAACATTTTGGAGACGACTTCGTTCGGCCTTCGCCATATCGACAAACCTTAATCTGCCATGAACAAACAAATATTATAGATTACCGCAGAGGCTCGACTCATTGTTAATCTGCCATGAACAAACCATAACAAATTTACTAAACAAATTCACGATTGATTGCATCAAAGATTGAGCGACGAAAAATGAGTATAGAGTTCCAGAATCTGAAATTGAGATGCGAAATCCATGACTGATCTGAAATCTGAGATGGAAAACTCTCTCTTCCAGATTTTATTTACAAAACCCACGATCTAATCGCAATAGCGGCGAGACATGAGATTGAGCGGTGAAAACAATCACTAGAAAAATTAGGGTTTATTTAGAAAAAGAGTGGCACCTGGAAGAGAAATGAGGAGAGTTGGACAGAGACGTGGCAGACAAATCAGAAAAAAAAATTAAATTAAAGACACGTGTATATTCTTCAATTTATTCTGGTAGTGACACATAGGCAAAATCATTCTACAATCGACACATCAGCATGAAAAAACTCCCTATATAGGTGGATTTTTTACTTATGTTCTATTGTTCCAGTAAATTAGCAAAGAAAACCAAACATTAACTTTAAAAGGATAGAACAATATTTTAGGGATTAAGAAGCTCAGTATAATATAAATTTAGATGATAAATTATAAAAATTGTAGTCAATTAACAATGAAATATTGACAAAAAATTAAATCATCGAGCAACTATACAGTTGCAATTTGAATAAATTTAAAAGACATGAGATGACGGACGATGGCATCAAGGAGCTTGGAAAGATAGGGTAAAAAAAAGGTTGATTAGGGAGCGCTAACGTCGTGTGATAGGTAAAGTAAAAAAAACTAAAAATAAGAGGGATAAAAAGTCAAGGATGAAAATATACAAAAACAAAAGGTGATAGGGGTAAAAGGCTCCAAAAAATTATTCCCGACGGCGAGGAGTTTGTAAAAAAGGGGTGAGGAATATGTCGTCGATTAGAGAGCGCTAGCGTCATGCGATGGGTAAAGAAAATGTATATACATATATTAGAAATAAGAGGAGTAAATGGTCAAGGATTAAAATGTTAAAGGCAAAAGATGGTAGGGGTAAATGAGTCAAAAAACAATTCACAATCCCAAACCACTTTTATATATAGTATAGATATAGATTTTCTTGATTTGGATTACATGAACTCTTCGATCTTTGTGACTTTTAGCTATCATTTTCATGTTTTTATTAGCTTGACATTTAGCTAGACTTTAGTCTTTAGTCTATAACTATATAAAAACCATGGTTGCGTAATCCCTTCGGGCTAGGCGGTGGCCGCCACGATTTTAGGGAAAATCGGCCATTAAAGTCGGATCTGCGCAATAGTCGTTGTCTAGGCGGCCAAATCGGGCGGCGGGCAGACGGGTGAAAAATCGAGCTAATCGGCTCGCCCGCGAATCGCAACAACATCTTGGGCGACTTGGGTGGGCACGGCGTTGGCGGCCTCGCAAAGCGAAGCGAACATCGCGAGGCGCCTCCACAAAGAAATGGGTGAGCGTTCGAGGGAGGAGATGGTCGTGGTGGCGGCATTGTGGCGGGTGCGGCGGTGGGCGTTAATGGTGGCAAAGCGAAATTGGAGGATTAGGGTTTGGAAGCCCGATTTAAGTGAATCGCTCTCCTCTTTATTTACGCCATCGAAAGACGAAAAAGAGTGAAACTAAGTTTTGGGCCTTCTAGTCATATTAACTAACCGAGTGAAGTTTTGGGCTTTTTTTATTAATTTAATTGGGTGTATGATTTTTGGTGGAAAATTGAAAAAAAAAAAAAAAGGCTAAAAAAATTCTAAAGCGACTAAGAACCAGATTCCGACTAAGCGTTTTCCGACTTCTGTACCCTTGATAAAAACAACAGTATTTGTTAAAATTGGAGATGATGTACTGGCGAGTGTGCACTTACTCGCCATTTTGGGCAACCGTGAGTTTCACACTCTGCAGAAGTGCGTGAACAGTAATTTTTCTATAAGAAATTAAATATAGTAATTTCAAAATGCTAGGCAATGATATTCTTTGCAGACAGAAACCTAGAAGATATAAAAAGTTTTTTAAAAAATGCAGCCCTTTATTTTCAATTTACGTTATAAAATATTAATATTATAATGCTAACCAATAATTAAATGATTGAATACGAAACCCGAGGTTTTGATTCTCAAAATATCTATCACAATTTAAAATTTTCCGAGGGAGAGGAATACAATCCTAAATTTTAGAGACCTTTCACCTCCTTCTCTATGAATAGTATAAAAATCGTAAATCCATAAATCTCCATTTTATTTCATGTTTGCAGAGATTCAACATGACAACATATCAAATTCTTTCTATGTAATCAAGTAACGGAGTGGAATAATTTGAAAGGAAAAGGGACAAACTTGAAACCAAGCGGATCATTGTGTGGGCTGGGTCAGAGTCCGCCCTAATTTTTTGGAAAAAAAATTATCATTAAAAAAAATAATTTGCGGATCATTGTGTTGGCATAATAATTGTAGCCCGCCCCTAATTTTTAAAAAAAAAAAAATTATCATTAAAAAAAAAAAATTACAATTTACCTCAACTAGAGTCAAACGAACCTAGGACCTTTAAGAAGATAATATCAAGTCTTTACCACTAGGCTACTTCAATTTTCATTATTAATTTGTAAAGTATAAGTATAATACTCGTTAAAAGAATGTGGGCTTGACTTTTAGCCCGTCCTAAATTTTGAAGCGAGGCGTGGGCTCTTTTTTCACCCTAAATTTGACCTGGCTTTTTCGCTTATTTGAAAAGCAATTTATTTACCTTTATAAAAAATTATTGAAAGGAACGAATAATTTGCTTCACAAGCTGTATAAGGACTATATATCATCAAAGATTAAAGGAAAAAGAAAAGCATCATCAGCACTAAAAAATATTTGAATATTAAATAGAAATTGAATAGGTATCAAATTCTTTCTATGACATCAAGTAACGGAAAGAATGATTTGAAAGAAAAAGGGATAGCTTGAAGCGAATTTTCTTTAGCTTTATCAGAAATAATTCGAAGGAATAATCCGCCATCACAAGCTACATAAGCATTAATATATATCATCAACATCAAAGCAAATAAAAAGTATCATCAAAACAAAAATAAAATACACAGATACATATCAAGAAAACAGAGGAAGGCTTTGATCATGGCGGACGCTCTCCTTTCGGCTGCAGCTGACCGAATCTTTGGTCTGTTAGAAGAGCAGGGTCGATACCATGTCAATCTGGTCAAAGGCGCTAAGAAGGAGATTCTTAGTCTTGCCAAAGAGCTGAACACAATCAGGAACGTGTTGGATGATGCTGAAAATCGAAGATTTCAGGACAAAAACATCAACTCCTGGTTGTGGAAGCTCCGGCAGACGTCTTATGAAATGGAGGACATTTTGGACGACTGGAAGTACGCTATTCTCAAACTTGCTGCTCCTACCAAGCAAAAGGTATGCTCCTTCATCCCGTCATCTACTTGTTTATGCTTCAAGAAAACTGTTGTTCGGCATGGAATTGCCAAGAAAATACTCAATGTGAAAGCACAACTAGATGAAATTTTGGAAGAGGAAAAGAAATATGGTTTTAAAATTTCTGAGCCCACGTCGGATTCTTTGTCTGAATCTTGGCGAGATCAATCTACTTCCTTGGTCGACTTAGGGGAAGTGCATGGCCGGGATGTTGATGGGGACACTCTTGTTAACAAACTTTTGGGTAAGGGAGGGAGCCAAGAGGAACCAGGAATCCATGTAGTGTCAATAGTGGGTGTGGGGGGACTTGGGAAGACGACTCTAGCTCAACTAGTTTATATTCATAGTCGAGTAGTGGCGTCTTTCGACTTAAGGATTTGTGTTTGTGTTTCAGATCCTTTTGATGTGATTGGAATTGCTAAAGGGATTCTTGAGAGCATAAAAGAGGGGAGTTCTCGAGATGCTGACCAACTGAATGTCCTATTTACACGTGTAAGAGAGTGTATTTCAGGGAAGAAGTTTCTTCTAGTGCTTGATGATGTTTGGACAGAAGAATATGAGAAATGGGAACCCTTAGAAATCCTTCTCAAATGTGGTGAGTCAGGCAGCAAGATTTTGGTTACTACCAGAAGCAGTGGGGTTGCAATAATGATGGGCACAAGGGACAATGATATCTTCTGGCCAAGAGTGCTCTCTGATGAGGATTGTTGGTCAGTATTGTGTCGTGTGGCTTGTTTGGAAAGAAATAGAAATGAATTTGAGGAAATAGGCAGGAAAATAGCTCAAAAGTGCAGTGGTCTTCCTCTTGCAGCAAAAACTTTAGGAGGTCTTGCGTTTTAAGAGCAGCTTGAGAGAGTGGGAAAATGTACTAAATAGTGAAATATGGGGAATGCAAGAAGCAGAACATGAGCTCTTTCGTCCCTTGCTTATGAGCTACAAAGAGTTGTCCCCGATACAAAAGCAATGTTTCACATATTGTGCTTTCTTTCCTAAATAATGAGTTGAAGGAGTTGAGACGCATCGACTTATCCAATAATGAGTTGAAGGAGTTACCAAGTGAAATTGGGAACTTGAGACAATTGAGAGATCTCAATTTAAGTGGGAATAGTTTTTCAAAGGAGCTGCCAAGTGAAATTGGGAAATTAATTCTCTTGCAAATTCTCAAATTACCAAACTGGGAAACTCCATGTGGAATTCCAGAATCATTAACCCAGCTATCTGGTCTTCAGGAATTGTCTGGATTCAAAGGAGGAAGTGGTTGGAGCAAGTTGGGGTTATTGAAGAACTTAAACCAACTTGGTGTTGTGAAATTGGAGATCAAATTGGATGGTAAGGATTTGAAAGACGTGGTTGAGGAAGCCCGGGAAGCAAGATTGAGCAATAAGATACACATTCAGAGACTTGTATTGAGATTTAAGGATAACATGGATGAGGAGGAAGAAGAGGAGAAGGAGTCATCAAGGATGGATGTAATAGATGCTCTGGCACCCCATCCCAACCTCAGAATACTCTATATTTGGGATTTTAAGGGCTCCAAACTTCCACTTTGGATCGTCTCGCCTTCCAACCAATTAAGGAAGGTTGATCTCTTTAGGTGCCACCAGCTCACCTCATTGCCATCCCTCGGAACACTAGAGTATCTGGAAGAGATACATATATATAGAAACATGGGGTTGGAATATGTAGGACGAGAGTTGTTGGGAATAACAACAAACAGTACTAGTAATTTTGTTGCCTTTCCCAAATTGAAGAAGCTGGTGTTTGAAGCGTGTGCGAATTGGAAGGAGTGGGAGGACATCACGGCAGAAGAAGAAGAATCTCCAGCCTTTCAACTAATGCCTTCTCTTACCTACTTGCAAATTTATGACTGCCGTGCCTTGACACAACTGCCTCATCGCCTCCTGCGTAAGGCGTCGTCATTGGAGACTTTGGATCTTTCTCGTTCAGTGAAGCTACTACAACGTTTCTACAACGATGATACAGAGTGGAAATCCATATCTCTAAATAATCCACGCCTTCAGCTTCGATATTAAACATGATGAATTGGCAGCATCTATATATTTAGGTAATTCATTTCTCATCATCCTTTATTTCTTTTCTTTCCATTTTTTTCCTTTTCATTCTTTCAATTTTCTGTTTTGTTTCTCATGAATTAGGATTTTCATTTATCGAGAATGTGTGTGTATATGGTACTGTTCACCTGAATTCTCAACTCATTTTCTTGTAAAATCCTAATTCATAATTTCAGATCTCAATGGGCTTGGATCGAGAGTATTGGAGGTCGCTGTTAATTAATTAGGTAATGTAAATTACTTCCAGCTTTTGAATGGAATTGCATTATAATAGAGAATGGAAAATATTTATTTTCCCCAATCCATATGGTTTTTATAAATTTCAATTGGAAGGCAATGATGCTGCAGGTTAATTTTTAAGGAAGATGCTCTGATGCTTTGAAACAAGAATACTGGAATATGGATGTGGCTGTGCTTAGTCAACACTAATCTGATAGTAACAATGCAGGGGTTATGACGCCTCCTTTCATGCTTTCAAAAGACAATTAATATTGAGTTGCAATTTGCAACTAACCATTTAGGTATGCCTTGATATAGATACGTAGATAGTCTCACATTGCAATTTCAGTTGTTATCTATCTATCATTTGATTCTGTTGTCGGTTCTATGATGCTTTAACTTCTTTGAGATTGATTATTGCCAATATATATACTCTGCTCTATGTTATATCCAAAGTAAAAGACTCAAATTCACATAAGCATATCTGTGACTCAAAAACTGTGAGTCTTCTCATTGCCAATATATATACTTCTCTGCAAGTTTGCATGGTCTGACCGGTTTTCATCAAATCTCTGTTTTAAAATTCGTGTCCGACTGGCTGGTATGACCGGAGAACCGCCATTCAGCGGCTCAATAGAGGTGCAGAGAACCGCAATTAAACCGCCCCCCAAAAACCGGGAAAACCGGGTGAAAACAGGGAACCACTGAACCGCCAGTTTTCACCGGTTTTCGCCAAAAAAAATAATAATAATGGGGTTTTTTGTATTGTTGGTACATTTCTATTATGCTTGGGAGTTGAAACTTGGAAGTTGGAACTATTTATGTTAATGGGCATTTCTATTATGTTTAGAAATTTAAGTTTGAAGTGACTTTAGATGCTTTATATTCACTTATCAAGTTATCATACTCTATATTTTGAATTTTTTAAAAAAATTATGCATACTATATATAATATTTATTATGACGTCACACCGGCTCAATCCGATCCAACCGATCCGACCCCAGTCCAGCCTTTTTTGGGGTCGTCTGCTCAACTTCCGATTCGGTTTTAAAACATAGCATCAAATTACATTCTACTGTCAAGGCTTTGATGTCAAAATCTTTTTGTCAATTTTAATTGTGGAGAATAAATTTAATGAGTCATTTTTTGTGAAGGGGGTGGCGTTGCTCTTTTTTATGCCACAAAAATTCTTAAAGGCCTTCAAACTAGGAATGAGGATGAGAGAAGAGGAGTTGAAATAATAGAGAATGCTCTTAAGGTTTGATCTTATGCCCCTCTCCCCGTCCTGTCTCGTCTCCTCCCTACTCATTTGACATGTGTTGATAAGTGCAGGCACCAACTTTTATCATTGCCTCAAACGCTGCTGCTGATGCGGCACTTATAGTAGGCAACTTAATGGAACAAGATGATCCTAATTTGGGCTACGATGCTGCTAAAGGTTTGTACCCGGTGCTTCCCTCTTCCATTTGCAGTCATTACCTGTAAAAGCATTAGCAAGTTGACATTTTTCTAAACTTGTCTTCGTTTGTTTCTACGTGTAAATATATATGCTTATCTGAATTACCTTACACGTTAAGTCTGAACTGAGCAGATTCATTACATAGCACCACGGTCCACATTATATCTTCCTTAATAGTCATGAAAAATTTCCCCATATGCTGGGGTCCGTAATATGTCATCAGCTCACTTTAGTTTAAAATTTGCAGGTATGATAGTGTTTAGAAAATGTTGGGTGAAAGTACCATATGTTCTAATCTGAACTCGGAATTTATTTATCCCCAACATTTTTTCTGCTTTGCGTGGAAAAACTTTTGTTTTTTACCCAATCCTTATGATTTTTATAAAGTTTTGTTTCTTCCTTGATTGCAAACTTGAACTATAAGATGTAATGGCTTTGTTCTTTAAGAGATGGATCTTCAAAATCTCACTTGGAAGGCTGAGAAGCTGGTTATTTTTGAGGATGATGCTGAAGCTGTGAAACAGAATATTGAAATACGATGAGAAACATTCCTTTTGGCTCATTGGCTTCCAATCACGATGATATAACTCTGTTTTTGCTCAAACCTCGACTGGCTGTTATTTATGTTCACATATACTGATATAAGAGATGTTAAATTATTTTTTTATCCATATAAGCGGTTTACATGAGCTATACTATTTCACTCATTCTGATTTTTTTTCCTGAAACAGGTGAATATGTTGATATAGTGGAGGCTGGAATTGTAGATCCTGTAAAAGTTATTAGAACGGCTTTGGTAGATGCTTCTAGGTAAGGAGGATTATACTTCATCCATAATTTCTTTGCGTGTTTAGAATGTTTCCCGTTTCTCTAACAAACTTATACGCGATTCCAGTGTGTCGTTGCTGTTGACTACCACTGAGGCTGCTATTGTGGATGCTAAAGGCGAACATAATCCACTTAAAAACCGTGTCCCAAATATGAATGCTATGCCGTAAAGTTACCGGATGCCACATTCATTTAATTGATTGAAGTGACACAGATTATCACTGCTAGTGTTAAGTTTATATGTTGGATCTTCACTTTAGTTGTAGGGTAGGCCATTATTTTGGATTAATGCTAAATTAGCTAAATCAATTGTTCATCTTTAATATATTTCTTTTGGGGCTTTGTGCATTTGGGTTGGTTCGAGTCATAACGTTAAACTTCACCCCTGTTTTTGGATGAACTTTTTGAACACTGCCCCTTTCTTTTATCAGTTAAACTTCTGAGGTTTTTGTCTGTAAACATGAAGCTAATTGACAGCTGTAGATGTGACCCAGTTTATCGGTGATAACGTTATGTTTATACGCTGAATCTTCACTTTAGTTGTAGGCTCAAGGCTGGGCCATTATTTTGAATAATAGTTAAAATTAAAAAAAAAAATATCTCCTTTCCAGTTGGTCTTTGTGTGAATCAGTTTTTATGTATCATTCACCTATTTTGTACTATCTCACGCCATCTTTATTATCGAATTTTAGTGAGCGAGTTGTTTATTAATATTGCAAATGATAAAGAAAAATTATCGAGTTTTAGTGAGCGAGTTGTTTATTAATATTTCAAATGATAAAGAAAATTTTAAGGAGGGGTATTATAGATCTACTTCTCATCTATTATATACATTTTTTAAAATTATTTTATCATTTCAAACACTAATAAAAAATTCACTAGCAAAAACACGTGGAAACAGTAAACGTGCACGTTATTATGGGATGAAGGGAGTAACTAATTATAATAAAATAATTGATTTAATATTTTTTAATGAAACAACTAATGCTATTGAATTAACATATTTTAATAAAAGAATTAATAGTGTGAAGTGTGAACATACAAAATACAAAGAAATTGCAATGTAATACTGTTAATACAAACAATTAAGACCTTGACCGTTCTTATGTGTTGAACATATCTACTTTGTCTTTAATGTATAATTTGACTGGAAAAAAAAAGGAAGTTGAGAAAGGAAATTAATGCGGATGTATCTACTTGTATGTCCCAGCCCACGTTCGATTTACTTCACCTCTACTTCCATCAGAATCAATTGGAAACAAGTAGGAACCAATAATTCAGCATCACAGCTCACAATTTTAAATATCTTGAGTAAATAAAAAAACTAATATCATCAGTAAAACTAAGAGTTTACATGTCCAAGTTTCCAATTACTCTAGTGTAAGGTCTATCATCTAACTGAACATACATACATACCCCACTTACAGCTGTGTGATTTACACCACTCTTATCAGAAATAATTGAAGGAAACAAATAATTGAGCACCACGGGTCGTATAAGGACTAAAATATCATCAACATGAGAGAAAATAAAAATATCATCACAACAAAAACACATACAGAGTTATAGAGAGAGAGATCAAGAAAAACAGAAATCATGGCTTGGAAATCATATTATAAATTTTAGTCACATCTCCGTGAGAAACAGATATCAAGAAAAACAGAAATCATCCCAAATGGAAACACACTAACTGAGGCAGATAATTTATGGAATCTATATCTGATTGGAAATCTGAGTCCGTGTAGCCAATGGGGATTGGAGTATCTGACTGATAAATCAACATTCTATCCCGAGTTATTTTCAGACACTTCAGAATGTTTTTAACTGTCGTCCAATGCGCTTTCCCTGGGTTACTTTGATATCTTGCTACCATGCCTATGGCAAAAACAGATATCCGGTCTCGTTCACAACAATGCATACATAAGGTTTCCGACAGCCGAAGCACAAGGAATACCTTTCATGTCATCTATCTCCTTTTCGTCTTAGGGAACATTTTCTTGGATAGATGAATTCCAAATCTGAAAGGTACGAATCCTTTCTTGGAATTTTGCATGCTGAATTGTTTCAAAAAAAACCAGTGTCTATGTATGAAACTTGCGATAACCCGATCATCATTTTCTGGCGATCTCGAGTTATCTTGATCACAAGGATATGTCCGGCTTTCCCTAAGTCTTTCATATCAAACTGTTTTGAAACCATGCCCTTACGCCCCGATCACACCTTCACATCGTTCTCGATGATCACAATGTCATCTACGATATAGTACTAAGAATACCAATGCGATTCAAACGCTTTTTTATACACACAACTTTCAAACTTGTTTTGATCAAACCCATAAGACTTTTCAACATGATCAAAACTTTGGTTCCAAGCTCTGGATGCCTGTTTGAGTCCGTAAATGGACCTCTTGAGCTTACAAACTAGGTGTTCTTGGCCTGTTTCAATGAAACCTTGGTGTTGTTGCACATAGATCTCTTTATCAAGACTTAGATTAAGGAAAGCCGTCTTGACATCTATTTGCCCGATTTCAAGGTCGAAGGAAGACGATCGATAAGAAAGAGAATACGGATGGACTTAAGCATGGCTACAAAAAAAAAATTTCTCATAATCGATCCCTTTCTTTTTCTCGAGTATAACCTTTCGCCATTAGTCTTGCTTTAAAGGTTTCAACCTTCCGTCCCGGTCCTCTTTTCCTCTTATATACCCACTTGCATCCAATGGGTTTGACCCCATTAAGTGGTTCGACTAGCTCCCACACTCTATTATGAAACGAGAACCCATTTCGGCTTTTCATTCTTTGTTTTGCCAAGAATCAAGATCCTTATCTTGGAGTGCCTCGTCATATGTCCATGGGTCTCGATTAGGGAATCAAGTCCGAGGACTCTCCTATTCCCATGAATCTCTCGGGTGCCTAACAACCCTCCCACTATGATGAGGCTCTACAGAAATCGTATCTTTTGGTATATCATCACAAAAGACAACAAGTAATTTGAGGTTTGCCTCTAAGCTCATTTAAGGTAATCTCACTTCCTGGGTTTTCTTTGGTTCATATAGTCTTCTTTCAAAATCTAAAGTGGGTGCCGATTACCACCTTTTGATCTTTGAACTATAGAACATACACCCTTTTGTTCCCTCGTATATATACAAACAACTTTTAATTTCGATCGAGGATCCAACTTAGGCTTCCTTGTCCAACATGTAATTTGGACACCCCAAAGTTCTCATGTGTCTCATACTAGTTTTTGCGTTGGGTCCACAATTCTTTGGCGGTTTTGGGAACCAATTTGGATAGCACCAAGTTCGAGAATGTAAGTCATTTTTGTTTTCCAAGGTATGACTTTAACGACTCGGGAAGATCCAGTATAACTCATCATTGATCTAACCATTTCAAAAAAGAATTATGTTGCTTCAGCTCTGCAAACCCCGTTTTGTTGAGGGGTTCCGAATCTTGATGAGTGGGATCAATCCCTTCATCGAGATATGTAGTTCAAAAACTCATCGCTGAGGTATTTGCCTCCACGATCAGATCGTAGAGACTTGATACGTTTTTCCCTATGATTCTCTGTTTGAGCCTTAAATTCTTAGAATTTCTCAAAGGTCTCAGATTCATGCTTCATAAGGAAAATGTACCTTGAGTAATCATCAATAAAATTACTCATAACCTCCTCTTGCTTTGGTTGACATTGAACTATGCACATCTATGTGAACGATCTCTAACACTTCTTTGACACTATTCCCTTTGGCTCCAAATGCCCTCTCGGTCATATTACTCTCCAAACATGATTCGCAGGTTGGAATCGGTTCAACTTGGTGAAGCCCTAGTGAACCGTCTCTCACCAACCTTTCGATCCTCTTTGGATTTATATGACCCAATCTTAGATGTCAAAGAAGTATCTCGTTCACGTCGCCCCGATGTTTTCTTTTCTCGTAAACATTGATGTGTTATAGGATACATTTAAGTGAGTGGTGTGCGAGTTAATTGTATAGAGATTTTCCATCAATGTCCAAAAATGAGATACACTCATCATTTCAAAAATGATGTCATTCTTATTAGAAGAAACTTAGTGTCCTTTAATCGAATTTTAGAAACCGAAAAGTGAATTCTTTCTAAAATCGGGAACATAAAGATAATCTCAAAAAAAACTTTATCTTCAAAAGATAGGTGCACTTCTCCCATCGCTTTAATCATTTTCATGTAGCATTGCGATGTCCGCTACTTAGCGTAGTATTGCAATAATCATTACTATCGTAGCATTACAATATCCGCCACTTACGTAGCATTGCAATGTCTTCTACTTTAAATAACGTTGCATGTGATGAGGATCTCACTCCCACTAAGTTCTTGGGATCATTTAGAACCCGTGAAGCCAACATGATTAGTGGATCTCGTGATCAACCACCCACTAATGAGAAGTAGATCGCATTAAACAAGTTTCAACAACTAGTCGCGTGAGAATTACCTTTCTTTCCGTCCCCTTTTGGGGTTGGAAGAGGCAAAAACCTCCATTGTCCTCTCTCACCTCGGCTTAAGCACTTCCTCTTTGGATTTTCCTTGACCACAACAAGCATTCCTCATCTTACCATTGCTTCGCAATTGTGATTGAGTTTTATTGCTTATGGCCTTTGGTCCTCTTCTTTATCTTGCCCACCTTTGGCCTAGAAGATGAAGATATTGGACCACTTGCCGTCAAAGCTTGAGTTTGGTGCCTTATCAACATTTTTGAAGTTGAGATTTTTCCATTTGGCAACCCTTATGCAAACACATTTAAACAAATTAAATAAAGCATAAGATAGCAAAAAAAAAAAGCAAAAGCAAAAAAAAATAAACATATTGGGCACAAATTATCCAATTGTCATGGTTTGATTTTTCTTGGCTTGATCTTGAAGAAACACGCCTCAATTTCTCCCACTCGTTTCGTCTCGAAAAAAAAAATAATTAAATCTCGAACACACCACAGTACTTCAACAAGGGATGCACACCCGTGATCCGCCCGCCACACTTGGGGACCCTCAACCGCCCGCCGGTTGTGCCCGAAGGTCTCGGCGGTATCGGCGGGTCAGCGGTTCTCGGAAGCGACAGCGCAAGATCCAGCGCTTCGTTCTCGCCGTTTTCCTCGCCTATCGTGATCCGCGCAAGAGATGCTCTCCTGGCGACATCTGCCCAGTCCGCGACTGGAAGCGCCACCGCCCGTCGGCGCGGCCCTCATCTCACGAAGCGCGCTGGCCGCCCGGCCTGCCCGCGCCCATGCGTGCCGGCAGCAGCGCCGCCCGCCGCTGCGCCTGATTACGGATTTTGTCCTTTAATTCTTCGTCTCTTCGTTTTCGATCCGGTTACAATTTATTTACAAAAAATAAATAAACCTAGATCTAGACTAGTCTATTACATTGATCAAATCAAATAAATCCTAGTCTACTCGTGGATTTTTCACGAGGCAAAACAAATCCGAACGAATCGAATTAAAAACCACAGTTTATATGCATGCAAAATAAAACATTAAAATCCATGACAATTGGATACCGCAAAACAGATCTAACAGTTCTACTATCAATTTCAAATTTAATGTCCATGAATTAAATTACAATTTAAAAAATTGAGTTCAAAAGTGGCTCGATGCCTTGTTGGGGAAAAGAGTTACACGATCTATTCGGGGTGAATATTTAAATACAAATTTAATTCATTAATTATTACTAGCATGAATTAATCCTATATTAATTCAAATAATAATTGCAACAACATATCATGCATATAAAAAGCCACGTAAAACCCACGACGGAATCTACGGGTTTACGGAACGTACCTCTCGGGACGGCAAAGTGGCTTTGGTCGGACGGACTAACCAAAAGGACTTCCCAAGTATTCCCTTAGCCCTTGCTCAACTATCCGGTGGAAGGACACTCGTCGAACAATTAACAAAAGGAAAAAATAAACTTTGTTGCACCACCTTTGTGGATTTGCTAATATTTCCAGCACATGGAATTGTACTTGGGAATGACCTAATCATCCCCTATATATAGGAGAGGGGTTGGACGAATTTTTAGTGATATTTCAATGTGGGAAAAGACTTTTCTTGGTCACCAAGAAATCTTGAATATATCCCTTATATTCTTTTTCCCATAATTAAAATATTCCACAAAAATCCCACCTCTTCTATAATATGGATTTTCGAAAATTTTAGTGCAAGAATCCAAGATTTGGATCTTCTTGAATTTATGAGATATTCTTGTATTTCAAGAAATACATATCTTCCATAACATCTTTTCAAGAAAATCAAGAAAATCTTTCTTGCCCACTATATTTTCATCTTTTTCGAAATTTACTATATAAATAAGCTAGTGGGAGATTTCTTGAATTTAATGAGATTATCTTGTATTCCAAGAATACATATCTTCATTCCATAACAAAATTCAAAGAAAATCTTTCTCCCAACATATCTATATATTTCAAATTTTGGTTGGAAAAATTAAGCAAACAATATTTATTTTATTTTAATCACCTTTTCAGTTATTGGACTATTTGTTGGGCTACTCAGGGGGCCTTTAGGAGAATTAAGACTGGATCTTCTAATGGATCTTGAATATCTAATATTGAGCCACAATATAATTCAAGCCCACAAATATTAATTAATCCCACTACATAATTAATATTGCACTATCCATCTTAACCCATATTACGGTCTAATATGGCTCCGGTCATTATTTCGTGTTTAAGATTATCTAGCCCATTAATTAATTTAAGCCTTTGAAATAGCTTTCCGTTAATTAATATCTTTTGTCCTTGGTCGAGAACGGTTCAACATTATTATCCATACGGAAACTAATTCCACTTGCAAGATTTGGTATGATAAAACTTATGAACCTCCCAAGAGGGCAAATCAAGCAAGCGTCTTAATAACGATTCTTTCAGATTAAATCTTAGCAATCACATGTGACCAATAATATTGCCCAAGATAAAAAAGTATTGAATCTCTACGATTCGCTACCCATGATAAGTCAAAGCAATAGTTACCAATCCCACGTGATCCTATTTAAGGGACGAAGGTTAAGAAACAACGAACCAACCGAGGTCTAATTCTTCCTTGTTCAGTTCAAGAATTTATCCTCCTCAGAGGTCCTATTCAAATAGATCACCATGCACTAGTGTAATCTCTTGGTCAAGACAAACCAATCTGAGCCTTACACCTCAACCTTTCGCGATGGTTGTTCATTTCCATCTAGGTCGTGAATGACGTACTTTTAGTTACAAGGGACTGTTAATTTAATCTTCTGTGATCTGATATCACTAAATTAACTACAGTGTAACACGTACGAATTATTGAACAGTTATGCAGTAAATATATATAACATTCAATCATATTTAAAGCATCAGTGATAAACAATTTATTTCAGTAAATAAGTCTGAAAATTCAGTTTTGATTATACAAAGTAAAAAGCATACTTTTCAGTATAATCCCAACATGTGAACAACTCACCTCATTGCCATCCCTCGGAACACTAGAGTATCTGGAAGAGATCCGGATATATAGAAGCATGGGGTTGGAATATGTAGGACGAGAGTTGTTGGGAATAACAACAAACAGTACTAGTAATTTTGTTGCCTTTCCCAAATTGAAGATGCTGGTTTTTTCTTTGTGTTTCAATTGGAAGGAGTGGGAGGACATCACGGCAGAAGAAGAAGAATCTCCAGCCTTTCAACTAATGCCTTCTCTTACCTTCTTGCAAATTATGGGCTGTAAAGAGTTGACACAACTGCCGCATCGCCTCCTGCGTAAGGCGTCGTCATTGGAGACTTTGAATATTACTTATTCAGAGAAGCTAGTGCAACGTTACAGGAACACAGATGGTTTAGAGTGGAAATCCATATCTCTAAATAATCCAAGCCTTCAGCTGATCATATGATCAACATTGGATATTAAACATGATGGATTGGCAGCATCTATATATTTAGGTAATTCATTTTCATCATCATCCTTAATTTTGTTTTGTTTCCATTTATTTCCTCCTTTTCAGTGTTTCAATTTTCTGTTTTGTTTCTCATGAATTAGGATTTTCATTTATCGAGAATGTGTGTGTATATGGTACTGTTCACCTGAATTCTCAACTCATTTTCTTGTAAAATCCTAATTCATAATTTCAGATCTCAATGGGCTTGGATCGAGAGTATTGGAGGTCGCTGTTAATTAGGCAATGTAAATTACTTCCAGCTTTTGAATGGGAGTTTGTGATGAATATTTTGATTAAAGATTTAATCTCTTTTGGCTTTTGTTTTGACACAGAAATTAATCGTCATGTTGCACAAGATTTGGAAACTTAATATCAACAAGCATCGAGCAGAATTTGTGTTGATATTGTGAAGGCTGGAATTGTTAGATGCTGGTAGGTGAGGAGGATTATATATACTTCATTCATAACTTATTTAATGCGTGTTTACAATGTTTTGGGGTTCTAGTCTAGCCCATTATTTTTGGATTATTAATGCTAAAAATACATAAATCAATTTTCCATCATATATATATATATATATATATATATATATATATATATATATATATATATGAAAAAATATATTTAAATATTTTTGTCTGTATAAAATTGCAGCTAGTTAACATTAATCAGCCCTTTGCATTTCGTTAGAAATTAATATTTGACATTTATTTTTTATTATTCGATTTCAAAACTTAATTGAAATTGTGATCCTTTAAAACACAAGGCCCTAAATTTTTGTCTCAAAAATATATTTTTCACTAAAATTGCACGCACGTTTTTAAACTTTTGTAAATTTTGATAATTTTTATTTTAATAAAGATGTCCAATAGTTTCAAAAAAATTTTAACGTTAAACATTATTCTAAAATTTATTTATGTTTGTTTAATTTATTTAGTTTTTTTTTTTTATTAATTTTGTTTTAGTTTTTTAATAATTAATGTACTCAAGATTAAGTAAATATAATGTATTGTACTAAAAATAACATATATGATATATTAAATTTTAAATTGTGCATGCATTAAAAAATAATAAAATTATTATTAACACAATATTTATATATATAATAATAAAATTCATAAGTCGTGCATCATAGGGGGAGAAATACTAGTCATTTATAATGTTAATTACATAATATGATGAGGGTGGGACCCAACTAAAAAGTGATTTTTTAAAAAAAAATAATTTAACTAATCAAGGTTCGGTTTTTGTTG
This sequence comes from Stenogyne calaminthoides, assembly GCA_037126765.1. NCBI lineage: Eukaryota > Viridiplantae > Streptophyta > Magnoliopsida > Lamiales > Lamiaceae > Stenogyne > Stenogyne calaminthoides. The sequence goes on from JBBCBC010000012.1 coordinate 31,428,709, forward strand.
ACCCTATATTGGGACCAAAATCGTGAGGCTTTGTAAAATGAGACCAAAAGTAAAATTTTCTCAATAAATATATATGCATAAAATGGATTTCTATGTATTACAAATGTCTTGGAACCTTTATTCTATCATGACCATTTATTATCTAAATTTTTTTGTACATTACATTTTGATATATAAGTAATTAATAAAAATTGTTATAGAAAAATTGATCAATATTTTAGAAAATCAAGACTTAAAGGAGTTTTTTCAAGAAAGTAATATGTAGAGACTTAACTTATTAATCATGTATAAAAAATTATTTTAATACTTCACGTAAAATATATTGAATATATATCTATACATATATAATAACAAAATGTTGGGCCAAAGGTCTAAAATAATTGTTATAAGTTTTCTCATGAAATTTAAAAAGAAAATTTTTGTAATGGGGTGTAGCTCAAATGGTATAGTTAAATTTATTTTATCTTCACATTGCAAAGTTCAATTCCTTTTATCCACAATATTTATTTTTTAATTATTTTTTGAATATTTTCTAAGAAATTTATATTATTTTTAAACTAGATCAATTTATACATAATTAATAATAAAATATTGTACAAAGAATATAACTAAAATTTTGTAACAAAAAAATTATTACAAATTTATCATGAAATTTACAAATAATTAATAGTATAAATAATTTTTTTTTTTATTAAATATGGATATATATTTTTAAACAAACATTTATCTTACGCTTTTTTTAGATTGACTTTAACATGGATTTTAATGAGAAAATTGTTTATTAATATTTGAAGGAAATAATTTTTTTATTATTTTAGTCAATATTAGATAATGATACAAAAAATATATATTTTTGAATGTAATTTTTAGAATATGAGATGTAATTTAGTGATATTTGTAGGGTGATAGATTGAAACTCTACAATTACTTTTATTGATATTTTGTGCATGTATATGATAACCTTTTGAATTTGAGTAAATTTATAAATCAAGTCTATCATGAATCGATTATTATTATGCATTAAACTATATTGTTTTGTGCAAAAAAATCATCATTGTTTAATTAAAAAGCTTTATTTTCAAACAATGATAATTTTTTTCATAACATTTGATAATTTTTTTATGCATAACAATGATACATTTATTAAAAAAATAGAGTTCACCTTGAAGCATAATAAGACAAAGTTTTGTCTTTGAAATTTGTGCAATCTAAAAAAAAAAAAAAAGTGGAGGGAGTATCATATATATGAAAATGTTTTATATACTTATTTATATGATTGTTTTATATAATATGAGATCATTATTTAGTCCAATAATCACAATAAATTAATTGCATACTATTGAAATTAGACTTAAATTATTAATTAAACAATTTAAAATTAAATTATTAGTTGGATTGTAAAAGTATATGACTAGGTTGATTTGACAAAGCTCGATTTATATACTTATATGTACGATTATTTTACATGATATATGATTTAAATTGATTATCCAATTATTATAAATTAATTGCATGCACTACTAACATTAGACTTAAATTATTAGTCGAATATACTTATCTGTAAGATTATTTTATATGATATGAGATTTAAATTGATTATCTAATTACTATAAATTAAATGCACTATTAACATTAGACTTAAATTATTAGTTGAATAAATGATTGTAAAAACAACTTTAAGTCGGTTGTTATAAAACTCGATACCCATATTTTTAAAGAAAATATTAGTTGGACCAACGAAGGACAAATAGTGTTAATTTTGGCAATATAATTGACTTAATCAGATAATAAATTCTCTTTAAAGTTTTTAGATGATAATTTTGACTAAATATCTTATGGTATGACCATTAATAAGAGTTAGAGACAATCATAAAATGAACTTTCCTAAGGAGATTAATTTTGGGTTGTTGTCATGTCCAAATTAATTATGTAAACTTTTACAACAGTTGAAGCGTCATCCATTTCCTACATCGATCAAAAAAGTAATAAAATTTTCACAAATCAACATTACCTCAAAATGAAAAAAAAAAAAAATCGTGAAATATATAAAATAAAAATAAAGAGTACAAGAAAAAAAAAAAACTATAAGTAAAATTATTATTTCTAATTAATTTAACATTAAAATGAATATATTTAATATCATATTCATTTTATACCCATAGACCGTGTGACCGCACAACGCGAAAGTGATATACTAGTTAATTAAATAATAAATACATCGTCTCATGTGTTTTCTAAGAATATAAAATTTTGGTATAAAATTACTTAGCACTTTTTTTTAGAATGATAAAATTACTTAACAATGAAATTATATTATTGGTAGATATGTGATTTACAATCCACACAATCAATAAAAGAAATCCCATATGAATCAATATGTGAATTCCACCCACTTGTCATGATGATGTTTATGCTCACAAGCGGGAAGAACGTAAAACACCGATGTCAAAAACTAAAAAAGCTATTTGGTTTTCAATGGCTCCCAAATTGACATAACAAATTAATAATGTCCTTATATACAAATATCTTTTTTGCTTTTATAATCAAAATATTTTGAAACATTTCTTGTAATGCTATCAATTTAAGAGTTTGTCATTTTTAGGCATAATCGAATCAGCTTGAAGACGTGAGAGTAGGTTTTCATCGACCTTTTATAGATAAAATGAGATGGAAAAATTAATGTATATAAATTATAAACCGCCAAGTGACAAATTGCAAATGGACAAAGAACAAGATTATCATCAATACATCACCTTCTATGATTTACAGACAAAGCATTCTTACGTACCATTGATCTAATATCGCCCTTTGTCTAAATTTAATCAATCTGGTCCTAAATTTAATAAAAATTTTATTCTTTAAGTATATAACTCATATATTAGTAGATTTTACATTTTTATGTTTACAATAAAATTCAATCTTTTGGGTATTCCACTGTTTGTTTATTAAAATGGCTATTATTTTATTAAGTTTTTAATAATCATCTACAAAGAAATTTAAAGACGATTGAGTATGAATCTTGATTTAAAAAAAAAAAAAAAAAGAGTATGAATCTTGGTTAGAATTCGAGAGCAACTATTCCATTCCAAAACTCTACATGAAGTACCAAAAGGGCACCGAAACTTGCCTAATTACCCTCATTAATTCATTGTACATATAATAAACGACAATTTAAATTGATATGCAATCAAATGATTTATTAATTAAATCATTATTTCACTTTACAAATTTATATTCCATGAAAAACAAACTCCATATATAACATTTAAATAAATTACAACACTACTTCCAAATTATTTTAAAATACTTGTAAATTATTCTAGAAATTCAAAACCCAAAGTGAAAATTAACAGTGCTGTAACAATAAAGTTGCAGGACATAAAAACTAAATAAAATGGTACAGAATATATTTTTGAAAAAAAAGATGATTCTCTCTTTATGAAGGTTAAAATTAATAGCACATCCCCACTATTGTTGAACTAATTCATGTCTATGTTTTTCTATGTTTATTATCTATTTTTCTTCTAACGTCTGCTCTTGATCATTCTAGGATGAGATGCTTGAATTTGACATGGAGAATGTTGAGCCTTTAATAGTGAGTTTGACATGCATTTATAGTGTTAATCTGTAGCATAATAGTTCAAGATTTTTAAATTCATATGATGGTCGATATGATATTATCCAACATAACATGATTTAGAAATGCTATAAAAATAATGATATACAACATGAACCTCTAAAAAAATAAATACAACATGAACCATAACTAAAACAAATAGAAACTTGACGCATAAATCTTTATATCAGATTGTAGAACATTTTAAAAGGCAGTGAATAGAATCCCCATATTTTTCTTTTTCACATTCAACTACCAGAGCTCAAGATTTTTTTTTTCAATATTTATCAACTAAACATAATAGAACCATATCTAAACAACAACTTCACTGCTGGTGAATTAAAATGGGTATAATAAAACTACAATGGTAAATTGATGATAAGGGAAATTTTAATAAGAGAACACGATGTACCATATGATAACCAACTTCACTACATTATTTTAACTTTGTCCACATTATTTGAATATCTTACCTATTTACATCTGAAATCACTCCCCGTTGTCGTATCTATTTTTCCCCCGTTGTGGATGTTGGTGTTGTTGTAGGTCCCAGACATTTGACAACGGGTAATCCTCGTTGTCGTAGGTATTTATTACAACGGCATTAACCGTTGTGTTAACTCATCGTAACCCGTTATTGTAGGTGTTTATTACATCAATTTTTATCCGTTGTGTTAACTAATAGTAACCTGTTATCATAGGTGTTTATTACAACGATTTTTACCCGTTGTGTTAACTCATAGTGACCTGTTGTCGTAGGTGTTTATTACAACAAATATTTACCTGTTTTTAATACCAATTTTGGACCTGTTATTTTATGTTTTCTATTGTTTAAGAATATAAATATAATACACATTTGTACTGAAGTAAATCTTTTGTGAGAACTGTGAAAATACAAACAAAAAACTAAAATAAGTGACCACATCAACTAAGAATACACACAATTAAAGAGAGATAGAGGATATACTATATTATATGGCTATCACAAATATATCTATAGTATAAATAATTAAATATTAGAGAAGGTAAGCAAAGAAATAAATAATCAGATCCTTTAAGGGATAATTATAGATGAGAAAAACTACATTTTTTTTACAACTCACAAATATCCCATATTTATTGTGTCCAAATAATCAAATATGAAACAAGAGTCTTTCCAATATGTGCACTTCCCAATATCTTTGCACTTGTTCAAGAAAAATCATGAGCATCAACTCATACAGAACTGTCTTCATCAAAACTTAACACTTCATTCTCAAATGACAAGGAAAAGATGAATTTAAAAAGAATTAATTCAGCAACATTACCATTTTGAGTCAGCAACTTGTTCCTAAAAGGTAAACTCAAACTCATAATAAAGTTAATTTTGAGTTAACTACTTGTTCCCTGCTTTGATATCTCTGGTCCTCTGCCTTGCTTTTAGGTATGTGATAAACATGGCCAATTGCTGAAATTCAGGAAATAAGGAACCATTTTCCTGTAAATTTTGATTCTTGGTTTGATTTTTTTATCTTTTAAACGAAGAGTACAATCTTAAATTTCTGTTGGGCTGTTTTTGTATTTCAGAAATTGGGTCTTTCATGCCTCAGAAACGAAACTTCAATCGAGTTAATGTAAAACTAAATCTTGATGGATGACTTCCTCTCTTGAATACTAGTTTTCATTTAGGAAATATACTTTCCAAAGTTCAGCTTTTAAGATGGGTATGATAATGGCAGAGATGCTTAATAGGCCACCAGCCTAAACAACTGTAATTCCTAAAATTATTTACAGCTATCCTAAAGTTGATACTCAAGAATTTAAAGATCTGAATAATCACCTCAAGAATTGACGTCTGCTCTAAACAGTAAATATATAAAGGGTGCTCAACATAGATACCAAAGTGTGTCTCTTGAACTTAGATTGGCACAATTGTCATGCTTGCTTGGAATCTTTTCATGCTCATAGTCCATTAATATATTCAACGTATTTATTTATTCTGAATTCCACTTTTCAGCAGAGAAAGCGGTGAGACTTACACTATGAGAAGACAATAAAAGGGATAAAAAAAAGAAACAGGATGGTCAATCTAAATGAATAATTTAAAAGTAGTATACTTCATAAGTTGTACCATAAAAAAAAATGCTAATTGAAAAAGAAATTATAACACAAAAATCAGTCTAAATAATTTGATAAATATTAAGCTAATACAAAAGAGAATGAAGTCTAAACTCACCACAAATTTGATCATCCGGACCTGTGATCTCTGCATTCTGTACTTTGGCCCCCAGAAAAGTGAGAACCCTCTTTCCTTATTCCATTTTTCAATCTGCCAAACTGAAAAAAAAAAGAAACACCTTAGTTAAGGAAATATGAGAGGAAACTCTTCTTCATCATCAAAGTCAAAAAATGGTGCACTAGATATAGTAAAGCTGAAAGAATCCCATTTGTCTGGTGCTTACATTCGTAGTCTTGTTAGCTTTCTTCTTCAAGAACCAAAGATTCTCCGTATTCCAAAGAGCAGGAAGACTTCGACGGAGATGGCAATTCAAGCAACCAAAGCTTATGTGGAAGCAGTACTTTTGATGGATTTCCTGACCATGAACAAGAAAAATCCCATCAGTGAATACAGATGTTGAATCTGAACTCCATAAGTCATAAACAAACATATTTCGACACTACTAGGATCCTTCGCTCAGTGCTACAGACATTATCAATGGAAACTAAATGAGCTTTGATGACTGGCATAAATTTCTTCTTATTTAATACTCTTAAACCACTTAATGACACCCATGTCATCATCATGCAAATAATTTTAATAAAATATGCAGTGCATATTCTCAGAGACAATGCAAGTTCAATAGAGTTTTTAGAGACACCTTACTGTACCATCGATCTTAATACCAGAAAATATCACAATGTAAGGAAATAATTTGGCATCTTCTATGTTGTGCTAGATATTTAGTTAAAACCTCAGGCACCAAAGTAAAAAGAGTTAACACAAGAACTACCCCAGTGATCTAAATGTGACAGGGGAGTAGTAAATGATTTAACAAAAATATTCATCAGTTGTATTAACAACACATGCATGTACAAGCAGGAAAAAATAAAAAAGAAGAACCTGCAGTTAGGTAGAGTCTCACTAAACCATCATGAGCAACAATCCATATAACATATTAACTAGTTTGTCATCCAAGTATAATATATTACCTGAAAATGCATCCATAATTTTTGTGCAAGGAGTCCCCTTCATTTGCATTTGTCTCCTAACTGTCCAAAACACAACTAGCATCAACAAGCTGGCATAGATCCCACAAGGATGCAGTATCTGTATAGTTAAGAAATATACATATGTTTCATGAGGCATTGTCTGCCTGGAAGTCAACACATGGCTGTAAGCTCCTTCCATGAAGGATTGCTCCAATTCAACAACATGTTTGATGCAAGGATTCCCCAAAGCACTCTACGAAAGTAACTACAACTCGGTGTGGAATTCGAAATTCTATTTTACATTAGGAGTCAAGAAGTTTGAGACCTAAATTAAGGATACTCCTAAGGAGATTGTGGGAGACAAACGCTGCTCAATTACACAAGAGAAAGGGTCAAAAAGTATCGGGCTAATTATACCAACAAATGCTGTTGAAAATCAATAAAAGAAAATATATCTCATAGTAAGAAACTTGGACCAGAATAATACAGAAGTGCCTACACAATTAAGAAGAACATTTAAGACATAATGAATCCTGGAGTGAAGTTTAAAGCCACACTTATTTCATGGTAAAGCTTTAAAATAGAGTACCTCTTGAAAAAACAAAGCTCTCTAAAGAAGACTGTGATTCCGCCAAACTATTACAAAGCTATAAACAAATTTTGCTTCCAAAGTTATTCCACATTAATACTGATAATGAGTTTTAGGTGGACCGTATCTCAAAAGCTACCTCAAAGTGGAGGGTACATGCCCAAACCATGTACACTGTTTTGCAGTCCCCTTCTGATATTTTTCTGGCAGAGACATGATCTTCACCCTGACATTTAGATATAATGCAGATTTAACTTAGCAATTTCTGCTTGAACAACATTAAATTGGAGAACTACTAAACTGGTAAACTTGAAAGTCGAACACACAAATATTTACTGCAATATAAGGCGCAATTCCAATAAATGAAGTTCTTAAACCATTATGAAATGAGCAAAGCCTTCTACTATATGCAAAACATAGGAGATAAATGCAGAAGAGAGCTAGATTTCGATAAGTTAACATATATAAAATAGCTTTACCTCCAACATTGTTTTGTATCCAGGACTCACAGCTAACCTCAACCTTAGGACATCTAGCGGGTAGGTGACCTGGGTAAATACAGATAATTGAGATACAAATGCATATTGGGAGCAAAGAGAATAAGTAGTTCCATGGGTCTTAGTTGAGCCAATTATTGATTAAAGAAGGTATACGAGTACAATTGTACTAATTGAGCAAATTAGATCTTAGTTGCAGATAAACAAATTTCTCTTGCAACCCAACAGAGAGCAGAACATGTGTTTTCTTATTCTTGGGTTAAAAATTAAGGGATCGAGGAATAGCCCAATAATAACTTAGAACTGCAAAATTCTTCAATCTCTGGATGCACCACGAAGCCAAATACGCCAAATCATTTCAAATATACCCTACATAAATGATAAAGCAAGCGCAACACTAGAAATAAAGCAACAAAACAACCAAAACGATTCCAAATCAAATAAAAATGTATGAATATCAATCCACAATGAAAGGCTGATATCAGTGCTTAGATAAATTAGGGCTTAGACATGAAAATTTGGCGTAAATAAAGAAATCGTGTATTGGTTTACCTGACGAAGGAGGAGCTAAACAAAGCAAGGCGACATATGGCGGCGCAAAGAGGGAATGTTACGGTGCAGCGCAGACCTGAGATTTTCCTATGTTTCGAACATGTTGGTTAGGCGGCATTAGGCGGTGAACGGAGGCGAACGACACAGAAGAAAGCCGCAAGTTGGACGGAGCGAAGGAAACAGCGGTGTGATGATTGGCGAATAGCGACGGTGAGTAGGCGGCGGGTCGAGCGAGACAGAGAGAAATCGGGAAGGCCGACGAGCCCTAGACGTCGTGTACGTGAGATTTTGGAAAAAGGCGAGTGAAAAAATTGTAAGTGTGTTCGTAAACTCTATACATGTCAAAGAAGTGATTATAATTGATTTTTTAAAGAAAAATTTAAAGTGGACGGTGTTTGAAAATCAAGTGCTTTTACTTAATTTAATTTAATGAAGTGTTGTGTTTTCAAAAAAAGCCACTTCTTATCTCATTTTACAAAATTACCCTTTTTAAAAGTAATTTTTTTAAACGGTGAAAAATGATTTCCCCCAAATCTAGCACATCATCATCGTGGACCAACCATGTTATCAATAATCTTGACTCTTCATTTTCACCGGAAGATGCGGCTGCCAAAAGGAAAAGGAAGAAAAAAGACCCAGCGAACCATAGATAATAATTTCCATTTTATGGTGTTTTTCGATGTGATTATATAGAAAATAACTCAATTTTGATTTTTTTTGTTGCTCGTCGATTTGGTAAAATAAAAAAGTAAAGCGGTGAAGGTATGGTGGTAGAATGTTACGAGAGTGAAGTGAATATTCTACGTTTTTCCAAATTTTTTTTTTTTTTTTTTTGGTGAGGATAGACTTGTAAAAAAAAAAATATATTTAATTATTAAAATGCTTTTTTAATCAATTATCGATGATCGAGGAGTTGGGTGGAGGATGCTTGAGAGAATCGACTTTTAGGTGCTTAAAAATCAATTGCAAACACTTCATAAGTGATTATTTTTTTAAAATAAAAGTGATTCTATATTACGACTAGTGGTTGCAAAACACAACCTAAGTGTCCTTTTTATACTCTCCATAATTAATAAATAAAAATAATAAAGAAATAATAATAAGACAACGTTGAAAGACAACGAGGATTAAACCCATTTGTCTTTTGGCGCACTTCCCCGCATTTTTTAGATTTTAGACAACGAGTAAAACATACAACAACGGTGTTTAGACTTATGACAACGGGTAAAGCTAATATCCATTGTCTTTTCATCGTTGTCGTAACCTATTTCTGGCATAATGAATATATAAATTTTTAGTAGAACTTGTGTGAAAATTTTCACACATGAAAAATTCTAAAAATAACATAAAGAGAATTGTAATTGGCGGGTCAACCGCATCTTGTAGGTCAACCCGGCCTCGAATCACGGTCAAATAGTGTAATAGTTAATCCAAGTTATACTTATTGTTGTGTCCAGTTGGTTAAATGCATTGCCTTTTTAGTTCAAGGTCATCGGATCTTTTTTTTTTTGAGGGAAAACACCAGCTCAAAAAAGACAATCAAGAGCTGGTCGAGATCCAGGACGGAATGTCTTCACCAACCCAATCTTGAGGGTGGGTAGAATGAGAATCAATTTTCGCCAGATTGTGGGCTATTGTGTTGAGTTGGCGAGGAACATGAGAGATCCCTTTCACTTTAGGGTCTTGAATTCTAAAGCGAAGATCATGGATGATGTCACCTTAGGTCCTGTATTGAGAGCTTACATGCGCGTTAATAGCATCTTCGAGTCAGAGAGGAGGTTGAAACCGGGAAGGTGAAGCTTGCAGCCCAGCGAAACTCCCTCGTCAAGGTCATGGGATCAAACTCTATTCAATGCATTTCATTAATTTTATTTTAAATTTTGAACTTTCTTTAGTTATTTTTATTTTTGTAATCTGATGGTCCTTTTTAATTTGTTATTTTCATTAATTTCTTTTTTAAAATTTAAACCTTATTTAATATATATATATTTTTTTTAAATCTTGAGCCTTCTTTTTATTTTTTTTTTTTAAATTCAGGTCTTCTTAATTACTCCTCTATTTTTTTAGATATCATTTGGGGTTTTTTAAGACAAATTAAAAACATATTTTTCAAAAAATTAATCTTAATTAATATTATTTAAATATTCTTAACAATAATTACTATTATTGAAAAAAATTAACACATAACACATTTGTAGCAAATTTAAAATTATCATGTTAAAGGTAAATATGAGATAAAGGGGGAAAAAATACTAAAACGACATCTATTATAAAAATATTTCAAAAAATTAAAACGACATATAGATAAAAAATGAAGGATTATTATTTTTTAATTCTTAAGGATCAATTGTTTAAAAAAAAAATTACGTAAAATTATAACAATTAAATATCTTAAAATTTAATAAATATTTTTTAGTATTACTTGTTTATATTTTACAATATTACATGTAAAATTATAAAAGTATTACATGCAAAATATTTGAAAAACTACAATTTAAAGTATATTGAATGAATAACTTAACAAATATTAAAATAAGTAACAATCATTAACGTTTTCTACTTTGATTTTAAATAAGAAACTAAAAACTTTTTTTACAAGCTAACCATAATAGTGTTACATGCAAAACACATAACAGTATTACAAGCAAAAACATAAGAATATTACAATTTAAACATAAAAAAAATCTAGGTAATTAGTTATGAAGGGTATTTAATCAAAACTGAACACTACTACATACAATACATAATAATATTACAATTAAACAAATACGATTTTGAATGAATATACGTACAATTTGAAAATAGTGATACTAATAAAAAAAATCATATATTTGAATAAACTGGATAACTAGAGTTAACTCTTTTTTTATTTACCGATCAAATGTGAATGTAATCTACAAATAATTAAATATACATAGCTAATTAAAACGGTTAAACACGATTTATTATTTAAAAAGTCTCAATTTAAAATAAAAGGTGATTGTATAATATATATATATAATGGACACTATAGTATTGTGGTGCATTGGTAAGAAGGTGTGCTTCTTGGACTCGTGATGCGAGTTCGAAACCTGCAGCCACATTGAAATCATAAAATTTTAAGATAAGACTTTGTCATAAATTTTTATATTCAAATCAGAAATAGGTTTCTAAGGAATTTTCAGAGTATCAAATATGAAATATTAAATGAACAGAAGCTTTATATATATATACAGGAAACTGTAGCCAAGAGATGAGCAATTGTTGTCCCGTGCAAGCTGCTTAGAGTTTCCCAACTACTTCATCTTATATCTAAAAGATTTTCAACAGAAGAACTGGTGGACATAATTACCTGTTGGAAACTCTTTACTGTAGTTTTTCTTTAACTCGGATTGGGTCTGATTGCAATTTGCAAGATCAAGTAAAACTCAAGATCTAAAACTTAATATGTACCAAAAATAAGTTCCTAATTTGTAATAGCACAACAAAAAAAGACGAACTCACGTGATTCATACCATATTTCATTTAACTCAACATGTACTTATTGAGACTATATTTCATTTAACTATGCATGTTCTTATTAAGACTAACTAAATGAGGGCAAAAAATCGGAGAAATAGATTAAGAGGGTCATTTCAATTCAGCTATAGCATGAACGGTTTTGGTGAAATATTCGACGTGATGACTTCTCCTGCATACCAATATCATGAATCAAATATACCCAAAAGGACTAAGCATCCCATTGACAAAGAAGGACTAAGCATCCCATTGACAAAGAGACACATGAACAGGCCTTACCGAGAAATTAATGAATAGAAGATGAATAATGTTTATCATAATATCATACATAGAAATCATTAAATTATGTTGAGATCAGTCAACTATTCCTTTTGACCCTAAATCCTAATAAGTGATTTAATGATTTCTATTTAAAATGGTACTCCATTTGCGTCGTATATATAGTGCTCACGAAGGAAAACTCATAAGAAGAGCACATAGAGTAATATATAAATATAAGAGTTGATATTCCTTAATACCTAAAGAATGTCATTAGTATTCTTCTTAGTCAACTTTTGTTGTTTCAATAACAATTTAATCATTGCCCTCATCCACGGATGCCTAAAAAAGAGAAGTACACCAATAAAATTTCAAACACAAAAACAAAGCACCAAAAATCAGCCAAGTTACAGAATAACTGGGATTAACTGCAAGGAGTTGAATATGTCAACAGTAGCAAGAACAATGTTTGATTATGTTGGCTAAATACGAAAAGGATGAACAATACTAATAGCGATTACCTGCAAAATAGGTGAGCCACAATAATCAAGAGTAGAAACTTAAATAGCTAGATTTGTGGGGAGAGAGAGTTAAAGATGACTGAATAGAATAAATCAGAAAGTCTAGCTTCCAGTTGTAATTCTCCTCTTAATCAATCTGCAACATCAATAAAGATAAATAAAGACTGAGATTCATATTTTTATATTTTTGTAAAAGCAATAACGAAATGCCAGAAGACATATTCTATATTCACGGGAACACCATAAAGCAAGTACACTACACGCAAGCAGCATAGTTACTTCTATTTTCGCAGCTACTGCTACTTTTATATAGTTATAGATTCCATTTTAAATAGCGAATGAAAAAATAATTCCTGGAGGATCAAATCAAATGAAACAAAAAAGGTTATATATGTGGCACTGACGACTTTTATGTTGCATCAAACCATATCTTGTATAATCCATATAACATCTCAGTTATTTGTATTAAAGGTTTGATACTGTTCCAGTATTGCATAACCCTCAAAAAACTCAACAATATAGGAAATCATAATGCTCAAATCAGGGGACAAAAAGGCCTACCAGAAGATTTCATAAAGTTGAAAGTTAGATGTATCAAAAAGTTCAAGAATCACAACTTGAATCTCCCAGGCTCCCACCTACACACACACAGAATTCCGTCTCGCTGAATTATAAAATAATTATATTTAAAAAATACTTTATTTGAAGTGAAAAGCCAGAGAGTTTAGGGTAACCTAATGGATAAAAAAATCCAGAAAAAAAAGAGTATAAAATAATTAGCGTGTGAAGAACTTTAAGAAAAGTATAAAATGAATTCGATGGTTACCTGAAACTGCTGTGGTGGTCGGCACTAACAAATGGGGAACATAGGGAATAGATGCGGCCATCCACAGTATGCAGACGTCCTGTTACAACACCAAGTTCATCACATATCATTCAACTTTAACCAATGATTTAATCTTTCCACATGTAAAAGTGATTATGCATATAGTTCTATGAGCATGAACAAACTGGAAAAACAAAAAGTACCACATTCTTTTAAAACTTTAACAACCATACACTCATTCAATCATAAAAATATTTGGTGCTCCATTGATTATCTTACTCAAAAGCAAAAAAAAAAACACCAGTGAATCAATAAATTGCAGAAAAAATACATGAGGTGAAATTCATAAATTGGTGATTTATCACTTGCCCTCAATCCAAGCAATCTCCAGATTTTCAACCCAAATATGATAACCAACATTTTGGAGACGACTTCGTTCGGCCTTCGCCATATCGACAAACCTTAATCTGCCATGAACAAACAAATATTATAGATTACCGCAGAGGCTCGACTCATTGTTAATCTGCCATGAACAAACCATAACAAATTTACTAAACAAATTCACGATTGATTGCATCAAAGATTGAGCGACGAAAAATGAGTATAGAGTTCCAGAATCTGAAATTGAGATGCGAAATCCACGACTGATCTGAAATCTGAGATGGGAAACTCTCTCTTCCAGATTTTATTTACAAAACCCACGATCTAATCGCAATAGCGGCGAGACATGAGATTGAGCGGTGAAAACAATCACTGGAAAAATTAGGGTTTATTTAGAAAAAAAGAGTGGCACCTGGAAGAGAAATGAGGAGAGTTGGACAGAGACGTGGCAGACAAATCAGAAAAAAAAATAAAATTAAAAGACACGTGTATATTCTTCAATTTATTACGGCAGAGTGTGACACATAAAAAAAAATCATTCTACAATCGACATATTAGCATTTAAAAAAAAAAAACTCCCCATATAGGGATTTTTTTTACTTATGTTCTATTGTTCCGTAAATTAGCAAAAAAAACCACCCATTAACTTTAAAAGGATAGAACAATATTTTAGGGATTAAGAAGCTCAGTATAATATAAATTTAGATGATAAATTATAAAAATTGTAGTCAATTAACAATGAAATATTGACAAAAAATTAAATCATCGAGCAACTATACAGTTGCAATTTGAATAAATTTAAAAGACATGAGATGACGGACGATGGCATCAAGGAGCTTGGAAAGATAGGGTAAAAAAAAGGTTGATTAGGGAGCGCTAACGCCGTGTGATAGGTAAAAGTAAAAAAAACTAAAAATAAGAGGGATAAAAAGTCAAGGATGAAAATATACAAAAACAAAAGGTGATAGGGATAAAAGGCTCCAAAAAATTATTCCCGAAGGCGAGGAGTTTGTAAAAAAGGGGTGAGGAATATGTAAATGGATTAGAGAGCGCTAGCGTCATGCGATGGGTAAAGAAAATGTATATACATATATTAGAAATAAGAGGAGTAAATGGTCAAGGATTAAAATGTTAAAGGCAAAAGATGGTAGGGGTAAATGAGTCAAAAAACAATTCACAATCCCAAACCACTTTTATATATAGTATAGATATAGATTTTCTTGATTTGGATTACATGAACTCTTCGATCTTTGTGTCTTTTAGCTATCATTTTCCTGTTTTTATTAGCGACATTTAGCTAGACTTTAGTCTTTAGTCTATAACTATATAAAACCATGGTTTGAGAACTCGACTGCTGGCGGTGGCCGCCCGTGATTTTAGGAAAATCGGCCATTAAAGTCGGATCTGCAATAGTAAATGCGTCAAAGCTGACCAAATCGGTGACTGCCCTTACGGTGAAAAATCCTGGAACCGTCATTTCTACCTGAATCGCAACAACATCTTGGGCGGCTTAGGTGGGCACGGCGTTGGCGGCTTTAAGCGGCGAACATCGTTAGGCGCCTCTGCAGCAAATGGTTGAGCTGACTAGAGTGAGGGAGATGGAGATGGGCGAGCATTGTGACCCGGGTGCGGCGGTGGGCGTTAATAATGTAAGGTGGCGGCGAAAATTGGAGGATTAGGGTTTGAAGCCGTGATTTAAGTGAAGCACTCTCCTCTTTATTTCGTCCTTTGAAAAGCGAAAAAAAGTGAAACTAAGTTTTGGGCCTTCTAGTCATATTAACTAACCAGACTGAAGTTTTGGGCTTTTTATTAATTTAATTGGATGTATGATTTTTGGTGGAAAATTGAAAAAAAAATCTAGGCAAAAATTCTAGGCGGCTAAGAACCGTCCGACTAGCGTTTCCAAACGCACCCTTGATAAAAACAACAGTATTTGTTAAAATTGGAGATGATGTACTGGCGAGTGTGCACTTACTCGCCATTTTGGGCAACCGTGAGTTTCACACTCTGCAGAAGTGCGTGAACAATAATTTTTCTATAAAAAATTAAATATAGTAATTTCAAAATGCTAGGCAATGATTTTCTTTGCAGACAGAAACCTAGAAGATATAAAAAGTTTTAAAAAAAATGCAGCCCTTTATTTTCAATTTACGTTATAAAATATTAATATTATAATGCTAACCAATAATTAAATGATTGAATACGAAACCCGAGGTTTTGATTCTCAAAATATCTATCACAATTTAAAATTTTCCCAGGGAGAGGAATACAATCCTAAATTTTAGAGACCTTTCACCTCCTTCTCTATGAATAGTATAAAAATCGTAAATCCATAGATCTCCATTTTATTTCATGTTTGCAGAGATTCAACATGACAACATATCAAATTCTTTCTATGTAATCGAGTAACGGAGTGGAATAATTTGAAAGGAAAAGGGCCAGCTTGAAACCAAGGGCGGATCATTGTGTGGACTGGGCCGGGCTGTAGCCCGCCCTAATTTTTGGAAAAAAAAATTGCGGATCATTGTGCGGGCTGGGCCGGGCTGTAGCCCGCCCTAATTTTTGAAAAAAAAATTATCATTAAAAAAATAATAATTTGCAATTTACCTCAACTAGAGAGGAACCTAAGACCTTTAAAAGGATAATATCAAGTCTTTACCACTAGGCTACTTCAATTTTCATTATTAGTTTGTAAAGTATAAGTATAATACTCGTTAAAGGAATGTGGACTTGATTTTTAGCCCGCCCTAAATTTTGAACGGAACGTGGGCTCGGCTTTCAGCCCACCCTAAATTTTGACCCTGGCTCCGCTCTTGCTTGAAACGAATTTACTTACCTTTATAAAAAATTATTGGAAGGAACGAATAATTTGCTTCACAAGCTGTATAAGGCCTATATATCATCAAAGATTAAAGGAAAAAGAAAAGCATCATCAGCACAAAAAAATATTTGAATATTAAATAGAAATTGAATAGGTATCAAATTCTTTCTATGACATCAAGTAACGAAAAGAATGATTTGAAAGAAAAAGGGATAGCTTGAAGCGAATTTTCTTTAGCTTTATCAGAAATAATTCGAAGGAATAATCCGCCATCACAAGCTACATAAGCATTAATATATATCATCAACATCAAAGCAAATAAAAAGTATCATCAAAACAAAAATAAAATAAACAGATACATATCAAGAAAACAGAGGAAGGCTTTGATCATGGCGGACGCTCTCCTTTCGGCTGCAGCTGACCGAATCTTTGGTCTGTTAGAAGAGCAGGCTCGATACCATGTCAATCTGGTCAAAGGCGCTAAGAAGGAGGTTCTTAGTCTTGCCAAAGAGCTGAACACAATCAGGAACGTGTTGGATGATGCTGAAAATCGAAGATTTCAGGACAAAAACATCAACTCCTGGTTGTGGAAGCTCCGGCAGACGTCTTATGAAATGGAGGACATTTTGGACGAGTGGAAGTACGCTATTCACAAGGGAGAGCATCCGCGCGATGATGCTGCTCCTACCAAGCAAAAGGTATGCTCCTTCATCCCATCATCATCATCATCATCATCATCATCATCATCATCATCATCATCATCATCATCATCATCATCATCATCATCATCATCATCATCATCATCATCATCTTGTTTATGCTTCAAGAAAGCTGCTGTTCGGCATGAAATTGCCAAGAAAATACTCAATGTCAAAGCACAGCTAGATGAGATCTTGAAAGAGGAAAAGAAATATGGTTTTAAAATTTCTGAGCCCACAACGGATTCTTTGTCCAGGATCTTGGAGATCAATCACTTCTTTGGGTCAATAGTGGGTGTGGGGGGACTTGGGAAGGCGACTCTAGCTCAACTAGTTTATAATCATAGTCGAGTAGTGGCGTCTTTTCGACTTAAGGATTTGGGTTTGTGTTTGAGATCCTTTTGATGTGATTGGAATTGCTAAAGGGATTCTTGAGAGCATAAAAGAGGGGAGTTCGAGATCTTGACCAACCAATGTCCTATTTACAAGTGTAGGAGAGTGTATTTCACGGAAGAAATTTCTTCTAGTGCTTGATGATGTTTGAATGAAGAATATGAAAATGGGAACCCTTAGAAATCCTTCTCAAATGTGGTAGTCGGCGGTAAGATTTTGGTTACTACCGGAAAGCGATTGGGGTTGCAATAATGATGGTCACAAGGGACAATGATATCTTAGGCGAGTGCTCTCGATGAGAATTGTTGGTCGATATTGTGTCGTGTGGCTTGTTTGGAAAGGAATAGAAATGAATTTGAGGAAATAGGCAGGAAAATAGCTCAAAAGTGCGATGGTCTTCCTCTTTGCAAAAAGACTTTAGGAGGTTTTTTGCGTTTTAGAGTAACTTGAGAGAGTGGGAAAATGTATTAAATAGTGAAATGTGGGAAATGCGAAAGTAGAGGATAAGCTCTTTCCTTCCTTGTTTATGAGCTACAAAGAGTTGTCCCCAACACAAAAGCAATGCTTCTCATATTGTCTTCATACGTCCTAAAGATTCCAATCTTGTTGTGAAGACACTAATTGAAAATTGGATGGCACTTGGTTATTTGGGCTCAATAGTAGTGATATGGAACTAAAGGGAAAGAGTTCTTTTGTTTTTAGCAATGAGTTCTCTGTTTCAAGATTTTATGAAAATGATCTAGATGAAATAAAGAAGTTGTAAGATGCACAATATCGTACCGCGATTTTTGCTTTGTTTCTTAAGAAGAAGCGGTAAAAGTGGGAGGTCTGCGAGAAATGAATAAAGGGTATTTTTTGTTTAAGTCTGTGACCCTTCAAAAGTTTCAAGGTGAATGATTTTTGTAGCTTATATTATGTGGAGGAAGAATCTCCTCCAAACCTTTTGCAATGCTTTATGCGTTTGAGGGTGTTAAGCCTTATGAATTGTGGTTTGCAAAGTGTTCCAAATGGAATGGATAACTTGATTCACTTAAGGAAGTTGGACTTGGGGGGAGATAATTTATTCAAAAAAGACCTTAAAATCATTTTCCGTCTTTATTTCTTGCAAACTCTTAGCTTGAGTGGCTGCAACCTAAAAAAAAGAGATCTCAAAGGAAATTGAGAACTTATGCGAGTTGAGGCGCGTCGACTTATCGATAATGAGTTGAAGGAGGCACGCCAAGTGAAATTGGGAACTTGAAACAATTGAGACACCTCAATTTAAGTGAGAATGCTCTTTCAAAAGGAAATTTGTCATGTGAAATAGGAAATTGATTCTCTTGCAAACCCTCAGTTACCATCTTGGCAAATTCGTGTCAACTTCCAGGAATCATTAACCAAGCTAACTAGTCTTGAAATTGGTAGTTCATGGGAGGGAGTGGTAGGAGCAACATTTTGGGGTTACTTAAAGAACTTAAACCAACTTGGTGTTGTGGAATTGGGGATCAAATTAGATGGTAAGATTTGAAAAGGCGTGGTTGAGGAAGCCCAGGAAGCAAGATTGAGCAATAAGATACACATTCAGAGACTTGTATTGGGATTTAACGATAACATGGATGAGGAGGAAGAAGAGGATAAGGAGTCATCAAGGATGGATGTAATAGATGCTCTGGCACCCCATCCCAACCTCAGAATACTCTATATTTGGCATTATAAGGGCTCCAAACTTCCACTTTGGATCGTCTCGCCTTCCAACCAATTAAGGAAGCTTCATCTCTTTAGGTGCCTCCAGCTCACCTCATTGCCATCCCTCGGAACACTAGAGTATCTGGAAGAGATCCTTATACATAGAAACAAGGGGTTGGAATATGTAGGACGAGAGTTGTTGGGAATAACAACAAACAGTACTAGTAATTTTGTTGCCTTTCCCAAATTGAAGGAGCTGGTTTTTACTGACTGTAAGAATTGGAAGGAGTGGGAGGACATCACGGCAGAAGAAGAAGAATCTCCAGCCTTTCAAATAATGCCTTCTCTTACCTACTTGCGAATTAGGGGCTGTAAAGAGTTGACACAATTGCCGCATCGCCTCCTGCGTAAGGCGTCGTCCTTGGAGATGTTGGTTCTTTATAGGTCACGGAAGCTAGAACAACGTTCTGAGAACAAAGATGGTCAGGCATCGAAATCCATATCTCTAAATAATCCACGCCTTCACCTTGGATGTTAAACATGATGGATTAGCAGCATCTATATATTTAGGTAATTCATTTCTCATCATCCTTTATTTATTTTCTTTCCATTTTTTTCCTTTTCATTCTTTCAATTTTCTGTTTTGTTTCTCATGAATTAGGATTTTCATTTATCGAGAATGTGTGTATATGGTACTGTTCACCTGAATTCTCAACTCATTTTCTTGTAAAATCCTAATTCATAATTTCAGATCTCAATGGGCTTGGATCGAGAGTATTGGAGGTCGCTGTTAATTAGGCAATGTAAATTACTTCCAGCTTTTGAATGGGAGTTTGTGATGAATATTTTGATTAAAGATTTAATCTCTGTTGGCTTTTGCTTTGACACAGAAATTAATCGTCATGTTGCACAACATTTGGAAACTTAATATCAACAAGCATCGAGCAGAATTTGTGTTGATATTGTGAAGGCTGGAATTGTTAGATGCTGGTAGGATTATATATACTGACCTACATGATACATTGATATTTGATAGGTGTTTCAATTGGAAGGAGTGGGAAGACATCACAGTAAATATATAAAGGGTGCTCAACATAGATACCAAAGTGTGTCTCTTGAACTTAGATTGGCACAATTGTCATGCTTGCTTGGAATCTTTTCATGCTCATAGTCCATTAATATATTCAACGTATTTATTTATTCTGAATTCACTTTTCAGCAGAGAAACGGTGAGACTTACACTATGAGAAGACAATAAAAGGGATAAAAAAAGAAACAGGATGGTCAATCTAAATGAATAATTTAAAAGTAGTATACTTCATAAGTTGTACCATAAAAAAAATGCTAATTGAAAAAGAAATTATAACACAAAAAATCAGTCTAAATAATTTGATAAATATTAAGCTAATACAAAAGAGAATGAAGTCTAAACTCACCACAAATTTGATCATCAGACCTGTGATCTCTGCATTCTGTACTTTGGCCCCCAGAAAAGAGAGAACCCTCTTTCCTTATTCCATTTTTCAATCTGCCAAACTGAAAAAAAAAAAAAGAAACACCTTAGTTAAGGAAATATGAGAGGAAACTCTTCATCATCATCAATGTCAAAAAATGGTGCACTAGATATAGTAAAGCTGAAAGAATCCCATTTGTCTGGTGCTTACATTAAGTAGTCTTGTTAGCTTTCTTCTTCAAGAACCAAAAGATTCTCCGTATTCAAAGAGCAGGAAGGCTTCGACGGAGATGGCAATCAAACAACCAAAGCTTATGTGGAAGTAGTACTTTTGATGGATTTCCTGACCATAAACAAGAAAAATCCCATCAGTGAATACAGATGTTGAATCTGAACTCCATAAGTCATAAACAAACATATTTCGAAACTACTAGGATCCTTCGGCTCAGTGCTACAGACATTATCAATGGAAACTAAATGAGCTTTGATGACTGGGCATAAATTTCTTCTTATTTAATACTCTTAAACCACTTAATGACTCCCATGTCATCATCATGCAAATAAATTTTAATAAAATATGCAGTGCATATTCTCAGAGACAATGCAAGTTCAATAGAGTTTTTAGAGACACCTTACTGTACCATCGATCTTAATACCAGAAAATATCACAATGTAAGGAAATAATTTGGCATCTTCTATATTTGTGCTAGATATTTAGTTAAAACCTCAGGCACCAAAAAAAAAAGAGTTAACACAAGAACTACCCCAGTGATCTAAAATGTGACAGGGTAGTAGTAAATGATTTTAACAAAAATATTCATCAGTTGTATTAACAACACATGCATGTACAAGCAGGAAAAAATAAAAAAAGAACCTGCAGTTAGGTAGAGTCTCACTAAACCATCATGAGCAACAATCCATATAACATATTAACTAGTTTGTCATCCAAGTATAATATATTACCTGAAAATGCATCCATAATTTTTGTGCAAGGAGTCCCTTCATTTGCATTTGTCTCCTAACTGTCCAAAACACAACTAGCATCAACAAGCTGGCATAGATCCCACAAGGATGCAGTATCTGTATAGTTAAGAAATATACATATGTTTCATGAGGCATTGTCTGCCTGGAAGTCAACACATGGCTGTAAGCTCCTTCCATGAAGGATTGCTCCAATTCAACAACATGTTTGATGCAAGGATTCCCCAAAGCACTCTACGAAAGTAACTACAACTTCGATTATTGGAATTAGAAATTCTATTTTACATTAGGAGTCAAGAAGTTTGAGACCTAAATTAAGGATACTCCTAAGGATATTGTGGAGACAAAAGCGCTGCTCAATTACACACAAGAAAGGGTCAAAAAGTATCAGACTAATTATACCAACAAATGCTGTTGAAAATCAATAAAAAAAAATATATCTCATAGTAAGAAACTTGGACCAGAATAATACAGAAGTGCATACACAATTAAGAAGAACATTTAAGACATAATGAATCCTGGAGTGAAGTTTAAAGCCACACTTATTTCATGGTAAAGCTTCAAAATAGAGTACCTCTTGAAAAAACAAAGCTCTCTAAAGAAGACTGTGATTCCGCCAAACTATTACAAAGCTATAAACAAATTTTACTTCCAAAGTTATTCCACATTAATGCTGATAATGGGTTTAGGTGGACCGTATCTCAAAAGCTACCTCAAAGTGGAGGGTACATGCCCAAACCATGTACACTGTTTTGCAGTCCCCTTCTGATATTTTTTTGGCAGAGACATGATCTTCACCCTGACATTTAGATATAATGCAGATTTAACTTAGCAATTTCTGCTTGAACAACATTAAATTGGAGAACTACTAAACTGGTAAACTTGAAAATCGAACACACAAATATTTACTGCAATATAAGGCGCAATTCCAATAAATGAAGTTCTTAAACCATTATGAAATGAGCAAAGCCTTCTACTATATGCAAAACATAGGAGATAAATGCAGAAGAGAGCTAGATTTAGATAAGTTAACATATATAAAATAGCTTTACCTCCAACATTGTTTTGTATCCAGGACTCACAGCTAACCTCAACCTTAGGACATCTAGTGGGTAGGTGACCTGGGTAAATACAGATAATTGAGATACAAATGCATATTGGGAGCAAAGAGAATAAGTAGTTCCATGGGTCTTAGTTAAGCAAATTATTGATTAAAGAAGGTATACGAGTACAATTGTACTAATTGAGCAAATTAGATCTTAGTTGCAGATAAACAAATTTCTCTTGCAACCCAACAGAGAAAGCAGAACATGTGTTTTTCTTATTCTTGGGTTAAAAATTAAGGGATCGAGGAATAGCCCAATAATAACTTAGAACTGCAAAAATTCTTCAATCTCTGGATGCACCACGAAGCCAAATACGCCAAATCATTTCAAATATACCCTACATAAATGATAAAGCAAGCGCAACACTAGAAATAAAACAACAAAACAACCAAAACGATTCCAAATCAAATAAAATGTATGAATATCAATCCACAATGAAAGGCTGATATCAGTGCTTAGATAAATTAGGGCTTGAACATGAAAATTTGGCGTAAATAAAGAAATCGTGTATTGGTTTACCTGACGAAGGAGGAGCTAAACAAAGCAAAAGGCGACATATGGCGGCGCAAAAGGGAATGTTACGGTGCAGCGCAGACCTGAGATTTTCCTCTGTTTCGAACACGTTGGTTAGGCGGCATTAGGCGGTGAACGGGCGAACGACACAGAAGAAAGCCGCAAGTTGGACGGAGCGAAGGAAACAGCGGTGTGATGATTGGCGAATAGCGACGGTGAGTAGGCGGCGGGTCGAGCGAGACACAGAGAAATCAGGAAGGCCGACGAGCCCTAGACGTCAGGTACGTGACATTTTGGAAAAAGGCGAGTGAAAAAATTCTAAGTGTGTGTTCGTAAACTCTATACTTGTCAAAGAAGTGATTATAATTGATTTTTTAAAAAGAAAAATTGAAAGCGGACGGTTTTTGAAAATCAAGTGATTTTACTTAATTTAATTTAATGAAGTGTTGTGTTTTTCAAAAAAGCCACTTCTTATCTCATTTTACAAAATTACCCTTTTAAAAGTAATTTTTTAAGCGTGAAAAATGATTTCCCCCAAATCTAGCATACCTGCCATTATGAATGACGTAATTTTATCGATAATCTTGACTCTTCATTTTTAATGGAAGATCATTGCCAAAGGAAAAGGAAAAAAAAAAAAACCCGAACGGAGATAATAATTTCCATTTATGGTGTTTGATGTGATTATATAGAAAAGAACTCAATTTAGATTTTTTTTTGTTGCTCGTCGATCTTGGTAAAATAAGCGAGAAGAAAAGCGGTGAAGGTATGGTGGTAGAATGTTCCTTCAATGGCTTTACGAGTGAAGTGAATATTCTACGTTTTTCAAATTTTCTTTTTTCTTTTTGGTGAGGATAGACTTATAAAAGAAAAAAATATATTTAG
This sequence comes from Stenogyne calaminthoides, assembly GCA_037126765.1. Classification (NCBI taxonomy): domain Eukaryota; kingdom Viridiplantae; phylum Streptophyta; class Magnoliopsida; order Lamiales; family Lamiaceae; genus Stenogyne; species Stenogyne calaminthoides. The sequence goes on from JBBCBC010000012.1 coordinate 31,453,151, forward strand.
TATTAAAATCTTTCGAGAATCGATTATCGATGTCGGAAGTTGGGTGGAGGATGCTTGAGGAGAATCGACTTTTAGGTGCTTAAAAATCAATTGCAAACACTTGAATGGATTATTTTTTAAAATAAAAGTGATTCTATTTGTTGTTAGTAGTTTTGCAAACTTAGCGCAAAGTGTCCTTTTTTTATACTCTTCATAATTAATAAATAAAAATAATAAAAATAATAATAAGACAACGGTGAAAGACAACGAGGGATTAAACCCATTGTCTTTTTTTTTTACGCATTTTTTATATTTTGACAGCGAGTAAAACTTATCGACAACGGTGTTTAGACTTATGACAACGGGTAAAAGCTAATACCCATTGTCTTTTCATCGTTGTCGTAACCCTATTCCGGCATAGTGAATATATAAATTTTGAGTAGAACTTGTGTGAAAATTTTCACATGTGAAAAATCCTAAAAATAACATAAAGAAGTGTAATTGGCGGGTCCAACGCATCTTGCCCGAGTCAGCTTGGGCCTCGAATCGCGGTCAAATAGAGTAATAGTTAATCGAGTTATACTTATTGTTGTGTCAGTTGGTTAAAAGGCATTCCTTTTTAGTTCAAAGGTCATGGGATCTTTTTTTTTTGGAAAACACTAGCTCAAAAAGGACAATCAGAAGGAAGTCGAGATAAAGGACGAATATCTTCCCCCAACTCAATTTTGAGGGGTGTGTAGAATGAGAGCCAATTTTAGATTAGTTGTGGGCTATTGTGTTGATTTGGGGATGAACATGAGAGATCCTTTCACTTTAGGGTCTTGAATTCTAAGGTGAAGATCATGGATGATGTCACCTTCAGGTCAGTATTGAGAGCTTCCCTTGCAGCGTTAATAGCATCTTCAGTCAGGAAGGAGGTTGAAGCAGGGAAGGTGAAGCTTGCGACCAATGAAACTCCCTCGTCAAGGTCATGGGATCAAACCCTATTCAATGCATTTCATTAATTTTATTTTAAATTTTAAACTTTCTTTAGTTATTTTAATTTTTGTAATTCTGATCCTTCTTTAATTTTGTTATTTTCATTAATTTTTTTTAAAATTTAAACCTTATTTAATATTTTTTTTTTTTTTTTTTTTTAAATCTTGAGCCTTCTTTTATTTTTTTTTTTTTTTTTAAATTACATCTTCTTAATTACTCCTCTATTTTTTTAATAGATGTCATTTTTGGGGTTTTTAAGACAAATTATTTTCAAAAAAAATTAATCTTAATTATATTATTTAAATATTCTTAACAATAATTACTATTATTTGAAAAAAATTAACACATAACACATTTGTAGCAAATTTAAAATTATCATGTTAAAGGTAAATATGAGATAAAAGGGAGAAAATACTAGAAGCGACATCTATTATAAAAATATTTCAAAAAGACTAAAACGACATATAGATAAAAAATGAAGGGATTATTATTTTTTAATTCTTACGTCAATTGTTTTAAAAAATCTCCTGTCAATTATTACAGGTTAAATATCTTAAAATTTAATAATATATTTTTTATTATTACTTGTTTTATATTTAACAATATTACATGTAAAATTATAAAAAGTATTACATGCAAAATATTTAAGAAAACTACAATTTATGAAGTATATTGAATGAATAACTTAAACAATATTAAAATAAGTAACAATCATTAACGTTTTCTACTTTGATTTTAAATAAAGAAAGCTGAAGCTTGATGTTACAAGCTAACCATAATAGTGTTACATGCAAAACATACTTGATATTACAAGCAAAAACATAAGAATATTACAATTTAAACATAAAAAAATCTAGGTAATTAGTTATGAAAAATTATTTAATCAAAAAGCTGAACACTACTACATACAATACATAACAATATTACAATTAAACAAATACAATTTTGAATGAATATCATTACAATTTGCAAATAGTGATACTAATAAAAAAAAATCATATATTTGAGTAAAATTTGGATAACTAGAGTTAACTCTTTTTAATTCTCGATCAAATGTGAATGTAATCTACAAATAATTAAATATACATAGCTAATTAAAAGCGGTTAAACACGATTTATTATTTTAAAAGTCTCAATTTAAAATAAAAAGGTGATTGTATAATATATATATATATATATAATGGACACTATAGTATTATGGTGCATTGGTAAAAGGTGTGCTTCTTGGACTCGTGATCTTGAGTTAAAACTCTTGACCACATTGAAATCGAAAAATTTTAACATAAGATTTTGTCATAAATTTTATATTCAAATCGAGAAATAGGTCTTTAAGGAATTTAAGTATCAAATATGAAATATTAAATGAGTGAAGCTTTATATATATATATATATATATATATATATATATATATATCTAGGAAGCTGTAGCCAAGAGAGATGAGCAATTGTTGTCCGTGCAAGGCATTAGCAGGTTTCCCAACTACTTCATCTTGTATATAAAAAGATTTTCAACAGAAGAAGCGGTGGACATAATTACTGTTGGAAACTCTTTCTTTGTAGTTTTTCTTTAACTTCGGATTGATTCGATTGCAATTTGCAAGATCAAGTAAAACTCAAGATCTAAAACTTAATATGTACCAAAAACAAATTCTAATTTGTAATAGCACAACAAAAAAGACGAACACACGTGATTCATACCATATTTCATTTAACTCTACATGTACTTATTGAGACTATATTTCATTTAACTATGCATGTTCTTATTAAGACTAACTAAATGAGGGCAAAAAATCGGAGAAATAGATTAAGAGGACAAAAGACACATGAACAGGCCTTACCGAGAAATTAATGAATAGAAGATGAATAATGTTTATCATAATATCATACATAGAAATCATTAAATTATGTTGAGATCAATCAACTATTCCTTTTGACCCTAAATCCTAATAAGTGATTTAATGATTTCTATTTAAATGGTACTCCATTTGCGTCGTATATATAGTGCTCACGAAGGAAAACTCATAAGAAGAGCACATAGAGTAATATATAAATATAAAGGTTGATATTCCTTAATACCTAAAGAATGTCATTAGTATTCTTCTTAGTCAACTTTTGTTGTTTTCAATAACAATTTAATCATTGCCCTCATCCACGGGTGCCTAAAAAAAAGTACACCAATAAAATTTCAAACACAAAAACAAAAGCACGAAAATCAGCCCGATTCTGAATAAGCTGGGATTAGCTACAAGAGTTGAATATGTCAGCGATACTTAAGAACAATGTTTGATTATGTTGGCTAAATCACGGAAAGGATGAACAATACTAATAGCGATTACTGCCAAAATAGGTGAGCCACAATAATCAAGAGTAGAAACTTAAATAGCTAGATTTGTGGGGGAGAGAGAGTTAAAGATATTTGAATAGAATAAATCGAAAAGTCTAGCTTCGGTTGTAATTCTCCTCTTTAATCAATACTGCCAACATCAATAAAGATAAATAAAAATTTGAGATTCATATTTTTATATTTTTGTAAAAGCAATAACGAAATGCGGAAGACATATTCTATAATCAATTTGACTCTTTGAGAACCTATAACTACAAAAAAAAAAAAAAAAAAGAATAAAAAAACATCTCAATCTCAACAAATCGAGAATTCAACGGAGAATCCAAGCATATATTGTTTAATATCCTCTGAGATGATCATGTAAATTTAATGTTAGCTTGTAGGCTGCGGTTAAAAGTCTAGTTTTGGATCAAAAATTTGAAATTAGTGCGGAAGAAAAATACAAAAATATGTGGTTTGGGGAAAGCGTAGTTCAACACTTCATCTTTATGTTCATATTGGTGATTAACTAATCATCGAGGAATCAAGTCACAAACTTCTTTTTTTTCATATCGACCAATAGTAACACTTAACATGCTCCATTGAAGCTAATTTTCATTATTATGACCTTTTGTCTTGTTCAAATGATATAATGGAAATTGCCCGGATATTCAAGAGTGAGTGACTTTTCACTCTAAAAATAGGAGTGCAAATCTACTACTAGGTGCAAATTTTTATTTTTAAGACAAAACTCGCATTTTCTCCTATTTATAAAATTTTGTCTTCCCCTTAAGGGAATAGATAAAATAAGAATATCGTAATGCATTTCAATTACAATTTAATACATCCACATAACTAATTTAATCTTAAAAAATCATTAGAATCTTAAAATTTTCATATCAAAATTGAAAATTTGAAACTGTCGTGGTTTTAGAAGCTTGTGATCATTCCGACTTGGGACTATGAATTAAAAGTACTGTAATTATTATCCGTCTTCTCACTATAAAATAATTATATTTAAATCACTGAGTCTATTCAAAGAAAAATCTAACGAGTTTATGGTACTGTGCAATTCACGGGAACACCATAAAACAAGTACACTACACGCAAGCAGCATAGTTACTTTTATATAGTTATAGATTCCATATTGATAGCTCTTTTAAATAATTCCTGGAGGATCAAATCAAATGAAACAAAAAAGGTTATATATATGGCACTGACGACTTTTATGTTGCATCAAACCATATCTTGTATAATACATATAACATCTCAGTTATTTGTATTAAGGTTTGAAATACTGTTCAGTATTGCATAACCCTCAAAAAACTCAACAATATAAAATCATAATGCTCAAATCAGGGGACAAAAGGCCTACCAGAAGATTTTCATAAGAGTTGCAGTTAGATGTATCCAAAAACACCAGTGAATCAATAAATTGCAGAAAAAATACATGAGGTGAAATTCATAAATTGGTGATTTATCCTTGCCCTCAATCAAGCAATCTCCAGATTTTTCAACCCAAATATGATAACCAACATTTTGGAGACGACTTCTTTCGGCCTTCGCCATATCGACAAACCTTAATCTGCCATGAACAAACAAATATTATAGATTACCGCAGAGCTCGACTCATTGTTAATCTGCCATGAACAAACCATAACAAATTTACTAAACAAATTCGATTGATTGCATCAAAAGATTGAGCGACGAAAAATGAGTATAGGTTCAGAATCTGAAATTGAGATGCAGAAATCACGACGATCTGAAATCTGAGATGGAAACTCTCTTCAGATTTTTATTTACAAAGCCCACGATCTAATCGCAATGAGCGAGACATGAGATTGAGAGCGGTGAAAACAATCACTAGAAAAATTAGGGTTTATTTTAGAGAAAAAAAGTGGCACCTGGAAGAGAAATGAGGCGAAGTTGGACAGAGCGTGGCAGACAAATCAGGAAAAAAAAAAATTAAATTAAAAGTGCGTGTATATTCTTCAATTTATTAAATAGTGACACATAGGCAAAATCGTTCACAATCGACATATTAGCATGAAAAAACTCCTATATATGGGGATTTTTTTACTTATATTCTATTATTTCCAGTAAATTAACAAAGAAAACCACCCATTAACTTTAAAAAGGATAGAACAATATTTTTAGGGATTGACTCGGTATAATATAATTTTAAATGATTAATTATAAAATATTTTAGTCAATTAATAATGAAATATTGACGAAAATTAAATCATCCGAACAACTATCTGATTTGCAATTTGAATAAATTTAAAAGACATGAGATAATGAGACGATGGCATCAAGGGCTTGGAAAGATAGGGTAAAAAAAGATTTGATTAGGGAGGCGCTAGCATTAAATTGTGATAGGTAAAGTAAAAAATACTGAAAATAAGAGGGGTAAAAAAGTCAAGGAAGAAAATATACAAAAACAAAAGGTGATAGGGGGTAAAAGGCTCCAAGAATTATTCGGCGAGGAGTTTGTAAAAAGGGGTTGAGAATATGTAAATGGAATTAGAGGCGCTAGCGTCATCGATGAGTAAAAAGAAAATGTATATACATATATTAAAAATAAGAGGAAGTAAATGGTCAAGGATTAAAATGTTAAGGCAAAAGATGGTAGGGTAAATGCACCAAAAAACAATTCACAATCCCAAACCACTTTTATATATAGAGTATAGAATATAGATTTTCTTGATTTGGATTAAATGAACTCTTGATCTTTGTGTCTTTTTTAGCTATCATTTTCATGTTTTTTTTAATGTGACATTTAAGCTGACTTTAATTATGATCTATAACTATATAAAACCATGGTTCTTGAGAACTCGGGCTAAGCGGTGGCCGCCCACATGAATCCCTAGGAAAATCGGCCATTAAGTCGGATCTGCAATGAGTCGTGCGTCCTAGAGGCTGACCGTCGAGAGGCCGACTGCCTCTTGAATCCCGAAAAATCGGGTCAAATGGCACGCCCACCTGCATGCAACAACATCTTAGGCGGCTTGGGTGGGCACGGCGTTGGCGGCTTGCAAGCCCAGCCCGAACATGCGAGGCGCCTACCGCGACAAATGGGTGGCCGGCTCAAGTGGGGGAGATGGTCGTGGCGGGCATTGTGGAGGTCTTGGCCGGTGGGAGTTGTGGCAGGGGTGGCGGCGAAGATTGGAGGATTAGAGTTTGGAAGCGCTGATTTAAGTGAGCGCTCTCCTCTTTATTTTCGTCCTTGAAGAGCGAAAGAAATTGAAACTAAGTTTTGGGCCTTCTAGTCATATTAACTAACTTGGGATTCAAGTTTTTGGGCCTTTGGGCTTTTTATTAATTTAATTGGGTGTATGATTTTGTGGAGAAATTGAAAAAAAAATCTGCCAAAAATTCTAAGTGACTAAGCGAAGTCAAGTAGCGTTTTCAGACCTGTAGTAGATAAAAACAACGATATTTGTTAAAATTGGAGATGATGTCTTGGCCGGTGTGCACTTACTGCGCCATTTGACAGCACAACCGTGGAGTTTCACTCTCTGAAGTCGTGAACAATAATTTTTCTATAAAAAATTAAATATAGTAATTTCAAAATGCTAGACAATGATTTTCTTTGCCAGACCGAAACCTAGAAGATATAAAAAGTTTTTAAAATAATGCAGCCTTTATTTTCCAATTTACGTTATAAAATATTAATATAATGCTAACCAATAATTAAATGATTGAATCTGAAAACCGAGGGTTTTGATTCTCAAAATATCTATCACAATTTAAAAATTTTCCCGGGGAGAGCATACAATCCTAAATTTTGAAGACCTTTCACCTCCTTCTCTATGAATAGTATAAAATCGTAAATCCATAAATCTCCATTTTTATTTCATGTTTGCAGAGATTCAACATGACAACATATCAAATTCTTTCACAATAATCAAGTAGCGAGGTGGAATAATTTGAAAGGAAAAGGGGCGACTTGAAACCAGGCGGATCATTGTGTAGGCTGGGCGGGCTGCCCTCCCGCCTAATTTTTGAAAAAAAAAAATTATCATTAAAAAAATAATTTGCGGATCATTGTGTTGGCTGGGCGGGCTGTAGCCATCCTAATTTTTTGGAAAAAAATTATCATTAAAAAAAAATTACAATTACCTCAA
>JBBCBC010000012.1:31461057-31682963 GCA_037126765.1 Stenogyne calaminthoides
TATTTTACATGATATATGATTTAAAATTGATTATCCAATTATTATAAATTAATTGCATGCACTAATAACATTAGACTTAAATTATTATTTCCAATATACTTATCTGTGAAGATTTTTTTATATGATATGAGATTTAAATTGATTATCTAATTATTATACCAATTACATGCTGAATAAATGATTGTAAAAACAATCCTTTAAGTCGTTGTTATAAACTCGCGATACCCATATTTTTAAGAGAAAATATTAGTCGGGACTAAACAAGGACAAAGAGTGTTAATTTTGGCAACTATTAATCGACTCAATCGATAAGAGACTTTCTTTAAAGCTTTAGAGACGATAATTCTCAATTAACGCATATCTTACAGACACTATTAATAAAGAGTTGCAGACAATCATAAACCTGAATTTTCCTAAGGAGATTAATTGTATTGTTGTCATGTCCAAAGTAACTAAGTAAAATTTTTGATAACAAATAAGTTGTCATCCATTTCTACATCCTACTGCAAAAGTAATAAAATTCTTTCTACAAATCAACATTACTCAAAAATGAAAAAAAAAATCACAAATATATAAATAAAATAAAGAAAGTACAAGAAAAAAATATAATTATAAGTAAAATTATTATTTTTAATTAATTTAATTTAAAACGCACATATTTCATATCATATTCATTTTATACACATGTATCATATGACTGCGACAACGACGCAAAGCGATATAATTAGTTAATTAAATAATAAAAAACATCTCTCTATGTGTTTTCTAAGAATATAAAAAATTGGTATAAATTACTTAGCACTTTTTTTTTAGAATGATAAAATTATCAACAATGAAATTATATTATTGGTAGATATGTGATTTACAATCCACACAATCAATAAAAAGAAATCCCATATGAATCAATATGTGAATTCCACCCACTTGTCATGATGATGTTTATGCTCACAAGCCGGAAGAACGAAATTAATCGATGTCAAAAAAAAAACTAGCTTTATTTCCAATGGCTCTCAAATTGACATAACAAATTAATAATGTCCTTATATACAAATATCTTTGCTTTTTAGAATCGAAAAATATCTTGAAGCATTTGGTGGCTATCTTGCTTTTAGAGTTTGTCATTTTAGGCATAGACGTAATCCAGTCATTGAAGACGTGAGAGAAGGTTTTCATCGACCCTTTATAGATAAAAAATGAGATAGGAAAATTAATGTATATAAATTATAAACCTCCAAGTGACAAATTGCAATGGACAAAGAACAAGATTATCATCAATACATAATACCTTCTATGATTCTGAGACAAGCATTCTTACGCACCATTGATCTAATATCGCCCTTTTGCCCTCCCTAAATTTAATCAACTGGTGTGTAGAACCCGTGTCTTACATGGGATTTTACATAAAAAACATTTTTTCTTTTAAGTATATAACTCATATATTGTAGATTTGGGAAGAGTACAATTATTATTTTTACAATAAAATTCACCTTTTTGGGTATTCCACTGTTTGTTTATTAAAATGGCTATTATTTTATTAAGTTTTTAATAATCATCTACAAAGAAATTTAAAGACGATTGAGTATGAATCTTGATTTAAAAAAAAAAAAAAAAAAGAGTATGAATCTTGGTTAGAATTCGAGAGCAACTATTCCATTCCAAAACTCTACATGAAGTACCAAAAGGGCACCGAAACTTGCCTAATTACCCTCATTAATTCATTGTACATATAATAAACGACAATTTAAATCAAGTGTTGTCGAATCGATCGGACGGCGGGTCTGATCAAGTTGAACCGAGAACCCGGTCCGGAATCCCGTCCGGAAACCCATTATAAACCGTTTTATCGGGCTTGAACGGTCAAAACCGGTAAGAATCCGTAAAAACCGGGTTTAGCAAGTTCTTTTCATTTTTATTTTTTTTTTAATTTGAAACAATAGGAATTAGGATTTTAGAGTTTATTTACCTTCGTCTCGATCCGGGACGTTTCTTTCATCCATCGCCATTTTCCTGTCCAATCCACACGCCTAACCGGCCGACTTGTGGGGTTTAAATGGGGCTTTTTGGGAAGCGATAATGGAAGGAGATTGAAGATTGAAATTGATGAGAATGCCTAATTGAATTTTAATCCTATAGTTTGTGCAGAGATCGTGTTCTGATTTTTGTGGAAGGAGAGGAGTTGTTTGAGAGAAAGAGGGAAAAGAGGGGTGAGATTTTGACTTTTTAGAGGAGAGATAAAGTGAAAATGGGGATTAAATTTTAATTAAAGAAAATGATTGTTGATTTGGGTATTTGAATCAATCGGTCAAGCATTAACGGATATGCTCTTTGGGTCTTGGAGATTATTAATAAATTAAATAAAAATTTAAAAGTATATATATATACTTTACCCTAGTATATAATATTTTTTGGATGACACGTGACATTATGATCCATGTTAGTATTTGTTGGTTATTAAATATTAATTTAAATTTTTATAGTGTATATTTATTTTTATATTTTAACTAAATATAGAAATATTAAAAAATTAAGCATGAATCATTTTTAACGGTTGAACGCGGGTTGAACTGTCTCGCCCGGTGAACCGTCAACACTGGTCTGCTACGCCCGATCAGAGCCTCGGCTATAAAAACACTTTAAATTGATATGCAATCAAATGATTTATTAATTAAATCATTATTTCACTTTTACAAATTTATATTCCATGAACAACAAACTCCATATATAACTTTTAAATAAATTACAACACAACTTCCAAATTATTTTTAAATACTTGTAAATTATTCTACAAATTCAAAACCCAAGGTGAAAATTAACAGTGCTGTAACAATAAAGTTGCAGGACATAAAAACTAAATAAAATGGTACAGAATATATTTTTGAAAAAAAAAAGATGATTCTCTCTTTATGAAGGTTAAAATTAATAGCACATCCCCACTATTGTTGAACTAATTTTGGCGTCTATGTTTTTCATGTTTATTATCTATTTTTCTTCTAACCCTGCTCTTGGATCATTCTAGGATGAGATGCTTGAATTTGACATATGGAGAATGTTGAGCCTTTAATAGTGAGTTTCACATGCATTTATAGTGTTAATCAGAGCATAATAGTTCAAGATTTTTAAATTCATATGATGATCGATATGATATTACCCAACATAACATGATTTAAAAATGCTATAAAAAATAATGATATACAACACAACATGAACCTCTAAAAAAAATGAACCATATCTAAAACAAATAGAAAACTTGACGCATAAATCTTTATATCAGATTGTAGAACATTTTAAAAGGCAATGAATAGAATCCCTATTTTTCTTTTCACATTTAACTACCAGAGCTCAAGAATTATTTTTCCAATATTTATCAACTAACCATAATAGAACCATAATGATAAATTGATAAGGAAATTTTAATAAGAGAACACGATGCACCATATGATAACCAACATCACTACTTTATTTTAACTTTGTCCACATTATTTGAATATCTTACCCATTTACATCTGAAATCACTATGCCAAAAGGATAATGGCGAAAATAGAATCCCGTTTGTCGATCTATTTTTCCCCGCCAGGATGCCGGTGTTATCAGAGGTCCAGGACATTTGACAACGGGTAATCCTCATTAATAAGAGGTATTTATTACAACGGTTAACTGGTGGCATTAACTCATCGTAACTCATTGCCGTCGATATTTATTACAACAATTTTTCCATCAGGTTAACTCATAAGAATATGTTGTTGAGGTGTTTATTACAACGATTTTTTACCCGCGTTAACTCATTTATAAGACCATGTTGTCGTAGTGTTTATTACAACAAATATTTACCTGTTTTTAATACCAATTTTGGACCTTATTTTATGTTTCCTATTGTTTTAATATAAATATAATACACATTTGTAATCAAGTAAATCTTTTAGAGAACTTGTGAAAATACAAACAAAAACTAAAATAAGTGACCACATCAACTAAGAATACACACAATTAAAGAGAGATAGAGGATATACTATATTATATGGCTATCACAAATATATCTATAGTATAAATAATTAAATATTAGAGAGGTAAACAAAGAAATAAATAATCAGATCCTTTTTAAGGGATACTTTTACGCTGTAAGCGCAAAACTGTTAATTATAGATGAGAAAACTACAATTTTTACAACTCACAAATATCCCATATTTATTGTGTCCAAATAATCAAATATGAAACAACAGTCTTTCCAATATTGCACTTCCCAATATCTTTGCACTTGTTCAAAGAAAAAATCAAGAGCCCTCAACTCATACAGAACTGTCTTCATCAAAACTTAACACTTCATTCTCAAATGACAAGGAAAAAGATGAATTTAAAAAGAATTAATTCAGCAACATTACCATTTTGAGTCAGCAACTTGTTTTCCTAAAAAGGTAAACTCAAACTCATAATAAAGTTAATTTTGAGTTAACTATTTGTTCCCTGCTTTGATATCTCTGGTCCTCTGCCTTGCTTTTCGTATGTGATAAACATGGCCAATTAAGCTGAAATTCCAGGAAATAAAGGAACCATTTCCGATAAATTTTGATTCTTGCTTTGATTTTTTATCTTTTAAACGTAGAATACAAATCTTAAATTTCTGTTGGCCGTTTTGTATTTCAGAAATTGGGTCTTTTCATGCATCAGAAACGAAACTTCAATCGAAAGTTAATGTAAAACTAAATCTTGATGGATGACCCTCTTGAATACTAGTTTTCATTTAGGAAATATACTTTCCAAAGTTCAGCTTTTAAGATGGGTATGATAATGGCAGAGATGCTTAATAGCCCACCAGCCTAAAACAACTGTAATTCCTAAAAATTATTTACAGCTATCCTAAAGTTGATACTCAAGAATTTAAAGATCTGAATAATCACCTCAAGAATTGACGCCTGCTCAACAGCAAATATATAAAGGGTGCTCAACATAGATACCAAAGTGTGTCTCTTGAACTTAGATTGGCTAATTGTCATGCTTGCTTGGAATCTTTTCATGCTCATAGTCCATTAATATATTCAACGTGTTATTTATTCTGAATTCCACTTTTTCAGCAGAGAAATGGTGCCATTTACACTATGAGAAGACAATAAAAGGGATAAAAAAAGAAACAGGATGGTCAATCTAAATGAATAATGTAAAAGTAGTATACTTCATAAGTTACCATAAAAAAATGCTAATTGAAAAAAGAAATTATAACACAAAAAATCAGTCCTAAAATTTATTTGATAAATATTAAGCTAATACAAAAAGAGAATGAAGTCTAAACTCACCACAAATTTGATCCTCCGGACCTGTGATCTCTGCATTCTGTACTTTTGCCCCTAGAAAAGTGAGAACCCTCTTTCCTTATTCCATTTTTTTCAATCTGCCAAACTGAAAAAAAAAAAACACCTTAGTTAAGGAAAATATGAGAGGAAACTCTTCTTCATCATCAAAGTCAAAAAATGGTGCACTAGATATAAAAAGCTGAAAGAATCCCATTTGTCTGGTGCTTACATTCGTAGTCTTGTTAGCTTTCTTCTTCAAGAACCAAAGATTCTCCATATTCCAAAAGAGCAGGAAGGCTTGACCCAGATGGCAATTCAAGCAACCAAAAGCTTATGTGGAAATGTAGTACTTTTGATGGATTTCCAGACCATAAACAAGAAAAAAATCCCATCAGTGAATACAGATGTTGAATCTGAACCCATAAGTCATAAACAAAACATATTTCTCGACACTATAGGATCCTTCGCTCAGTGCTACAGACATTATCAATGGAAACTAAATGAGCTTTGATGACTGGCATAAATTTCTTCTTATTTAATACTCTTAAACCACTTTAATGACTCCCATGTCATCATCATGCAAATAATTTTAATAAAATATGCAGTGCATATTCTCAGAGACAATGCAAGTTCAATAGAGTTTTTAGAGACACCTTACTGTACCATGGATCTTAATACCAGAAAATATCACAATGTAAAGGAAATAATTTGGCATCTTTCTATGTTGGAAGCTGAATATTTAGTTAAAACCTCAGGCACCAAAGTAAAAAGAGTTAACACAAGAACTACCCCAGTGATCTAAATGTGACAGGAGTAGTAAATGGTTTAACAAAATATTCATCAGTTGTATTAACAACACATGCATGTACAAGCAGGGAAAAAATAAAAAAGAAGAACCTGCAGTTAAAAAAGAAGAACACTCACTAAACCATCATGAGCAACAATCCATTTAACATATTAACTAGTTTGTCATCCAAGTATAATATATTACCTGAAAAATGCATCCATAATTTTTTGTGCAAGAGTCCTTCATTTGCATTTGTCCTAACTGTCCAAAAACACAACTAGCATCAACAAGCTGGCATAGATCCCACAAGGATGCAGTATCTGTATAGTTAAAAATATACATATGTTTCATGAGGCATTGTCTGCCTGGAAGTCAACACATGGCTGTAAGCTCCTTCCATGAAGGATTGCTCCAATTCAACAACATGTTTGATGCAAGGATTCCCCAAAAGCACTCTGTACGGAAAGTAACTACAACTCGTGTGTGGAATTCAAATTCTATTTTTACATTAGGGAGTCAAGAAGTTTGAGACCTAAATTAAGGATACTAAAGGAGATTGCTGGAGACAAACGCTGCTCAATTACACAAGAGAAAGGGTCAAAAGTATCGGGCTAATTATACCAACAAATGCTGTTGAAAATCAATAAAAGAAAATATATCTCATAGTAAGAAATTGGACCAGAATAATACAGAAGTGCCTACACAATTAAGAAGAACATTTAAGACATAATGAATCCCGGAGGAAGTTTAAAGCCACACTTATTTCATGGTAATGCTTCAAAATAGAGTACCTCTTGAAAAAAAAAAGCTCTCTAAAGAAGACTGTGATTCCACCAAACTATTACAAAGCTATAAACAAATTTTGCTTCCAAAGTTATTCCACATAATACTGATAATGGGTTTTAGGTGGACCGTATCTCAAAAACTACCTCAAAGTGGAGGGTACATGCCCAAACCATGTACACTGTTTTGCAGTCCCCTTCTGATATTTTTTCTGGCAGAGACATGATCTTCACCCTGACATTTAGATATAATGCAGATTTAACTTAGCAATTTCTGCTTGAACAACATTAAATTGGAGAACTACTAAACTGGTAAACTTGAAAATCTAACACACAAATATTTACTGCAATATAAAGGCTTAATTCCAATAAATGGTTCTAAACCATTATGAAAATGAGCAAAGCCTTCTACTATATGCAAAACATAGAGATAAATGCAGAAGAGAGCTAGATTTAGATAAAGTTAACATATATAAAAAATAGCTTTACCTCAACATTGTTTTTATCCAGGACTCACAGCTAACCTCAACCTTAGGAGGTCTAGCGGGTAGGTGACCTGGGTAAATACAGATAATTGAGATACAAATGCATATTGGGGAGCAAAGAGAATAAGTAGTTCCATGGGTCTTAGTTGAGCAAATTATTGATTAAAGAAGGTATACGAGTACAATTGTACTAATTGAGCAATTAGATCTTAGTTGCAGATAAACAAATTTCTCTTGCAAACCCAACAGAGCAGAACATGTGTTTTTCTTATTCTTGGGTTAAAAAATTAAGGGATCGAGGAATAGCCCAATAATAACTTAGAACTGCAAAATTCTTCAATCTCTGGATGCACCACACGGCCAAATACGCCAAATCATTTCAAATATACCCTACATAAATGATCAAGCAAGCGCAACACTAGAAATAAAAAACAAAACAACCAAAACGATTCCAAATCAAATAAACATGTATGAATATCAATCCACAATGAAAGGCTGATATCAGTGCTTAGATAAATTAGGGCTTTTAGACATGAAAATTTGGCGTAAATAAAGAAATCGTGTATTGGTTTTTGCCTGACGAAGGAGGAGCTAAACAAAGCAAGGCGACATATGGCGGCGCAAAGAGAGCTAAACAAAGCAAGGCGACATGGCGGCAAAGAGGAATGTTACGGTGCAGCGCATACCTGAGATTTTCCTCTGTTTCGAACACGTTGGTTAGGCGGCATTAGGCGGTGAACGGAGGAACGACACAGAAGAAAGCCGTAAGTTGGACGGAGCGAAGGAAACAGCGGTGTGATGATTGGCGAATAGCGACGGTGAGTAGGCGGCGGGTCGAGCGAGACAGAGAGAAATCGGGAAGGCCGACGAGCCCTAGAAGTCGTGTACGTGAGATTTTGGAAAAGGCGAGTGAAAAAATTTAAGTGTGTGTTTCGTAAACTCTATACATGTCAAAGAAGTGATTATAATTGATTTTTAAAGAAAAATTGAAAGTGAACGGTGTTTGAAAATCAAGTGCTTTTTACTTAATTTAACTTAATCAAGTGTTTGAAAGACAACGAGGATTAAACCCATTGTCTTTTAAAGACTTCTTCCGCATTTTTTATATTTTAGACAACGAGTAAAAAACATAATGACAACGTTGTTTAGAAACTGGCTAATGAAACGGTAAAAGTTTAATACCCATTGTCTTTTTCATCGTTAATAATCCTATTCTTACATAAATGAATATATAAATTTTTAAGTAAAATTTTGAAAATTTTTTAAAAAAAGTCAAAATAACGTAAAGAGAAACAGAATTGGTCAACCACCGCATCTTGCAGTCAACCCTACCTCGAATCACAGTCAAATAGAGTAATAGTTAATCAAGTTATACTTATTGGTTGTGTCGATTGATTAAAGGCAATCCTTTTTTTTAGTTCAAGGTCATGGGATCTTTTTTTTTTTGGAAAACACCAAATTCAAAAAAGGACAATCAAGAAATTTCTGGCTGAGATCCGAGACAGAATATCTTTCCCAACTCAATTTTTGAAGGTGGAGTAGAATGAGAGCCAATTTTTACAGTTTATGGCTATTTGTGTTTAGTTGGACGAGGAGCATGAGATCCCTTTCATTTAGGTCTTGAATTCTAAAGGCCAAGATCATGGATGATGTCACCTTCCGGTCCCTGTGTATTGAGAGCCTCACTTTTAGCGTTAATAGCATCTTCGAGTCAGGAGGAGGTTGAAACTTGGAAAATTGAAGGTGTGACCAATAAACTCCCGCAAGGTCATGGGATCAAACCCTATTCAATGCATTTCATTAATTTTATTTTAAATTTTGAACTTTCTTTAGTTATTTTATTTTTTTCAATCCTGATCCTTCTTTAATTTGTTATTTTCATTAATTTCTTTTTAAATTTAAACCTTATTTAATATATATATTTTTTTAAATCTGAGCCTTCTTTATTTTTTATTTTTTTAAATTCGGTCTTCTTAATTACTCCCTCTATTTTTTAATAGATGTCATTTTTGGGGTTTTTAAGACAAATTTAAAATATATTTTTCAAAAAATTAATCTTAATTAATATTATTTAAATATTCTTAACAATAATTACTATTGACCCAAAAATTAACACATAACACATTTGTAGCAAATTTAAAATTAACATGTTAAAGGTAAATATGAGATAAAAGGGAGAAAAATACTAGAACGACATCTATATAAAAATATTTTCAAAAGCTAAAACAATATATAGATAAAAAATGAAGGATTATTACTTTTTTAATTCTTCTTCTGTCCAATTGTTTAAAAAAAATTTTCATCCAATTATTACAGTTAAATATCTTAAAATTTAATAATATATTTTTTAGTATTACTTGTTTATATTTAACAATATTACATGTAAAATTATAAAAGTATTACATACAAAATATTTAAGAAAACTACAATTTACGAAGTATATTGAATGAATAACTTAAACAATATTAAAATAAGTAACAATCATTAACGCTTTTCTTTTGATTTTAAATAAGAAATCAAAATAAGATTACAAGCTAACCATAATAGTGTTACATGCAAAAACATAACAAAGATATAAGCAAAACATAAGAATATTACAATTTAAACATAAAAAAAATCTGAGTAATTAGTTATGAAGGTATTTAATCAAAACCTAACACTACTACATACAATACATAACAATATTACAATTAAACAAATACAATTTTGAATGAATATACGTACAATTTGCAAATAGTGGATACTAATAAAAAAAATCATATATTTGAATAAACCGATAACTAGAAGTTAACTCTTTTTTTTTTATTCATCGATCAAATGTGAATGTAATCTACAAATAATTAAATATACATAGCTAATTAAAACGGTTAAACACGATTTATTATTTAAAAAGTCTCAATTTAAAATAAAAGGTGATTGTATAATATATATATATATATATATATATATATATATATATAATGGACACTATAGTATTGTGGTGCATTGGTAAGAAAATGTGCTTCTTGACTCAGTGATCTTGGTTCAAACCTGCGACCACATTGAAATCGAAAAATTTTAACATAAGACTTTGTCATAAATTTTATATTCAAATCGTAAAATAGGTTTCTAAGGAATTTCCAGAGTATCAAATATTAAATGAACAGAAGCTTTATATATATATACCGAAAACTGTAGCCAAGAGATGAGCAATTGTTGTCCCGTGCAAGCTGCTTAGAGTTTCCCAACTACTTCATCTTGTATATAAAAGATTTTCAACAGAAGAACTGGTGGACATAATCACCGTTGGAAACTTCTTTAACATCGTAGTTTTTTTTAACTTCGGATTGGATTCCGATTGCAATTTTGCAAGATCAAGTAAAACTCAAGATCTAAAACTTAATATGTACCAAAAACAAATTCCTAATTTGTAATAGCACAACAAAAAAGACGAACGCACGTGATTCATACCATATTTCATTTAACTCTACATGTACTTATTGAGACTATATTTCATTTAACTATGCATGTTCTTATTAAGACTAACTAAATGAGGGCAGAAAATCGGAGAAATGGATTAAGAGGGTCATTTCAATTCAGCTATAGCATGAACGGTTTTGGTGAAATATTCACGCGTCATGACTTCTCCCAAGATACCAATATCATGAATCAAATATACCCAAAATGACTACATCCCATTGACAAAGAAGGACTAAGCATCCCATTGACAAAGAGACACATGAACAGGCCTTTACCGAGAAATTAATGAATAGAAGATGAATAATGTTTATCATAATATCATACATAGAAATCATTAAATTATGTTGAGATCAGTCAACTATTCCTTTTGACCCTAAATCCTAATAAGTGATTTAATGATTTCTATTTAAAATGGTACTCCATTTGCGTCGTATATATAGTGCTCACGAAGGAAAACTCATAAGAAGAGCACTTAGAGTAATATATAAATATAAGGAGTTGAATATGTCAACAGTAGCAAGAACAATGTTTGATTATGTTGGCTAAATACGGAAAGGATGAACAATGCTAATAGCGATTACCTGCAAAATAGGTGAGCCACAATAAATAGATGACTGAATAGAATAAATTAGAAAGTCTAGCTTCCAGTTGTAATTCTCCTCTTAATCAATCTGCAACATCAATAAAGATAAATAAAGACTGAGATTCATATTTTTACATTTTTGTAAAAGAAATAACGAAATGCCAGAAGACATATTCTATAATCAATTTGACTCTTTCAGAATATCTATAACTACAAAAAAAAAAAAAAAGAATAAAAAACATCTCAATCTCAACAAATCAGAATTCAACAGAGAATCCAAGCATATATTGTTTAATATCCTACAGATGATCATGTAAATTTAATGTTAGCTTGTAGTCAGCATTAAAGTCTAGTTTTGGATAAAAATTTGAGAAAATTAGGCACGAAAAAGAAAAATACAAAAAATATGTAGTTTGGGGGAAACGTAATTCAACACTTCATCTTTTATGTTCATATTGGTGATTAACTAATCATCAAGAATCAAGTGCAAACTTTTTTTTTTTTCATATCGCCAATAAGAATTTAACACTTGCTTTCCATTCGCCTAATTTTTCATTATTATGACCTTTTGTCTTGTTCAAATGATATAATGGAAATTGCCCAGATATTCAAGAGTGAGTGACTTTTCACTCTAAAAAAGGGGAGTTGCGTACTACTAGGGTGCAACAATTTTATTTTCCAGACAAAATCTACGATTTTCTCCTATTTATGAAAATTTTTGTCTTCCCTTAAGGGAATAGATAAAATAAGAATATGCATATGTGCATTTCAATTACAATTTAATACATCCACATAACTAATTTAATCTTATAAAATCATTAGAATCTTAAAATTTTCATATCAAAATTGAAAATTACATAAATTTACATATCTAAAAACAAAAAAATTTACATATCTTTATCCAAAATTAAAAAATTACATATTTTAAATGCTCTCCAGCTCAACATGCACGTATGATATAACGTGCATGTGCTTGCATTAAAAATGAACCTATGCATCTCCATCTACAAAAACCAAATTAAAAAAAGGAATAATAAACAGATCCAAATCCTACATCTAAACTTAGATTCAAAAAAAAATTCAAACAAATTCTATCTTCTTTTGCCGGATAACTCAGGTTCAAACAAATTTCAAATAAAAATCCAGATCCATCATCTTTCATCTCCAAAAAATCAGATCTAAATCCACCATCCTTAATCTAAAAAATCAACAAATTCATCAGATTCTGCAGTTCCAAAAATCTAAAATTCAACACAGAATTCCCTACTCGCTGAATTATGGGGAAACATGAAAAATACTTTATTTGAAGTGTAAGCCAGAGAAAACAGGGTAACCTAATGGATAAAAAATCCAGAAAAAAAGAGTATAAAATAATTAGCGTGTGAAGAAGTTAAGAAAAAGTATAAAATGAATTCGATGGTTACCTGAAACTGCTGTGGTGGTCGGCACTAACAGAGCTGGGGAACATAGGGAATAGATGCGGCCACCCACAGTATGCAGACGTCCTGTTACAACACCAAGTTCATCACATATCATTCAACTTTAACCAATGATTTAATCTTTCCACATGTAAAAGTGATTATGCATATAGTTCTATGAGCATGAACAAACTGGAAAAACAAAAAAGTACCACATTCTTTTAAAACTTTAACAACCATACACTCATTCAATCATAAAAATATTTGGTGCTCCATTGATTATCTTACTCAAAAGCAAAAAAACACCAGTGAATCAATAAATTGCAGAAAAAATACATGAGGTGAAATTCATAAATTGGTGATTTATCACTTGCCCTCAATCCAAGCAATCTCCAGATTTTCAACCCAAATATGATAACCAACATTTTGGAGACGACTTCGTTCGGCCTTCGCCATATCGACAAACCTTAATCTGCCATGAACAAACAAATATTATAGATTACCGCAGAGGCTCGACTCATTGTTAATCTGCCATGAACAAACCATAACAAATTTACTAAACAAATTCACGATTGATTGCATCAAATTGAGCGACGAAAATGAGTATAGAGTTCCAGAATCTGAAATTGAGATGCGAAATCCATGACTGATCTGAAATCTGAGATGGAAAACTCTCTCTTCCAGATTTTATTTACAAAACCCACGATCTAATCGCAATAGCGGCGAGACATGAGATTGAGCGGTGAAAACAATCACTAGAAAAATTAGGGTTTATTTAGAAAAAAGAGTGGCACCTGGAAGAGAAATGAGGAGAGTTGGACAGAGACGTGGCAGACAAATCAGAAAAAAAATTAAATTAAAAGACACGCCAGATATATTACAATTTATTCTTGTTAGTAATGACACACAAAAGCAAAAAATCATTCTACAATCGACCGCATCGATGAAAAAAAACTCCCTATATAGGTGGATTTTTTTTACTTATGTTCTATTGTTCCAAAGAAATTAGCAAAGAAAACCAAACATTAACTTTTAAAAGGATAGAACAATATTTTAGGATTAAGAAGCTCAGTATAATATAAATTTAGATGATAAATTATAAAAATTGTAGTCAATTAACAATGAAATATTGACAAAAAATTAAATCATCGAGCAACTATACAGCTTGCAATTTGAATAAATTTAAAAGACATGAGATGACGGACAATGGCATCAAGGAGCTTGGAAAGATAGGGTAAAAAAAAAAAGGTTGATTAGGAGCGCTTAACGTCGTGATAGGTAAAGTAAAAAAACTAAAAATAAGAGGATAAAAAGTCAAGGATGAAAATATACAAAAAACAAAAGGTGATAGGGGTAAAAGGCTCCAAAAATTATTCTTGACGGGCGAGGAGTTTGTAAAAAAGGGTGAGGAATATGTCGCCGATTAGAGAGCGCTAGCGTCATCACGATGGGTAAAGAAAATGTATATCGTATATTAAAAAATAAGAGGAGTAAATGGTCAAGGATTAAAATGTTAAAGGCAAAAAGATGGTAGGGGGTTAAATGAGTCAAAAAAACAATTCACAATCCCAAACCACTTTTTATATATAGTATAGATATAGATTTTTTCTTGATTTGGATTACATGAACTCTTCGATCTTTGTGTCTTTTTAGCTTATCATTTTCATGTTTTTTAATAGTGACATTTAGCTTGAAACTTTAGTCTTTAGTTTATAACTATATAAAACCATGGTTGCGCAACTCGCCAGGGCGGTGGTCACCGCCACTTATTTTAAAATCGCCATTAAAGTCGGATCCCGCAATAGTCGTTGTCTAGGGCGGCAAAACGGCGGTCACAAGACGGTGATCGGTGTCAAATCGGCTATTTCAAAGAAACAACAACATTCGCGTATTGGGTGGCACGACGTCATGCCCACCGTTTATTTAATACGCGAGGCGCCTCTCACGTTAAATGGGTGAGCGTTTCGAGTGAGGGGAGATGGTCGGTGGCATTGTATTGAAAGGCGGTGTAGCGTTAGGCGTTAAGGGTGGTGGCGGCGAAATTGGAGGATTAGGGTTTGGAAATTTTAAATGAACGCTCTCCTCTTTATTTACGCCATCAAGACGAAAAAGAGTGAAACTAAGTTTTGGGCCTTCTAGTCATATTAACTAACCGATTTCAAGTTTTGGGCTTTTTATTAATTTAATTGGGTATGATTTTTTGGTGGAAAATTGAAAAAAAAAAATCTAGGCAAAAATTCTAAAAACTAAGAAACTGCCCGTTAGCGTTTTCAGCCTTACATGCCTCAGTAAAAACAACAAAGATTTGTTAAAATTGGAGATGATGTCTTGTGAGTGTGCACTTTACACCGCCATTTTGGGCAAATGTGAGTTTCACACTTTCTGCGAAGTCGTGAACAGTAATTTTTCTATAAGAAATTAAATATAGTAATTTCAAAATGCTAGGCAATGATATTCTTTTCGCTAGTATTTAAACCTAGAAGATATAAAAAGTTTTTTAAAAAAAAATGCAGCCCTTTATTTTCAATTTACGCGGTAAAATATTAATATTATAATGCTAACCAATAATTAAATGATTGAATACTTAAACCCGAGGTTTTGATTCTCAAAATATCTATCACAATTTAAAATTTTCCGAGGGAGAGGAATACAATCCTAAATTTTAGAGACCTTTCACCTCCTTCTCTATGAATAGTATAAAAAATCAGAAATCCATAAATCTCATTTTATTTCATGTTTGCAGAGATTCAACATGACAACATATCAAATTCTTTTCTATGTAATCAAGTAAATAGTGGAATAATTTGAAAGGAAAAGGGACAAATTGAAACCAAGGGCGGATCATTGTGTAAATTTTCAGAGTCTTGCCTTATAATTTTTGAAAAAATTATCATTAAAAAAATAATTTATGATCATTGTTTTGGGCTGGGCTGTAGCCATACCCAATTTTTGGAAAAAAAAAATTATCATTAAAAAAAAAAATTACAATTTACCTCAACTAGAGTCAAACTAACCTGGGACCTTTAAGAAAGATAATATCGTTTTACCACTGCGCTACTTCAATTTTCATTATTAATTTGTAAAAGTATAAGTATAATACTCGTTAAAAGAATGTGGGCTTGACTTTTTGGCCCTAAATTTTGAATTTAAGAACTCAAAATTTTCCCCACCTAAATTTTTGACCTGGCTCATTAAAACGAATTTACTTACCTTTATAAAAAATTATTGAAAGGAACGAATAATTTGCTTCACAAGCTGTATAAGGACTATATATCATCAAAGATTAAAGGAAAAAGAAAAGCATCATCAGCACTAAAAAATATTTGAATATTAAATAGAAATTGAATAGGTATCAAATTCTTTCTATGACATCAAGTAACGGAAAGAATGATTTGAAAGAAAAGGGATAGCTTGAAGCGAATTTTTCTTTAGCTTTATCAGAAATAATTCGAAGGAATAATCCGCCATCACAAGCTACATAAGCATTAATATATATCATCAACATCAAAGCAAATAAAAAGTATCATCAAAACAAAAATAAAATACACAGATACATATCAAGAAAACAGAGGAAGGCTTTGATCATGGCGGACGCTCTCCTTTCGGCTGCAGCTGACCGAATCTTTGGTCTGTTAGAAGAGCAGGGTCGATACCATGTCAATCTGGTCAAAGGCGCTAAGAAGGAGATTCTTAGTCTTGCCAAAGAGCTGAACACAATCAGGAACGTGTTGGATGATGCTGAAAATCGAAGATTTCAGGACAAAAACATCAACTCCTGGTTGTGAAGCTCCGGCAGACGTCTTATGAAATGGAGGACATTTTGGACGACTGGAAGTACGCTATTCTCAAACTTGCTGCTCCTACCAAGCAAAAGGTATGCTCCTTCATCCCGTCATCTTCTTTTTTATGCTTCAAAGAAAAACTGTTGTTCGGCATGGAATTGCCAAGAAAAATACTCAATGTGAAAAAGCACAACTAGATGAAATTTTGGAAGAAAAAAAGAAATATGGTTTTAAATTTCTGAGCCCACGTCGGATTCTTTGTCTGAATCTTTGGCGAGATCAATCTACTTCCTTGGTCGACTTAGGGAAGTGCATGGCCGGGATGTTGATGGGGACACTCTTGTTAACAAACTTTTGGGTAAGGGAGGGAGCCAAGAGGAACCAGGAATCCATGTAGTGTCAATAGTGGGTGTGGGGGGACTTGGGAAGATTTACTCTAGCTCAACTAGTTTATAATCATAGTCAGTAGTGGCCGCTTTTTCTCGACTTGAAGATTTGGGTTTGTGTTTGGGATCCTTTTTTGTGTGATTGGAATTATAAAGGGATTCTTGAGAGCATAAAAGAGGGGGAGTTCTCGAGATCTTTAACCAACCTAATGTCCTATTTACACGTAAGAGAGTGTATTTCAGGGAAGAAGTTTCTTCTAGTGCTTGATGATGTTTGGACAGAAGAATATGAGAAATGGGAACCCTTAGAAATCCTTCTCAAATGTGGTGAGCCAGGAAGTAAGATTTTGGTTACTACTAGAAGCAGTGGGGTTGCAATAATGATGGGCACAAGGGACAATGATATCTTCTGGCCAAGAGTGCTCTCTGATGAGGATTGTTGGTCAGTATTGTGTCGTGTGGCTTGTTTGGAAAGAAATAGAAATGAATTTGAGGAAATAGGCAGGAAAATAGCTCAAAAGTGCAGTGGTCTTCCTCTTGCAGCAAAAACTTTAGGAGGTCTTGCGTTTTAAGAGCAGCTTGAGAGAGTGGGAAAATGTACTAAATAGTGAAATATGGGGAATGCAAGAAGCAGAACATGAGCTCTTTCGTCCCTTGCTTATGAGCTACAAAGAGTTGTCCCCGATACAAAAGCAATGTTTCACATATTGTGCTTTCTTTCCTAAATAATGAGTTGAAGGAGTTGAGACGATCGACTTATCCAATAATGAGTTGAAGGAGTTACCAAGTGAATTGGGAACTTGAGACAATTGAGAGATCTCAATTTAAGTGGAATAGTTTTTCAAAGGAGCTGCCAAGTGAAATTGGGAAATTAATTCTCTTGCAAATTCTCAAATTACCAAACTGGGAAACTCCATGTGGAATTCCAGAATCATTAACCCAGCTATCTGGTCTTCAGGAATTGTCTGGATTCAAAGGAGGAAGTGGTTGGAGCAAGTTGGGGTTATTGAAGAACTTAAACCAACTTGGTGTTGTGAAATTGGAGATCAAATTGGATGGTAAGGATTTGAAAAGACGTGGTTGAGGAAGCCCGGGAAGCAAGATTGAGCAATAAGATACACATTCAGAGACTTGTATTGAGATTTAAGGATAACATGGATGAGGAGGAAGAAGAGGGAGAAGGAGTCATCAAGATGGATGTAATAGATGCTCTGCACCCCATCCCAACCTCGAATACTCTATATTTGGGATTTTAAGGGCTCCAAACTTCCACTTTGGATCGCCTCGCCTTCCAACCAATTAAGGAAGGTTGATCTCTTTAGGTGCCACCAGCTCACCTCATTGCCATCCCTCGGAACACTAGAGTATCTGGAAGAGATACATATATATAGAAACATGGGGTTGGAATATGTAGGACGAGAGTTGTTGGGAATAACAACAAACAGTACTAGTAATTTTGTTGCCTTTCCCAAATTGAAGAAGCTGGTGTTTGAAGCGTGTGCGAATTGGAAGGAGTGGGAGGACATCACGGCAGAAGAAGAAGAATCTCCAGCCTTTCAACTAATGCCTTCTCTTACCTACTTGCAAATTTATGACTGCGTTGCCTTGACACAACTGCCTCATCGCCTCCTGCGTGTATACGTGCGTCATTGGAGACTTTGGATCTTTCTCGTTCAGTGAAGCTACTACAACGTTTCTACAACGATGATACAGAGTGGAAATCCATATCTCTAAATAATCCACGCCTTCAGCTTCGATATTAAACATGATGAATTGGCAGCATCTATATATTTAGGTAATTCATTTCTCATCATCCTTTATTTCTTTTCTTTCCATTTTTTTCCTTTTCATTCTTTCAATTTTCTGTTTTGTTTCTCATGAATTAGGATTTTCATTTATCGAGAATGTGTGTGTATATGGTACTGTTCACCTGAATTCTCAACTCATTTTCTTGTAAAAACCCTGGTCATAATTTCAGATCTCAATGGGCTTGGATCGAGAGTATTGAGGTCGCTGTTAATTAATTAGGTAATGTAAATTACTTCCAGCTTTTGAATGGAATTGCATTATAATAGAGAATGGAAAATATTTATTTTCCCCAATCCATATGGTTTTTTATAAATTTCAATTGGAAGGCAATGATGCTGCAGGTTAATTTTTAAGGAAGATGCTCTGATGCTTTGAAACAAGAATACTGGAATATGGATGTGGCTGTGCTTAGTCAACACTAATCTGATAGTAACAATGCAGGGGTTATGACGCCTCCTTTCATGCTTTCAAAAGACAATTAATATTGAGTTGCAATTTGCAACTAACCATTTAGGTATGCCTTTGATATAGATACGTAGATAGTCTCACATTGCAATTTCAGTTGTTATCTATCTATCATTTGATTCTGTTGTCGGTTCTATGATGCTTTAACTTTTTGAGATTGATTATTGCCAATATATATACTCTGCTCTATGTTATATCCAAAGTAAAAGACTCAAATTCACATAAGCATATCTGTGACTCAAAAAACTGTGAGTCTTCTCATTGCCAATATATACTTCTCTGCAAGTTTGCATGGTCTGACCGGTTTTCATCAAATCTCTGTTTTAAAATTAGTGTCCGACTGGCTGGTATGACCGGAGAACCGCCATTCAGCGGCTCAATAGAGGTGCAGAGAACCGCAATTAAACCGCCCCCCAAAAACCGGGAAAACCGGGTGAAAACAGGGAACCACTGAACCGCCAGTTTTCACCGGTTTTCGCCAAAAAAAATAATAATAATGGGGTTTTTTGTATTGTTGGTACATTTCTATTATGCTTGGGAGTTGAAACTTGGAAGTTGGAACTATTTATGTTAATGGGCATTTCTATTATGTTTAGAAATTTAAGTTTGAAGTGACTTTAGATGCTTTATATTCACTTATCAAGTTATCATACTCTATATTTTGAATTTTTTAAAAAAATTATGCATACTATATATAATATTTATTATGACGTCACACCGGCTCAATCCGATCCAACCGATCCGACCCCAGTCCAGCCTTTTTTGGGGTCGTCCGGCTCAACTTCCGATTCCGGTTTTTAAAACATAGCATCAAATTACATTCTACTGTCAAGGCTTTGATGTCAAAATCTTTTTGTCAATTTTAATTGTGGAGAATAAATTTAATGAGTCATTTTTTGTGAAGGGGTGGCGTTGCTCTTTTTTATGCCACAAAAATTCTTAAAGGCCTTCAAACTAGGAATGAGGATGAGAGAAGAGGAGTTGAAATAATAGAGAATGCTCTTAAGGTTTGATCTTATGCCCCTCTCCCCGTCCTGTCTCGTCTCCTCCCTACTCATTTGACATGTGTTGATAAGTGCAGGCACCAACTTTTATCATTGCCTCAAACGCTGCTGCTGATGCGGCACTTATAGTAGGCAACTTAATGGAACAAGATGATCCTAATTTGGGCTACGATGCTGCTAAAGGTTTGTACCCGGTGCTTCCCTCTTCCATTTGCAGTCATTACCTGTAAAAGCATTAGCAAGTTGACATTTTTTCTAAACTTGTCTTCGTTTGTTTCTACGTGTAAATATATATGCTTATCTGAATTACCTTACACGTTAAGTCTGAACTGAGCAGATTCATTACATAGCACCACGGTCCACATTATATCTTCCTTAATAGTCATGAAAAAAATTTCCCCATATGCTGGGGTCCGTAATATGTCATCAGCTCACTTTAGTTTAAAATTTGCAGGTATGATAGTGTTTAGAAAATGTTGGGTGAAAGTACCATATGTTCTAATCTGAACTCGGAATTTATTTATCCCCAACATTTTTTTCTGCTTTATGTGGAAAAAAAACTTTTGTTTTTACCCAATCCTTATGATTTTTATAAAGTTTTGTTTCTTCCTTGATTGCAAACTTGAACTATAAGATGTAATGGCTTTGTTCTTTAAGAGATGGATCTTCAAAATCTCACTTGGAAGGCTGAGAAGCTGGTTATTTTTGAGGATGATGCTGAAGCTGTGAAACAGAATATTGAAATACGATGAGAAACATTCCTTTTGGCTCATTGGCTTCCAATCACGATGATATAACTCTGTTTTGCTCAAACCTCGACTGGCTGTTATTTATGTTCACATACTGATATAAGAGATGTTAAATTATTTTTTATCCATATAAGCGGTTTTACATGAGCTATACTATTTTCACCATTCTGATTTTTTTTTTTTCCTGAAACAGGTGAATATGTTGATATAGTGGAGGCTGGAATTGTAGATCCTGTAAAAGTTATTAGAACGGCTTTGGTAGATGCTTCTAGGTAAGGAGGATTATACTTCATCCATAATTTCTTTGCGTGTTTAGAATGTTTCCGCTTCTCTAACAAACTTATACGCCGATTCCAGTGTGTCGTTGCTGTTGACTACCACTGAGGCTGCTATTGTGGATGCTAAAGGCGAACATAATCCACTTAAAAACCGTGTCCCAAATATGAATGCTATGCCGTAAAAGTTACCGGATGCCACATTCATTTAATTGATTGAAGTGACACAGATTATCACTGCTAGTGTTAAGTTTATATGTTGGATCTTCACTTTAGTTGTAGGGTAGGCCATTATTTTGGATTAATGCTAAATTAGCTAAATCAATTGTTCATCTTTAATATATTTCTTTTGGGGCTTTGTGCATTTGGGTTGGTTCGAGTCATAACGTTAAACTTCACCCCTGTTTTTGGATGAACTTTTTGAACACTGCCCCTTTCTTTTATCAGTTAAACTTCTGAGGTTTTTGTCTGTAAACATGAAGCTAATTGACAGCTGTAGATGTGACCCAGTTTATCGGTGATAACGTTATGTTTATACGCTGAATCTTCACTTTAGTTGTAGGCTCAAGGCTGGGCCATTATTTTGAATAATAGTTAAAATTAAAAAAAAAAATATCTCCTTTCCAGTTGGTCTTTGTGTGAATCAGTTTTTATGTATCATTCACCTATTTTGTACTATCTCACGCCATCTTTATTATCGAATTTTAGTGAGCGAGTTGTTTATTAATATTGCAAATGATAAAGAAAAATTATCGAGTTTTAGTGAGCGAGTTGTTTATTAATATTTCAAATGATAAAGAAAATTTTAAGGAGGGGTATTATAGATCTACTTCTCATCTATTATATACATTTTTTAAAATTATTTTATCATTTCAAACACTAATAAAAAATTCACTAGCAAAAACACGTGGAAACAGTAAACGTGCACGTTATTATGGGATGAAGGGAGTAACTAATTATAATAAAATAATTGACGAATATTTTTTAATGAAACAACTAATGCTATTGAATTAACATATTTTAATAAAAGAATTAATAGTGTGAAGTGTGAACATACAAAATACAAAGAAATTGCAATGTAATACTGTTAATACAAACAATTAAGACCTTGACCGTTCTTATGTGTTGAACATATCTACTTTGTCTTTAATGTATAATTTGACTGGAAAAAAAAAGGAAGTTGAGAAAGGAAATTAATGCGGATGTATCTACTTGTATGTCCCAGCCCACGTTCGATTTACTTCACCTCTACTTCCATCAGAATCAATTGGAAACAAGTAGGAACCAATAATTCAGCATCACAGCTCACAATTTTAAATATCTTGAGTAAATAAAAAAACTAATATCATCAGTAAAACTAAGAGTTTACATGTCCAAGTTTCCAATTACTCTAGTGTAAGGTCTATCATCTAACTGAACATACATACATACCCCACTTACAGCTGTGTGATTTACACCACTCTTATCAGAAATAATTGAAGGAAACAAATAATTGAGCACCACGGGTCGTATAAGGACTAAAATATCATCAACATGAGAGAAAATAAAAATATCATCACAACAAAAACACATACAGAGTTATAGAGAGAGAGATCAAGAAAAACAGAAATCATGGCTTGGAAATCATATTATAAATTTTAGTCACATCTCCGTGAGAAACAGATATCAAGAAAAAACAGAAATCATCCCAAATGGAAACACACTAACCTCGGGAGCAAGCAGATAATTTATGGAATCTATATCGATTGGAAATCTGAATGTAGCCAATGGGGATTGAGACCTCATCGATAAATCAACATTCTATCCCGAGTTATTTTCGGACACTTCAATGTTTTTAACTCGACGTCCAATGCGCTTTCTCGGGTTACTTTGATATCTTTTGCTACCATGCCTATGGCAAAAAAAGATATCCGGTCCTCGTTCACAACAATGCATACATAAGGTTTCCGATACCAAGCACAAGGAATACCTTTCATGTCATCTATCTCCTTTTTTAAATCTTGGGGAACATTTTTGGATAGATGAATTCCAAATCAAAAAAGTACGAATCCTTTCTTGGAATTTTGCATCTTTGAATTGTTTCAAAAAAAAAATGTCTATGTATGAAACTTACATAACCCGATCATCATTTTTCTGGCGATCTCGAGTTATCTTGATCATGAGATATGTCCGCTTTCCTAAGTCTTTCATATCAAACTGTTTTGAAACCATGCCCTTCACGCCCGATCACACCTTCACATCGTTCCCGATGATCACAATGTCATCTACGATATAGTACTAAGAATACCAATGCGGTTCAAACGCTTTTTTATACACACAACTTTCAAACTTGTTTTGATCAAACCCATAAGACTTTTCAACATGATCAAACTTTGGTTCCAAGCTCTGGATGCTGTTTGAGTCCGTAAATGGACCTCTTGAGCTTACAAACTAGGTGTTCTTGGCACTTAATGAAACCTTGGTGTTGTTGCACATAGATCTCTTTATCAAGACTTCCGTTAAGGAAAGGCGTCTTGACATCTATTTGCCGATTTCAAGGTCGGTCTTGTGACGATCGATAAGAGAATACGGATGGACTTAAGCATGGGCTACAAAAAGAAAAAATTTCTCATAATCGATCCCTTTCTTTCGAGTATAACCTTTTCGCCATTAGTCTTGCTTTAAAGGTTTCAACCTTCCCGGTCCTCTTTTTCCTCTTATATACCCACTTGCATCCAATGGGTTTGACCCCCATTAAGTTAGTTCATTATCCACACTCTATTATGAAACGTAGAACCCATTTAAAGCTTTTGTTGCTTTTGCCAAGAATCAGCATCCTTATCTTGGAGTGCCTCGTCATATGTCCATGGAGTTCGATTCCGAATCAAGTCCGGGACTCTCCTATTCCCCATGAATCTCTCGGTATTCCTAACAACCCTCCCACTATGATGAGGCTCGGTTGTGAAATCGTATCTTTTGGTATATCATCTAAGACATTGGCATTTTGAGGTTTGCCCTCTAAAGCTCATTTAAGGTAATCTCAACTTACGGGTTTTCTTTGGTTCATATAGTCTTCTTTTCAAAATCTAAAGTGGGTCTTGATTACCACCTTTTGATCTTCGAACTATAGAACATACACCCTTTTGTTCCCTGCATATCCTACAAACACGTTTTAATTTCGATCGAGGATCCAACTTACCGGCTTCCTTGTCCAACATGTAAATTTTGGACACCCCCAAAGTTCTCATGTGTCTCATACTAGGCTTGCTTGGGTCCACAATTCTTTGGCGGTTTTGGGAACCCATTTGGATAGCACCAAGTTCGAGAATGTAAGTCATTTGTTTTCCAAGGTATGACCCTTTAACGACTTCGGGAAGATCCGTATAACTCATCATTGATCTAACCATTTCCAAAGAATTATGTTTATTCTCTTTCCAAACCCCACGTTTTGTTGAGGGGTTTCGGTCTTGGTGAGTCGATACAATCCCTTCATCGATATGTAGTTCAAAAACTCATCGGCTGAGGTATTTGCCTCCACGATCGATCATTAGAGACTTGATACGTTTTCCCTATGATTCTCTGTTTGAGCCTTAAATTCTTAGAATTTCTCAAAGGTCTCGGATTCATGCTTCATAAGGAAAATGTACCTTGAGTAATCATCAATAAAATTACTCATAACCTCCTCTTGCTTTGGTTGACATTGAACTATGCACATCTATGTGAACGATCTCTAACAACTTTTGACACTATTCCCTTTGGCTCCAAATGCCCTCTCGGTCATATTACTCTCCAAACATGATTCGCGAGTTGGAATCGGTTCAACTTGGTGAAGCCCCTAGTGAACCGTCTCTCACCAACCTTCGATCCTCTTTGATTTATATGACCCAATCTTAGATGTCAAAGAAGTATCTCGCTCACGCGTCGATGAACGTTTTTCTTTTCTCGAGAATGTTGATGTGTTATAGGATACATTTCATGAGTGGTGTGCACAGTTAATTGTATAGATTTTCCATCAATGTCCTGTGCATCGATACACTCATCATTTCAAAAATGATGTCATTCTTATTAGAAGAAACTTAGTGTCCTTTAATCGAATTTTTTAAATCGAAAGTGAATTCTTTCTAAAATCGGAACATAAAGATAATCTCAAAAAACTTTATCTTCAAAAGATAGGTGCACTTTCTCCCCTTGCTTTAAGCTGTCACTCATGTAGCATTGCGATGTCTGGCTACTTGCGTAGTATTGCAATAATCATTACTATCGTAGCATTACAATATCGCCGCTTTCGTAGCATTGCAATGTCTTCTACTTTTCGTGCGTTGCCCGGTGTGATGAGGATCTCACTCCGCTAAGTTGCGGGATCATTTAGAACCCGGTAAAGCCAACATGATTAGTGGATCTCGTATCAACCACCCACCTAATAGAGAAGTATCGCCGCTAAACAAGTTTCAACAACTAGTCGCGTGAGAATTACCTTTCTTTCCGTCCCTTTTGGGGTTGGAAGAGGCAAAACCTCCATTGTCCTCTCTGCTCGGCTTAAAGCACTTCCTCTTTTGGATTTTCCTTGACACAACAAGCATTCCTCATCTTACCATTGCCGCCAACAGTTGAGTTTTATTGCTTATGGCGCTTTGGTCCTCTTCTTTATCTTGCCCACCTTTGGCCTAGAGATGAAAGACCACCACTTGCCATCAAAGCTTGAGTTTAGTGCCTTATCAACATTTTTTGAAGTTGAGATTTTTCCATTTGGCAACCCTTATGCAAACACATTTTAAACAAATTAAATAAAAGCATAAGATAGCACAAAAAAAAAAACAAAAATGAAAAATAAACATATTGGGCACAAATTATCCAATTGTCATGGTTTGATTTTTCTGGCTTGATCTTGAAGAAACACGCCTCAATTTCTCCCACTCGTTCGTCTCGAAAAAATAATTAGCTCTCGAACCGCCACGCCAAAGCAATTTCCTTGATGCACACCAAGATCCGCGCCACTGTTTAGGGGCCGACCGCCGGCGGCGTCAGTGCCACGCCAAAGGTTTCGGCAGGATCGACGGGTCCGGCGGTTCTCGGCGACGGCAGATCGCCATCGACTCGCCGCCTGTCTCCTGCCGCGTACAGATCCGCTGCCCGTGATTCTCCGCTGCATTAGCCCGGTCAGCTTTCGGCACAGGCCGCCCGTCTTGTGACCCTCATCTCCCTCCGCAAGGCCGCCCGCCCTCCTCCTGCGCCCATGCGTGCCGGGCCAACGCCCCGCTTGCTTCTTTGGATTACGATTTTGTCCTTTAATTCTTCAGTCTGCCCGTTCCCGATCCGGTTACAATTTATTTACAAAAATAAATAAACCTAGATCTAGACTAGTCTATTACATTGATCAAATCAAATAAATCCTAGTCTACTAGTGGATTTTCTCACGAGGCAAAACAAATCGAACGAATCAATTAAAAACCACGGATTTATATGCATGCAAAATAAAACATTAAAATCCATGACAATTGGATACACAAAAATGCATCTACAGTTCTACTATCCAATTTCAAATTTAATGTCCATGAATTAAATTACAATTTAAAAATTGAGCAAAACCAAGTGGCTCGATACGGTGTTGGGGAAAGAGTTACCTGAGATCTATTAGGGGGTGAATATTTAAATACAAATTTAATTCATTAATTATTACTAGCATGAATTAATCCTATATTAATTCAAATAATAATTGCAACAACATATCATGCATATAAAAAGCCACGTAAAACCTACGACGCACGGAATCTACGGGTTTACACCCGAACGCATTCTCTCTGGATGGCAAAGGGTTTTGGTGGACGGACTAACCAAAAGACTTCCCAAGTATTCCTTAGCCCTGCTCAACTATCCGATTGGAAGGACACTTTCAACGAACAATTAACAAAAGGAAAAAATAAACTTTGTTGCACCACCTTTGTGGATTTGCTAATATTTCCGGCAGACATGGAATTGTACTTGGGAATGACCTAATCATCCCATATATAGGAGAGGGGGTTGGACCCGTTTTTAGTGATATTTCAATGTGGGAAAAGACTTTTCTTGGTCACCAAGAAATCTTGAATATATCCCTTATATTCTTTTTCCCATAATTAAAATATTCCACAAAAATCCCACCTCTTCTATAATATGGATTTTCGAAAATTTTAGTGCAAGAATCCAAGATTTGGATCTTCTTGAATTTATGAGATATTCTTGTATTTCAAGAAATACATATCTTCCATAACATCTTTTCAAGAAAATCAAGAAAATCTTTCTTGCCCACTATATTTTCATCTTTTTCGAAATTTACTATATAAATAAGCTAGTGGGAGATTTCTTGAATTTAATGAGATTATCTTGTATTCCAAGAATACATATCTTCATTCCATAACAAAATTCAAAGAAAATCTTTTCTCCCAACATATCTATATATTTAAATTTTTGGTTGGAAAATTAAGCAACAATATTTATTTTATTTTAATCACCTTTTTAGGTTATTGGACTATTTGTTGGGCTACTCAGGGGGCCTTTAGGAGAATTAAGACTGGATCTTCTAATGGATCTTGAATATCTAATATTGAGCCACAATATAATTCAAGCCCACAAATATTAATTAATCCCACTACATAATTAATATTGCACTATCCATCTTAACCCATATTACGATCCAATATGGCTCCGGTCATTATTTCCCGTGTTTAAGATTATCTAGCCCATTAATTAATTTAAGCCAATCAAATAGCTTTCCCGTTAATTAATATCTTTTGTCCTTGGTCGAGGAACGGTTCAACATTATTATCCATACCTAAACTAATTCCACTTGCAAGATTTGGTATGATAAAACTTATGAACCTCCCAAGAGGGGCAAATCAAAACAAAGCGTTTTTAATTGATTCTTCAGATAAATCTTAGCAATCACATGTGACCAATAATATTGCCCAAGATAAAAAGTATTGAATCTCTCGATTCGCTACCCATGATAAGTCAAAGCAATAGTTACCAATCCCACGGATCCTATTTAAGGGATTTAAGGTTAAGAAACAACGAACCATCGAGGTCTAATTCTTCCTTGTTCGATTCAAGAATTTATCCTCATTAGGTCCTATTCAGTAGCATCGATCATGCACTAGTGTAATCTCTTGGTCAAGACAAACCAATCGAGCCTTTACACCTCAACCTTTCGCGATGGTTGTTCATTTCCATCTAGGTCGTGAATGACGTACTTTTAGTTACAAGGGACTGTTAATTTAATCTTCTGTGATCTGATATCACTAAATTAACTACAGTGTAACACGTACGAATTATTGAACAGTTATGCAGTAAATATATATAACATTCAATCATATTTAAAGCATCGATAAAACAATTTATTTCAAAATAAGTCCCCGAAAATTGATTTGATTATACAAAGTAAAAAGCATACTTTTCAAAGATAATCCCAACATGTGAACAACTCACCTCATTGCCATCCCTCGGAACACTAGAGTATCTGGAAGAGATCCGGATATATAGAAGCATGGGGTTGGAATATGTAGGACGAGAGTTGTTGGGAATAACAACAAACAGTACTAGTAATTTTGTTGCCTTTCCCAAATTGAAGAAGCTGGTTTTTATTGACTGTAAGAATTGGAAGGAGTGGGAGGACATCACGGCAGAAGAAGAAGAATCTCCAGCCTTTCAACTAATGCCTTCTCTTACCTTCTTGCAAATTATGGGCTGTAAAGAGTTGACACAACTGCCGCATCGCCTCCTGCGTAAAGCGTCGTCGTCATTGAGACTTTGAATATTACTTATTCAGAGAAGCTAGTGCAACGTTACAGGAACACAGATGGTTTAGAGTGGAAATCCATATCTCTAAATAATCCAAGCCTTCAGCTGATCATATGATCAACATTGGATATTAAACATGATGGATTGGCAGCAGCTATATATTTAGGTAATTCATTTCTCATCATCATCCTTAATTTGTTTTGTTTCCATTTATTTCCTCCTTTTCAGTGTTTCAATTTTCTGTTTTGTTTCTCATGAATTAGGATTTTCATTTATCGAGAATGTGTGTGTATATGGTACTGTTCACCTGAATTCTCAACTCATTTTCTTGTAAAATCCTAATTCATAATTTCAGATCTCAATGGGCTTGGATCGAGAGTATTGGAGGTCGCTGTTAATTAGGCAATGTAAATTACTTCCAGCTTTTGAATGGGAGTTTGTGATGAATATTTTGATTAAAGATTTAATCTCTGTTGGCTTTTGTTTTGACACAGAAATTAATCGTCATGTTGCACAAGATTTGGAAACTTAATATCAACAAGCATCGAGCAGAATTTGTGTTGATATTGTGAAGGCTGGAATTGTTAGATGCTGGTAGGTGAGGAGGATTATATATACTTCATTCATAACTTATTTAATGCGTGTTTACAATGTTTTGGGGTTCTAGTCTAGCCCATTATTTTTGGATTATTAATGCTAAAAATACATAAATCAATTTTCCATCATATATATATATATATATATATATATATATATATATATATATATAAACTTTTCACACACTATCCCTTTCAGATCTTAATTGAAAAATGTGATCTTTAAACACTTGAGAGGTTTTTGTCTGTATAAAATTGCAGCTAGTTAACATTAATCAGCCCTTTGCATTTCGTTAGAAATTAATATTTGACATTTATTTTTTATTATTCGATTATAAAACAACAGTGTTACCTACTTCTCCCTAAAACACAACCGCCCCTAAATTACTGTCTCAAAAATATATTTTTCACTAAATGTAGGCACGTACGTTTTAAACTTTTGTAAATTTTGATCCGTAAATTTTTTATTTGTAATAAAGATGATCACAATAGTAAAATCTCAAAAAATTGTATAACTCAAACATTATTCTAAAATTTGTAAATTATGTTTGTTTAAGTAATTAATATTTAGTTTTTTTTAACATTATTAATTTTGTTTTAGTTTTTTTAATAATTAATGTACTCAAGATTAAGTAAATATAATGTATTGTACTAAAAAATAACATATATGATATATTAAATTTTAAATTGTGCATGCATTAAAAAATAATAAAATTATTATTAACACAATATTTATATATATAATAACAAAATTCATAAGTCGTGCATCATACGGGAGAAATACTAGTCATTTATAATGTTAATTACATAATATGATGAGGGGTGGGACCAAAATCATGAGGTCCTGTGTCGAGTGGGACCAAAAGTGATTTTTTTCTAAAAATAGGCCGAACTAATCCAAGGTTCACGGTTTTTGTTGACCCTATATTGGGACCAAAATCGTGAGGCTTTGTAACTTGTGAGACCAAAAGTAAAATTTTCTCAATAAATATATATGCATAAAATGGATTTCTATGTATTACAAATGTCTTGGAACCTTTATTCTATCATGACCATTTATTATCTCTGCTAATTTTTATACTGGTACGTACATTTGCACGCGATATATATAAGTAATTAATAAAAATTGTTATAGAAAAATATGATCAATATTTTAGAAAATCAAGACTTAAAGGCTTCAGTTTTTCAAGAAAGTAATATGTAGAGACTTAACTTATTAATCATGTATAAAAAATTATTTTAATACTTCACGTAAAATATATTGAATATATATCTATACATATATAATAACAAAATGTTGGGCCAAAGGTCTAAAATAATTGTTATAAGTTTTCTCATGAAATTTAAAAGAAAATTTTGTAATGGGGTGTAGCTCAAATGGTATAGTTAAATTTATTTTATCTTCACATGTGAGGTGCAAAGTTCAATTCCTTTTATCCACAATATTTATTTTTTAATTATTTTTTGAATATTTTCTAAGAAATTTATATTATTTTTAAACTAGATCAATTTATACATAATTAATAATAAAATATTGTACAAAGAATATAACTAAAATTTTGTAACAAAAAAAATTATTACAAATTTGTCATGAAATTTACAAATAATTAATAGTATAAATAATATTTTTTTTTTATTAAATATGGATATATATTTTTAAACAAACATTTACTCCTTCTGCTTTTTTAGATTGACTTTAACATGGATTTTAATGAGAAAATTGTTTATTAATATTTGAAGGAAATAATTTTTTTTATAAGAGTATTTTAGTCAATATTAGATAATGATACAAAAAATATATATTTTTGAATGTAATTTTTAGAATATGAGATGTAATTTAGTGATATTTGTAGGGTGATAGATTGAAACTCTACAATTACTTTATTGATATTTTGTGCATGTATATGATAAAAGACAGACCTTTTTGAATTTGAGTAACACTTCTATAAATCAAGTCTATACATGAACTGTATCATTATTATGCACAGAAACTATCGTTGTTGTGCACAAAAATCATCATTGTTTAATTAAAAAAGCTTTATTTTCAAACAATGATAATTTTTTATACATAGCAGTGATAATTTTTATGCATAACAGTGATATTTTTTTTTACATAACTGTACTATTAAAAAAATAGAGTTCACCTTGAACGCAAGTAAGCACAAGTTTTTGTCTTTGAAATTTGTGCAATCTAAAAAAAAAAAAAAAGTGGAGGGAGTATCATATATATGAAAATGTTTTATATACTTATTTATATGATTGTTTTATATAATATGAGATCATTATTTAGTCCAATAATCACAATAAATTAATTGCATACTATTGAAATTAGACTTAAATTATTAATTAAACAATTTAAAATTAAATTATTAGTTGGATTGTAAAACGATATGACTAGGTTGATTGTGACAAAGCTCGATTTATATACTTATATGTACGACTATTTTACATGATATATGATTTAAATTGATTATCCAATTATTATAAATTAATTGCATGCACTACTAACATTAGACTTAAATTATTAGTCGAATATACTTATCTGTAAGATTATTTTATATGATATGAGATTTAAATTGATTATCTAATTACTATAAATTAATTACATGCACTATTAACATTAGACTTAAATTATTAGTTGAATAAATGATTGTAAAACAACTTTAAGTCGGTTGTTATAAAACTCGATACCCATATTTTTAAGAGAAAATATTAGTTGGACCAACGAAGGACAAATAGTGTTAATTTTGGCAATGACACTGACTTAATCAGATAATAAATTCTCTTTAAAGTTTTAGAGATGATAATTTTGACTAATGATATCTTATGGTATGACCATTAATAAGAGTTAGAGACAATCATAAAACCTTGAACTTTCCTAAGGAGATTAATTTTGGGTTGTTGTCATGTCCAAAGTAACTATGTAAACTTTTACAACAGTTGAAGCGTCATCCATTTCCTACATCTGATTGCAAAAGTAATAAAATTTTCACAAATCAACATTACCTCAAAATGAAAAAAAAAATCGTGAAATATATAAAATAAAAATAAAGAGTACAAGAAAAAAAAAACTATAAGTAAAATTATTATTTCTAATTAATTTAACACGAAAATGAATATATTTCATATCATATTCATTTTATACCCATAGACCGTGCGTGACCGTACAACGCACGAGTGATATACTAGTTAATTAAATAATAAATACATCGTCTCATGTGTTTTCTAAGAATATAAAAAATTGGTATAAAATTACTTAGCACTTTTTTTTAGAATGATAAAATTACTTAACAATGAAATTATATTATTGGTAGATATGTGATTTACAATCCACACAATCAATAAAAGAAATCCCATATGAATCAATATGTGAATTCCACCCACTTGTCATGATGATGTTTATGCTCACAAGCGGGAAGAACGAAACACCGATGTCAAAAACTAAAAAACTGTTGGTTTTCAATGGCTCCCAAATTGACATAACAAATTAATAATGTCCTTATATACAAATATCTTTTGCTTTTAGAATCAAAATATCTTGAAACATTTCTTGTAATGCTATCAATTTAAGAGTTTGTCATTTTAGGCATAGACGAATCCAGGCAGTTGAAGACGTGAGAGTAGGTTTCATCGACCTTTTATAGATAAAATGAGATGGAAAAATTAATGTATATAAATTCTAAACCGCCAAGTGACAAATTGCAAATGGACAAAGAACAAGATTATCATCAATACATCACCTTCTATGATTTACAGACAAGCATTCTTACGTACCATTGATCTAATATCGTCCTTTGCCCACTCCTAAATTTAATCAACTGGTGTAGAACCCGTGTCTTACGTGGGATTTTACATAAAACATTTTATTCTTTAAGTATATAACTCATATATTAGTAGATTTGGGAAGAGTACAATAATTTATTATGTTTACAATAAAATTCAATCTTTTGGGTATTCCACTGTTTGTTTATTAAAATGGCTATTATTTTATTAAGTTTTTAATAATCATCTACAAAGAAATTTAAAGACGATTGAGTATGAATCTTGATTTAAAAAAAAAAAAAAAAAAAAAAGAGTATGAATCTTGGTTAGAATTCGAGAGCAACTATTCCATTCCAAAACTCTACATGAAGTACCAAAAGGGCACCGAAACTTGCCTAATTACCCTCATTAATTCATTGTACATATAATAAACGACAATTTAAATTGATATGCAATCAAATGATTTATTAATTAAATCATTATTTCACTTTACAAATTTATATTCCATGAACAACAAACTCCATATATAACTTTTAAATAAATTACAACACAACTTCCAAATTATTTTAAAATACTTGTAAATTATTCTAGAAATTCAAAACCCAAAGTGAAAATTAACAGTGCTGTAACAATAAAGTTGCAGGACATAAAAACTAAATAAAATGGTACAGAATATATTTTTGAAAAAAAAGATGATTCTCTCTTTATGAAGGTTAAAATTAATAGCACATCCCCACTATTGTTGAACTAATTCATGTCTATGTTTTTCTATGTTTATTATCTATTTTTCTTCTAACCCTGCTCTTGATCATTCTAGGATGAGATGCTTGAATTTGACATGGAGAACGTTGAGACTTTAATAGTGAGTTTGACATGCATTTATAGTGTTAATCTGTAGCATAATAGTTCAAGATTTTTAAATTCATATGATGATCGATATGATATTATCCAACATAACATGATTTAAAAATACTATAAAAATAATGATATACAACACAACATGAACCTCTAAAAAAAAACATGAACCATATCTAAAACAAATAGAAACTTGACGCATAAATCTTTATATCAGATTGTAGAACATTTTAAAAGGCAATGAATAGAATCCCCTATTTTTCTTTTTCACATTTAACTACCAGAGCTCAAGAATTATTTTTTCCAATATTTATCAACTAAACATAATAGAACCATAATGATAAATTGATAAGGGAAATTTTAATAAGAGAACACGATGCACCATATGATAACCAACATCACTACTTTATTTTAACTTTGTCCACATTATTTGAATATCTTACCCATTTACATCTGAAATCACTATGCCAAAAACTGGATACGACAACGGGTAATCCACGTTGTCGTATCTATTTTTCCCCCATTGTAGATGCTGGTGTTGTCGTAGGTCCCAAACATTTGACAACGGGTAATCCTCATTGTCGTAGGTATTTATTACAACAGTTTTAACCGTTGTGTTAACTCATCGTAACCCGTTATCGTAGGTGTTTATTACAACAATTTTTATCCATTGTTTTAACTCATAGTAACCTGTTGTCGTAGGTGTTTATTACAACGATTTTTACCCGTTGTGTTAACTCATAGTGACCTATTGTCATAGTTGTTTATTACAACAAATATTTACCTGTTTTTAATACCAATTTTGGACCTATTATTTTATGTTTTCTATTGTTTTAGAATATAAATATAATACACATTTGTACTGAAGTAAATCTTTTGTGAGAACTGTGAAAATACAAACAAAAAACTAAAATAAGTGACCACATCAACTAAGAATACACACAATTAAAGAGAGATAGAGGATATACTATATTATATGGCTATCACAAATATATCTATAGTATAAATAATTAAATATTAGAGAAGGTAAGCAAAGAAATAAATAATCAGATCCTTTAAGGGATACTTTTGACGCTGTAAGCGCAAAACTGTTAATTATAGATGAGAAAAACTACAATTTTTTTTACAACTCACAAATATCCCATATTTATTGTGTCCAAATAATCAAATATGAAACAAGAGTCTTTGCAATATGTGCACTTCCCAATATCTTTGCACTTGTTCAAGAAAAATCATGAGCCTCAACTCATACAGAACTGTCTTCATCAAAACTTAACACTTCATTCTCAAATGACAAGGAAAAGATGAATTTAAAAAGAATTAATTCAGCAACATTACCATTTTGAGTCAGCAACTTGTTCCTAAAAGGTAAACTCAAACTCATAATAAAGTTAATTTTGAGTTAACTACTTGTTCCCTGCTTTGATATCTCTGGTCCTCTGCCTTGCTTTTCGTATGTGATAAACATGGCCAATTAAGCTGAAATTCCAGGAAATAGGGAACCATTTTCCGGTAAATTTTGATTCTTGCTTTGATTTTTTTATCTTTTAAACGAAGAGTACAATCTTAAATTTCTGTTGGGCTGTTTTTGTATTTCAGAAATTGGGTCTTTCATGCCTCAGAAACGAAACTTCAATCGAGTTAATGTAAAACTAAATCTTGATGGATGGGTATGATAATGGCAGAGATGCTTAATAGCCCACCAGCATAAACAACTGTAATTCCTAAAATTATTTACAGCTATCCTAAAGTTGATACTCAAGAATTTAAAGATCTGAATAATCACCTCAAGAATTGACGTCTGCTCTAAACAGTAAATATATAAAGGGTGCTCAACATAGATACCAAAGTGTGTCTCTTGAACTTAGATTGGCACAATTGTCATGCTTGCTTGGAATCTTTTCATGCTCATAGTCCATTAATATATTCAACGTATTTATTTATTCTGAATTCCACTTTTCAGCAGAGAAACGGTGAGACTTACACTATGAGAAGACAATAAAAGGGATAAAAAAAGAAACAGGATGGTCAATCTAAATGAATAATTTAAAAGTAGTATACTTCATAAGTTGTACCATAAAAAAAATGCTAATTGAAAAAGAAATTATAACACAAAAAATCAGTCTAAATAATTTGATAAATATTAAGCTAATACAAAAGAGAATGAAGTCTAAACTCACCACAAATTTGATCATCCGGACCTGTGTTCTCTGCATTCTGTACTTTGGCCCCCAGAAAAGTGAGAACCCTCTTTCCTTATTCCATTTTTCAATCTGCCAAACTGAAAAAAAAAGAAACACCTTAGTTAAGGAAATATGAGAGGAAACTCTTCTTCATCATCACAGTCAAAAAATGGTGCACTAGATATAGTAAAGCTGAAAGAATCCCATTTGTCTGGTGCTTACATTCGTAGTCTTGTTAGCTTTCTTCTTCAAGAACCAAAGATTCTCCGTATTCCAAAGAGCAGGAAGGCTTCGACGGAGATGGCAATTCAAGCAAC
This sequence comes from Stenogyne calaminthoides, assembly GCA_037126765.1. NCBI lineage: Eukaryota > Viridiplantae > Streptophyta > Magnoliopsida > Lamiales > Lamiaceae > Stenogyne > Stenogyne calaminthoides. The sequence continues at coordinate 31,497,789 of JBBCBC010000012.1, forward strand.
CAAAGCTTATGTGGAAGTAGTACTTTTGATGGATTTCCTGACCATAAACAAGAAAAATCCCATCAGTGAATACAGATGTTGAATCTGAACTCCATAAGTCATAAACAAACATATTTCGACACTACTAGGATCCTTCGGCTCAGTGCTACAGACATTATCAATGGAAACTAAATGAGCTTTGATGACTGGCATAAATTTCTTCTTATTTAATACTCTTAAACCACTTAATGACACCCATGTCATCATCATGCAAATAATTTTAATAAAATATGCAGTGCATATTCTCAGAGACAATGCAAGTTCAATAGAGTTTTTAGAGACACCTTACTGTACCATCGATCTTAATACCAGAAAATATCACAATGTAAGGAAATAATTTGGCATCTTCTATGTTGTGCTAGATATTTAGTTAAAACCTCAGGCACCAAAGTAAAAAGTTAACAACAAGAACTACCCCAGTGATCTAAATGTGACAGGGGAGTAGTAAATGATTTAACAAAAATATTCATCAGTTGTATTAACAACACATGCATGTACAAGCAGGAAAAAATAAAAAAGAAGAACCTGCAGTTAGGTAGAGTCTCACTAAACCATCATGAGCAACAATCCATATAACATATTAACTAGTTTGTCATCCAAGTATAATATATTACCTGAAAATGCATCCATAATTTTTGTGCAAGGAGTCCCCTTCATTTGCATTTGTCTCCTAACTGTCCAAAACACAACTAGCATCAACAAGCTGGCATAGATCCCACAAGGATGCAGTATCTGTATAGTTAAGAAATATACATATGTTTCATGAGGCATTGTCTGCCTGGAAGTCAACACATGGCTGTAAGCTCCTTCCATGAAGGATTGCTCCAATTCAACAACATGTTTGATGCAAGGATTCCCCAAAAGCACTCTCTGAAAAGTAACTACAACTCGGTGTGGAATTAGAAATTCTATTTTCCATTAGGAGTCAAGAAGTTTGAGACCTAAATTAAGGATACTCCTAAGGAGATTGTGGGAGACAAACGCTGCTCAATTACACAAGAGAAAGGGTCAAAAAGTATCGGGCTAATTATACCAACAAATGCTGTTGAAAATCAATAAAAGAAAATATATCTCATAGTAAGAAACTTGGACCAGAATAATACAGAAGTGCCTACACAATTAAGAAGAACATTTAAGACATAATGAATCCTGGAGTGAAGTTTAAAGCCACACTTATTTCATGGTAAAGCTTCAAAATAGAGTACCTCTTGAAAAAACAAAGCTCTCTAAAGAAGACTGTGATTCCGCCAAACTATTACAAAGCTATAAACAAATTTTGCTTCCAAAGTTATTCCACATTAATACTGATAATGGGTTTTAGGTGGAACGTATCTCAAAAGCTACCTCAAAGTGGAGGGTACATGCCCAAACCATGTACACTGTTTTGCAGTCCCCTTCTGATATTTTTCTGGCAGAGACACGATCTTCACCCTGACATTCAGATATAATGCAGATTTAACTTAGCAATTTCTGCTTGAACAACATTAAATTGGAGAACTACTAAACTGGTAAACTTGAAAGTCGAACACACAAATATTTATTGCAATATAAGGCGCAATTCCAATAAATGAAGTTCTTAAACCATTATGAAATGAGCAAAGCCTTCTACTATATGCAAAACATAGGAGATAAATGCAGAAGAGAGCTAGATTTCGATAAGTTAACATATATAAAATAGCTTTACCTCCAACATTGTTTTGTATCCAGGACTCACAGCTAACCTCAACCTTAGGACATCTAGCGGGTAGGTGACCTGGGTAAATACAGATAATTGAGATACAAATGCATATTGGGAGCAAAGAGAATAAGTAGTTCCATGGGTCTTAGTTGAGCAAATTATTGATTAAAGAAGGTATACGAGAACAATTGTACTAATTGAGCAAATTAGATCTTAGTTGCAGATAAACAAATTTCTCTTGCAACCCAACAGAGAGCAGAACATGTGTTTTCTTATTCTTGGGTTAAAAATTAAGGGATCGAGGAATAGCCCAATAATAACTTAGAACTGCAAAATTCTTCAATCTCTGGATGCACCACGAAGCCAAATACGCCAAATCATTTCAAATATACCCTACATACATGATAAAGCAAGCGCAACACTAGAAATAAAGCAACAAAACAACCAAAACGATTCCAAATCAAATAAACATGTATGAATATCAATCCACAATGAAAGGCTGATATCAGTGCTTAGATAAATTAGGGCTTAGACATGAAAATTTGGCGTAAATAAAGAAATCGTGTATTGGTTTACCTGACGAAGGAGGAGCTAAACAAAGCAAGGCGACATATGGCGGCGCAAAGAGGGAATGTTACGGTGCAGCGCAGACCTGAGATTTTCCTCTGTTTCGAACACGTTGGTTAGGCGGCATTAGGCGGTGAACGGAGGCGAACGACACAGAAGAAAGCCGCAAGTTGGACGGAGCGAAGGAAACAGCGGTGTGATGATTGGCGAATAGCGACGGTAGGCGGCGGGTCGAGCGAGACAGAGAGAAATCGGGAAGGCCGACAAGACCTAGACGTCGTGTACGTGAGATTTTGGAAAAAGGCGAGTGAAAAAATTCTAAGTGTGTTTCGTAAACTCTATACTTGTCAAAGAAGTGATTATAATTGATTTTTTAAAGAAAAATTGAAAGTGGACGGTGTTTGAAAATCAAGTGCTTTTACTTAATTTAATTTAATGAAGTGTTGTGTTTTCAAAAAAAGCCACTTCTTATGTCATTTTACAAAATTACCCTTTTTAAAAGTAATTTTTTTAAACTGTGAAAAATGATTTCCCCCAAATTTAGCACACCATCATCGTGGATTAACCATTTTATCAATAATCTTGACTCTTCATTTTCACCGGAAGATGCGGCTGCCAAAAGGAAAAGGAAGAAAAAAGACCCAGCGAACCATAGATAATAATTTCCATTTTATGGTGTTTTTCGATGTGATTATATAGAAAATAACTCAATTTTGATTTTTTTTGTTGCTCGTCGATCTGGTAAAATAAACAGAAGAAGGCGGTGAAGGTATGGTGGTAGAATGTTCCTTCAATGGCTTTCTGAGAGTGAAGTGAATATTCTACGTTTTTCCAAATTTTTCTTTTTTCTTTTTGGTGAGGATAGACTTGTAAAGAAAAAATATATTTAATTATTAAAATGCTCAGAATCAATTATCAGTATCAGAAGTTGGGTGGAGGATGCTTCAGAGAATCAGCTTTTAGGTGCTTAAAAAAGCAATTGCAAACACTTCATAAGTGATTATTTTTAAAATAAAAGTGATTCTACCTGCTGACTAGTGGTTGCAAACACAACCTAAGTGTCCTTTTTATACTCTCCATAATTAATAAATAAAAATAATAAAGAAATAATAATAAGACAACAGTGAAAGACAACGAGGGATTAAACCCGTTGTCTTTTGGCGCACTTCCCCGCATTTTTTAGATTTTAGACAACGAGTAAAACATACGACAACGGTGTTTAGACTTATGACAACGGGTAAAGATAATACCCATTGTCTTTTCATCGTTGTCGTAACCTATTTCTGGCATAGTGAATATATAAATTTTGAGTAGAACTTGTGTGAAAATTTTCACACATGAAAAATTCTAAAAATAACATAAAGAGAATTGTAATTGGCGGGTCAACCGCATCTTGTAGGTCAACCCGGCCTCGAATCACGGTCAAATAGTGTAATAGTTAATCCAAGTTATACTTATTGTTGTGTCCAGTTGGTTAAATGCATTGCCTTTTTAGTTCAAGGTCATCGGATCTTTTTTTTTTTGAGGGAAAACACCAGCTCAAAAAAGACAATCAAGAGCTGGTCGAGATCCAGGACGGAATGTCTTCACCAACCCAATCTTGAGGGTGGGTAGAATGAGAATCAATTTTCGCCAGATTGTGGGCTATTGTGTTGAGTTGGCGAGGAACATGAGAGATCCCTTTCACTTTAGGGTCTTGAATTCTAAAGCGAAGATCATGGATGATGTCACCTTCCGGTCTCAGGTATTGAGAGCTTCCCCGCACCGCGTTAATAGCATCTTTCGAGTCCGAGAGGAGGTTGAAACCGGGAAGATGAAGCTTGCAGCCCAGTGAAACTCCCTCGTCAAGGTCTTGGGATCAAACCCTATTCAATGCATTTCATTAATTTTATTTTAAATTTTGAACTTTCTTTAGTTATTTTTATTTTTGTAATCCTGGTCCTTCTTTAATTTGTTATTTTCATTAATTTCTTTTTAAAATTTAAACCTTATTTAATATATATTTTTTTAAATCTTGAGCCTTCTTTAATATTTTTTTTAAATTCAGTCTTCTTAATTACTCCCTCTATTTTTTAATAAGACAAATTAAAAACATATTTTTCAAAAAAAATAATCTTAATTAATATTATTTAAATATTCTTAACAATAATTACTATTGACTGAAAAAATTAACACATAACACATTTGTAGCAAATTTAAAATTATCATGTTAAAGGTAAATATGAGATAAAGGGGGAGAAAATACTAGAACGACATCTATTATAAAAATATTTCAAAAGGCTAAAACGACATATAGATAAAAAATGAAGGGATTATTATTTTTTAACAATATTACATGTAAAATTATAAAAGTTTACATGCAAAATATTTAAGAAACCTACAATTTATAAAGTATACTGAATGAATAACTTAAACAATATTAAAATAAGTAACAATCATTAACGTTTTCTACTTTGATTTTAAATAAGAAACTGAAACAGTATTACAAGCTAACCATAATAGTGTTACATGCAAAAATATAACAGTATTACAAGCAAAAACATAAGAATATTACAATTTAAACATAAAAAAAATCTAGGTAATTAGTTATGAAGGGTATTTAATCAAAATTGAACACTACTACATACAATACATAACAATATTACAATTAAACAAATACAATTTTAAATGAATATACGTACAATTTGCAAATAGTGATACTAATAAAAAAAATCATATATTTGAATAAACTGGATAACTAGAGTTAACTCTTTTTTTATTCACCGATCAAATGTGAATGTAATCTACAAATAATTAAATATAGATAGCTAATTAAAACGGTTAAACACGATTTATTATTTAAAAAGTCTCAATTTAAAATAAAAGGTGATTGTATAATATATATATATATATATATATATATATATATATATATATATATATAATGGACACTATAGTATTGTGGTGCATTGGTAAGAAGGTGTGCTTCTTGGACTCGTGATGCGTCGAAACCTGCAGCCACATTGAAATCAGAAAATTTTAAGATAAGACTTCTAAGGAATTTCCAGAGTATCAAATATGAAATATTAAATGAACAGAAGCTTTATATATATATACCGGAAACTGTAGTCAAGAGATGAGCAATTGTTGTCCCGTGCAAGCTGCTTAGAGTTTCCAAACTACTTCATCTTGTATATAAAAGATTTTCAACAGAAGAACTGGTGGACATAATTACCTGTTGGAAACTCTTTACTGTAGTTTTTCTTTAACTCGGATTGGGTCTGATTGCAATTTGCAAGATCAAGTAAAACTCAAGATCTAAAACTTAATATGTACCAAAAACAAATTCCTAATTTGTAATAGCACAACAAAAAAAGATGAACGCACGTGATTCATACCATATTTCATTTAACTCTACATGTACTTATTGAGACTATATTTCATTTAACTATGCATGTTCTTATTAAGACTAACTAAATGAGGGCAAAAAATCGGAGAAATAGATTAAGAGGGTCATTTCAATTCAGCTATAGCATGAACGGTTTTGGTGAAATATTCGACGTCATGACTTCTCCTGCATACCAATATCATGAATCAAATATACCCAAAAGGACTAAGCATCCCATTGACAAAGAAGGCTAAGCATCCCATTGACAAAGAGACACATGAACAGGCCTTACCGAGAAATGAATGAATAGAAGATGAATAATGTTTATCATAATATCATACATAGAAATCATTAAATTATGTTGAGATCAGTCAACTATTCCTTTTGACCCTAAATCCTAATAAGTGATTTAATGATTTCTATTTAAAATGGTACTCCATTTGCGTCGTATATATAGTGCTCACGAAAGAAAACTCATAAGAAGAGCACATAGAGTAATATATAAATATAAGAGTTGATATTCCTTAATACCTAAAGAGTGTCATTAGTATTCTTCTTAGTCAACTTTTGTTGTTTCAATAACAATTTAATCATTGCCCTCATCCACGGGTGCCTAAAAAAGAGAAGTACACCAATAAAATTTCAAACACAAAAACAAAGCACCAGATCAGCCCAGTTACAGAATAACTGGGATTAACTGCAAGGAGTTGAATATGTCAACAGTAGCAAGAACAATGTTTGATTATGTTGGCTAAATACGAAAAGGATGAACAATACTAATAGCGATTACCTGCAAAATAGGTGAGCCACAATAATCAAGAGTAGAAACTTAAATAGCTAGATTTGTGGGGAGAGAGAGTTAAAGATGACTGAATAGAATAAATCAGAAAGTCTAGCTTCCAGTTGTAATTCTCCTCTTAATCAATATGCAACATCAATAAAGATAAATAAAGACTGAGATTCATATTTTTATATTTTTATAAAAGCAATAACGAAATGCCAGAAGACATATTCTAAAATCTAAAATTCAAACAGATAAATCGAACAAAAAAGAAATCAACTTAACCAGTCCGAAAAAACAAAAGCAAGAGAACAATATTTCCATTTTAAAAACCGAATGAAAAAAATACCTTCAAAACACAAAGGGGAAAAAGAAAGACAATGAAAAGAAAGAGTTTAATGACCACAACATGTTATACAAAAAAAATGAATAAAAATGAAATTCTTAGAATTTTCTTCTTCCAGAAAGCGAATGCTCCCTTATCAGGAGAAAAATTGTGAGTTACGATTAAATGACAGCATTATAGGTAGTATTTATATTGTGCATTGAGAAAGTGAACAGTCAAAAAGAGTTCAATTTGAATTTAAAATTTGAAACTGTCGTGGTTTAAGAAGCTTGTGATCATTCCGACTTGGGACTATGAATTAAGAAGTAGTGTAATTATTATCCGTCTTCTCACTATAAAATAATTATATTTAAATCACTGAGTCTATTCCAAAGAAAATCTAACGAGTTTATGGTACTGTGCAATTCACGGGAACACCATAAAGCAAGTACACTACAATCAAGCAGCATAGTTACTTTTATATAGTTATAGATTCCATATTGATAGCTCTTTAAATAATTCCTGGAGGATCAAATCAAATGAAACAAAAAAGGTTATATATGTGGCACTGACGACTTTTATGTTGCATCAAACCATATCTTGTATAATCCATATAACATCTCAGTTATTTGTATTAAAGGTTTGATACTGTTCCAGTATTGCATAACCCTCAAAAAAAAAAAGTATCAACAATATAGGAAATCATAATGCTCAAATCAGGGGACAAAGGCCTACTAGAAGATTTCATAAGAGTTGCAGTTAGATGTATCAAAAAACACCAGTGAATCAATAAATTGCAGAAAAAATGCATGAGGTGAAATTCATAAATTGGTGATTTATCACTTGCCCTCAATCCAAGCAATCTCCAGATTTTCAACCCAAATATGATAACCAACATTTTGGAGACGACTTCGTTCGGCCTTCGCCATATCGACAAACCTTAATCTGCCATGAACAAACAAATATTATAGATTACCGCAGAGGCTCGACTCATTGTTAATCTGCCATGAACAAACCATAACAAATTTACTAAACAAATTCACGATTGATTGCATCAAAGATTGAGCAACGAAAAATGAGTATAGAGTTCCAGAATCTGAAATTGAGATGCGAAATCCACGACTGATCTGAAAATCTGAGATGGGAAACTCTCTCTTCCAGATTTTATTTACAAAGCCCACGATCTAATCGCAATAGCGGCGAGACATGAGATTGAGCGGTGAAAACAATCACTAGAAAAATTAGGGTTTATTTAGAAAAAAGAGTGGCACCTGGAAGAGAAATGAGGCGAGTTGGACAGAGACGTGGCAGACAAATCAGAAAAAAAAATTAAATTAAAAGACACGTGTATATTCTTCAATTTATTCTGATAAATGACACACATAGGCAAAATCATTCTACAATCGACATATCAGCATGAAAAAAACTCCCTATATAGGGGATTTTTTACTTATGTTCTATTGTTCCAATAAATTAGCAAAGAAAACCACCCATTAACTTTAAAAGGATAGAACAATATTTTAGGGATTAAGAAGCTCAGTATAATATACATTTAGATGATAAATTATAAAAATTGTAGTCAATTAACAATGAAATATTGACAAAAAATTAAATCATCGAGCAACTATACAGTTGCAATTTGAATAAATTTAAAAGACATGAGATGACGGACGATGGCATCAAGGAGCTTGGAAAGATAGGGTAAAAAAAAGGTTGATTAGGGAGCGCTAACGTCGTGTGATAGGTAAAGTAAAAAAAACTAAAAATAAGAGGGATAAAAAGTCAAGAATGAAAATATACAAAAACAAAAGGTGATAGGGGTAAAAGGCTCCAAAAAATTATTCCCGACGGCGAGGAGTTTGTAAAAAAGGGGTGAGGAATATGTCGTCGATTAGAGAGCGCTAGTGTCATGCGATGGGTAAAGAAAATGTATATACATATATTAAAAATAAGAGGAGTAAATGGTCAAGGATTAAAATGTTAAAGGCAAAAGATGGTAGGGGTAAATGAGTCAAAAAACAATTCACAATCCCAAACCACTTTTATATATAGTATAGATATAGATTTTCTTGATTTGGAATACATGAACTCTTCGATCTTTGTGTCTTTTAGCTATCATTTTCATGTTTTTATTAGCGACATTTAGCTAGACTTTAGTGCTAGTCTATAACTATATAAAAACCATGGTTGCAGAACTCGGGCTAGGCGGTGGCCGCCCGCCATTTTTAGGAAAATCGGCCATTAAAGTCGGATCCTGCAATAGTCGTCGTCTAGGCGGCCAAATCGGGCGGCTGCCTACGGGTGAAAAATCGGGCCAAATCGGCCTGCCCTGCAACTGCAACAACATCTTGGGCGGCTTGGGTGGGCACGACGTTGGCGGCCTGCAAGCGACGAACATGCGAGGCGCCTCTGCAGCAAATGGGTGAGCGGCTAGAGTGAGGGAGATGGTCGTGGCGGCAGGCATTGTGACGGGTGCGGCGGTGGGCGTTGTGGCAGGGGTGGCGACGAAAATTGGAGGATTAGGGTTTGGAAGCCGGCGATTTAAGTGGAATCTCTCCCTCTTTATTTACGTCACTGAAGACGAAAGAGTGAAACTAAGTTTTGGGCCTTCTAGTCATATTAACTAACCAGACTAAAGTTTTGGGCTTTTTATTAATTTAATTGGGTGTATGATTTTTGGTGGAAAATTGAAAAAAAAAATCTAGGCAAAAAATCTAGGCGGCTAAGAACCGTCCCGACTAGCGTTTTCCGACTTCTGCACCCTTGATAAAAACAACAATGATTTGTTAAAATTGGAGATGATGTACTGGCTAGTGTGCACTTACTCGCCATTTTGGGCAACCGTGAGTTTCACACTCTGCAGAAGTGCGTGAACAGTAATTTTTCTATAAAAAATTAAATATAGTAATTTCAAAATGCTAGGCAATGATATTCTTTGCAGACAGAAACCTAGAAGATATAAAAAGTTTTTAAAAAAATGCGGCCCTTTATTTTCAATTTACGTTATAAAATATTAATATTATAATGCTAACCAATAATTAAATGATTGAATACGAAACCCGAGGTTTTGATTCTCAAAATATCTATCACAATTTAAAATTTTCCGAGGGAGAGGAATACAATCCTAAATTTTAGAGACCTTTCACCTCCTTCTCTATGAATAGTATAAAAATCGTAAATCCATAAATCTCCATTTTATTTCATGTTTGCAGAGATTCAACATGACAACATATCAAATTCTTTCTATGTAATCAAGTAACGGAGTGGAATAATTTGAAAGGAAAAGGGACAGCTTGAACCAAGGGCGGATCATTGTGTGGGTTGGGCCGGGCTGTAGCCCGCCCTAATTTTTGGAAAAAAAAATTATCATTAAAAAAAAAAATTTGCGGATCATTGTGTTGGCTGGGCCGGGCTGTAGCCCGCCCTAATTTTTGGAAAAAAAAATTATCATTAAAAAAAAAAATTACAATTTACCTCAACTAGAGTCGAACGAACCTAGGACCTTTAAGAAGATAATATCAAGTCTTTACCACTAGGCTACTTCAATTTTCGTTATTAATTTGTAAAGTATAAGTATAATACTCGTTAAAGGAATGTGGGCTTGACTTTTAGCCCGTCCTAAATTTTGAACGGAACGTGGGCTCAGCTTTCAGCCCACCCTAAATTTTGACCCTGGCTCCGCCCTTGCTTGAAACGAATTTACTTACCTTTATAAAAAATGATTGAAAGGAACGAATAATTTGCTTCACAAGCTGTATAAGGACTATATATCATCAAAGATTAAAGGAAAAAGAAAAGCATCATCAGCACAAAAAAATATTTGAATATTAAATAAAAATGGAATAGGTACCAAATTCTTTCTATGACATCAAGTAACGGAAAGAATGATTTGAAAGAAAAAGGGATAGCTTGAAGCGAATTTTCTTTAGCTTTATCAGAAATAATTCGAAGGAATAATCCGCCATCACAAACTACATAAGCAGTAATATATATCATCAACATCAAAACAAATAAAAAGTATCATCAAAATAAAAATAAAATAAACCGATACATATCAAGAAAACAGAGGAAGGCTTTGATCATGGCGGACGCTCTCCTTTCGGCTGCAGCTGACCGAATCTTTGGTCTGTTAGAAGAGCAGGCTCGATACCATGTCAATCTGGTCAAAGGCGCTAAGAAGGAGGTTCTTAGTCTTGCCAAAGAGCTGAACACAATCAGGAACGTGTTGGATGATGCTGAAAATCGAAGATTTCAGGACAAAAACATCAACTCCTGGTTGTGGAAGCTCCGCAGACGCCTTATGAAATGGAGGACATTTTGGACGAGTGGAAGTACGCTATTCACAAGGGAGAGCATCCGCCATGATGATGCTGCTCCTACCAAGCAAAAGGTATGCTCCTTCATCCCGTCATCTTCTTGTTTATGCTTCAAGAAAACTGTTGTTCAGCATGGAATTGCCAAGAAAATACTCAATGTGAAAGCACAACTAGATGAAATTTTGGAAGAGAAAAAGAAATGTGGTTTTAAAATTTCTGAGCCCACGTCGGATTCTTTGTCTGAATCTTGGCGAGATCAATCTACTTCCTTGGTCGACTTAGGGGAAGTGCATGGCCGGGATGTTGATGGGGACACTCTTGTTAACAAACTTTTGGGTAAGGGAGGGAGCCAAGAGGAACCAGGAATCCATGTAGTGTCAATAGTGGGTGTGGGGGACTTGGGAAGATCTACTCTAGCTCAACTAGTTTATAATCATAGTCGAAGTAGTGGCGTCTTTCGACTTAAGGATTTGGGTTTGTGTTTCAGATCCTTTTGATGTGATTGGAATTGCTAAAGGGATTCTTGAGAGCATAAAAGAGGGGAGTTCGAGATGCTGACCAACTGAATGTCCTATTTACAAGTGTAGGAGAGTGTATTTCACGGAAGAAATTTCTTCTAGTGCTTGATGATGTTTGGACAGAAGAATATGAGAAATGGGAACCCTTAGAAATCCTTCTCAAATGTGGTGAGTCAGCAAGAAGATTTTGGTTACTACCGTAAGCGGTGGGGGGGTTGCAATAATGATGGTCACAAGGGACAATGATATCTTCCGCCGAGTGCTCTCGATGAGAATTGTTGGTCAAGATAGTGTCGTGTGGCTTGTTTGGAAAGGAATAGAAATGAATTTGAGGAAATAGGCGTGAAAATAGCTCAAAAGTGTAAAGGGTCTTCCTCTTGCAAAAAAAAGACTTTAGGAGGTTTTTTTTTTTTTTAAGAGTAGCTTGAGAGAGTGGGAAAATGTATTAAATAGTGAAATGTGGGAAATGCCGAAAGTAGAGGATAAGCTCTTTCCTTCCTTGTTTATGAGCTACAAAGAGTTGTCCCCAACACAAAAGCAATGCTTCTCATATTGTCTTTGTCACCCTAAAGATTCCAATCTTGTTGTGAAGACACTAATTGAAAATTGGATGGCACTTGGTTATTTGGGCTCCAATAGTAGTGATATGGAACTAAAGGGGAAAGAGTTCTTTTTGTTTTAGCAATGAGTTCTCTGTTTCAAGATTTTATGAAAAATGATCTAGATGAAATAAGAAGTTGTAAGATGCACAATATCGTACACGATTTTGCTTTGTTTCTTAAGAAGAGCGGTAAAGTGGAGGCTGCAGAAATGAATAAGGGTACACCTTGTCGAGTCTGTGACCCTTCAAAAGTTTCCAAGGTGAATGAATTTTGTAGCTTATATTATGTGGAGGAAGAATCTCCTCCAAACCTTTGCAATTGCTTTGTACGTTTGAGGGTGTTAAGCCTTATGAATTGTGGTTTGCAAAGTGTTCCAAATGGAATGGATAACTTGATTCACTTAAGGAAGTTGGACTTGGACAGAGATAATTTATTCACAAAAGACCTTAAAATCATTTTCCGTCTTTATTTCTTGCAAACTCTTAGCTTGAGTGGCTGCAACCTAAAAGAGATCTCAAAGGAAATTGAGAACTTGTCTGAGTTGAGACGCATCGACTTATCCAATAATGAGTTGAAGGAGCTGCCAAGTGAAATTGGGAACTTGAAACAATTGAGACACCTCAATTTAAGTGAGAATGCTCTTTCAAAGGAGCTGTCATGTGAAATAGGGAAATTGATTCTCTTGCAAACCCTCAGATTACCATACTGGCAAATTCCGTGTCAACTTCCGGAATCATTAACCAAGCTAACTAGTCTTCGGAAATTGAGCGGATTCATGGGAGGGAGTGGTAGGAGCAAGCTGGGGTTACTAAAGAACTTAAACCAACTTGGTGTTGTGGAATTGGGGATCAAATTAGATGGTAAGGATTTGAAAGACGTGGTTGAGGAAGCCCAGGAAGCAAGATTGAGCAATAAGATACACATTCAGAGACTTGTATTGGGATTTAACGATAACATGGATGAGGAGGAAGAAGAGGATAAGGAGTCATCAAGGATGGATGTAATAGATGCTCTGGCACCCCATCCCAACCTCAGAATACTCTATATTTGGCATTATAAGGGCTCCAAACTTCCACTTTGGATCGTCTCGCCTTCCAACCAATTAAGGAAGCTTCATCTCTTTAGGTGCCTCCAGCTCACCTCATTGCCATCCCTCGGAACACTAGAGTATCTGGAAGAGATCCTTATACATAGAAACAAGGGGTTGGAATATGTAGGACGAGAGTTGTTGGGAATAACAACAAACAGTACTAGTAATTTTGTTGCCTTTCCCAAATTGAAGGAGCTGGTTTTTACTGACTGTAAGAATTGGAAGGAGTGGGAGGACATCACGGCAGAAGAAGAAGAATCTCCAGCCTTTCAAATAATGCCTTCTCTTACCTACTTGCGAATTAGGGGCTGTAAAGAGTTGACACAATTGCCGCATCGCCTCCTGCGTAAGGCGTCGTCCTTGGAGATGTTGGTTCTTTATAGGTCACGGAAGCTAGAACAACGTTACAGGAACAAAGATGGTCCAGACTGGAAATCCATATCTCTAAATAATCCACGCCTTCACCTTGGATGTTAAACATGATGGATTGGCAGCATCTATATATTTAGGTAATTCATTTCTCATCATCCTTTATTTCTTTTCTTTCCATTTTTTTCCTTTTCATTCTTTCAATTTTCTGTTTTGTTTCTCATGAATTAGGATTTTCATTTATCGAGAATGTGTGTGTATATGGTACTGTTCACCTGAATTCTCAACTCATTTTCTTGTAAAATCCTAATTCATAATTTCAGATCTCAATGGGCTTGGATCGAGAGTATTGGAGGTCGCTGTTAATTAGGCAATGTAAATTACTTCCAGCTTTTGAATGGGAGTTTGTGATGAATATTTTGATTAAAGATTTAATCTCTTTTGGCTTTTGTTTTGACACAGAAATTAATCGTCATGTTGCACAAGATTTGGAAACTTAATATCAACAAGCATCGAGCAGAATTTGTGTTGATATTGTGAAGGCTGGAATTGTTAGATGCTGGTAGGATTATATATACTGACCTACATGATACATTGATATTTGATAGGTGTTTCAATTGGAAGGAGTGGGAAGACATCACAGTAAATATATAAAGGGTGCTCAACATAGATACCAAAGTGTGTCTCTTGAACTTAGATTGGCACAATTGTCATGCTTGCTTGGAATCTTTTCATGCTCATAGTCCATTAATATATTCAACGTATTTATTTATTCTGAATTCCACTTTTCAGCAGAGAAACGGTGAGACTTACACTATGAGAAGACAATAAAAGGGATAAAAAAAGAAACAGGATGGTCAATCTAAATGAATAATTTAAAAGTAGTATACTTCATAAGTTGTACCATAAAAAAAATGCTAATTGAAAAAGAAATTATAACACAAAAAATCAGTCTAAATAATTTGATAAATATTAAGCTAATACAAAAGAGAATGAAGTCTAAACTCACCACAAATTTGATCATCCAGACCTGTGATCTCTGCATTCTGTACTTTGGCCCCCAGAAAAGAGAGAACCCTCTTTCCTTATTCCATTTTTCAATCTGCCAAACTGAAAAAAAAAAAAAGAAACACCTTAGTTAAGGAAATATGAGAGGAAACTCTTCATCATCATCAATGTCAAAAAATGGTGCACTAGATATAGTAAAGCTGAAAGAATCCCATTTGTCTGGTGCTTACATTCGTAGTCTTGTTAGCTTTCTTCTTCAAGAACCAAAGATTCTCCGTATTCCAAAGAGCAGGAAGGCTTCGACGGAGATGGCAATCAAGCAACCAAAGCTTATGTGGAAGTAGTACTTTTGATGGATTTCCTGACCATAAACAAGAAAAATCCCATCAGTGAATACAGATGTTGAATCTGAACTCCATAAGTCATAAACAAACATATTTCGAAACTACTAGGATCCTTCGGCTCAGTGCTACAGACATTATCAATGGAAACTAAATGAGCTTTGATGACTGGCATAAATTTCTTCTTATTTAATACTCTTAAACCACTTAATGACTCCCATGTCATCATCATGCAAATAATTTTAATAAAATATGCAGTGCATATTCTCAGAGACAATGCAAGTTCAATAGAGTTTTTAGAGACACCTTACTGTACCATCGATCTTAATACCAGAAAATATCACAATGTAAGGAAATAATTTGGCATCTTCTATGTTGTGCTAGATATTTAGTTAAAACCTCAGGCACCAAAGTAAAAAGAGTTAACACAAGAACTACCCCAGTGATCTAAATGTGACAGGGTAGTAGTAAATGATTTAACAAAAATATTCATCAGTTGTATTAACAACACATGCATGTACAAGCAGGAAAAAATAAAAAAGAAGAACCTGCAGTTAGGTAGAGTCTCACTAAACCATCATGAGCAACAATCCAGATAACATATTAACTAGTTTGTCATCCAAGTATAATATATTACCTGAAAATGCATCCATAATTTTTGTGCAAGGAGTCCCCTTCATTTGCATTTGTCTCCTAACTGTCCAAAACACAACTAGCATCAACAAGCTGGCATAGATCCCACAAGGATGCAGTATCTGTATAGTTAAGAAATATACATATGTTTCATGAGGCATTGTCTGCCTGGAAGTCAACACATGGCTGTAAGCTCCTTCCATGAAGGATTGCTCCAATTCAACAACATGTTTGATGCAAGGATTCCCCAAAGCACTCTACGAAAGTAACTACAACTCGGTGTGGAATTAGAAATTCTATTTTACATTAGGAGTCAAGAAGTTTGAGACCTAAATTAAGGATACTCCTAAGGATATTGTGGGAGACAAACGCTGCTCAATTACACAAGAGAAAGGGTCAAAAAGTATCGGGCTAATTATACCAACAAATGCTGTTGAAAATCAATAAAAGAAAATATATCTCATAGTAAGAAACTTGGACCAGAATAATACAGAAGTGCATACACAATTAAGAAGAACATTTAAGACATAATGAATCCTGGAGTGAAGTTTAAAGCCACACTTATTTCATGGTAAAGCTTCAAAATAGAGTACCTCTTGAAAAAACAAAGCTCTCTAAAGAAGACTGTGATTCCGCCAAACTATTACAAAGCTATAAACAAATTTTACTTCCAAAGTTATTCCACATTAATGCTGATAATGGGTTTAGGTGGACCGTATCTCAAAAGCTACCTCAAAGTGGAGGGTACATGCCCAAACCATGTACACTGTTTTGCAGTCCCCTTCTGATATTTTTTTGGCAGAGACATGATCTTCACCCTGACATTTAGATATAATGCAGATTTAACTTAGCAATTTCTGCTTGAACAACATTAAATTGGAGAACTACTAAACTGGTAAACTTGAAAAATCGAACACACAAATATTTACTGCAATATAAGGCAAATTCCAATAAATGAAGTTCTTAAACCATTATGAAATGAGCAAAAGCCTTCTACTATATGCAAAACATAGGAGATAAATGCAGAAGAGAGCTAGATTTAGATAAGTTAACATATATAAAATAGCTTTACCTCCAACATTGTTTTGTATCCAGGACTCACAGCTAACCTCAACCTTAGGACATCTAGTGGGTAGGTGACCTGGGTAAATACAGATAATTGAGATACAAATGCATATTGGGAGCAAAGAGAATAAGTAGTTCCATGGGTCTTAGTTAAGCAAATTATTGATTAAAGAAGGTATACGAGTACAATTGTACTAATTGAGCAAATTAGATCTTAGTTGCAGATAAACAAATTTCTCTTGCAACCCAACAGAGAGCAGAACATGTGTTTTCTTATTCTTGGGTTAAAAATTAAGGGATCGAGGAATAGCCCAATAATAACTTAGAACTGCAAAATTCTTCAATCTCTGGATGCACCACGAAGCCAAATACGCCAAATCATTTCAAATATACCCTACATAAATGATAAAGCAAGCGCAACACTAGAAATAAAGCAACAAAACAACCAAAACGATTCCAAATCAAATAAAATGTATGAATATCAATCCACAATGAAAGGCTGATATCAGTGCTTAGATAAATTAGGGCTTAGACATGAAAATTTGGCGTAAATAAAGAAATCGTGTATTGGTTTACCTGACGAAGGAGGAGCTAAACAAAGCAAGGCGACATATGGCGGCGCAAAGAGGGAATGTTACGGTGCAGCGCAGACCTGAGATTTTCCTCTGTTTCGAACACGTTGGTTAGGCGGCATTAGGCGGTGAACGGAGGCGAACGACACAGAAGAAAGCCGCAAGTTGGACGGAGCGAAGGAAACAGCGGTGTGATGATTGGCGAATAGCGACGGTGAGTAGGCGGCGGGTCGAGCGAGACAGAGAGAAATCGGGAAGGCCGACGAGCCCTAGACGTCGGGTACGTGACATTTTGGAAAAAGGCGAGTGAAAAAATTCTAAGTGTGTGTTCGTAAACTCTATACTTGTCAAAGAAGTGATTATAATTGATTTTTTAAAGAAAAATTGAAAGCGGACGGTTTTTGAAAATCAAGTGATTTTACTTAATTTAATTTAATGAAGTGTTGTGTTTTCAAAAAAAGCCACTTCTTATCTCATTTTACAAAATTACCCTTTTTAAAAGTAATTTTTTTAAACTGTGAAAAATGATTTCCCCCAAATCTAGCATACCCTCATCGTGGACCAACCATTTTATCAATAATCTTGACTCTTCATTTTAATCGGAAGATGCGACTGCCAAAAGGAAAAGGAAGAAAAAAGACCCAGCGAACCAGAGATAATAATTTCCATTTTATGGTGTTTCGATGTGATTATATAGAAAAGAACTCAATTTAGATTTTTTTTTGTTGCTCGTCGATCTGGTAAAATAAACAGAAGAAGGCGGTGAAGGTATGGTGGTAGAATGTTCCTTCAATGGCTTTCTGAGAGTGAAGTGAATATTCTACGTTTTTTCAAATTTTTCTTTTTTCTTTTTGGTGAGGATAGACTTATAAAGAAAAAATATATTTAATTATTAAAATGCTCAGAATCAATTATCAGTATCAGAAGTTGGGTGGAGGATGCTTCAGAGAATCAGCTTTTAGGTGCTTAAAAAATCAATTGCAAACACTTCAGAAGTGGATTATTTTTAAAATAAAAGTGATTCTACCTGCTGACTAGTGGTTGCAAACACAACCTAAGTGTCCTTTTTATACTCTTCATAATTAATAAATAAAAATAATAAAGAAATAATAATAAGACAACAGTGAAAGACAACGAGGGATTAAACCCATTGTCTTTTGGCGCACTTCCCCGCATTTTTTATATTTTTGACAACGAGTAAAACATACGACAACGGTGTTTAGACTTATGACAACGGGTAAAGCTAATACCCATTGTCTTTTCATCGTTGTCGTAACCTATTTCTGGCATAGTGAATATATAAATTTTGAGTAGAACTTGTGTGAAAATTTTCACACATGAAAAATTCTAAAAATAACATAAAGAGAAGTGTAATTGGCGGGTCAACCGCATCTTGCAGGTCAACCCGGCCTCGAATCACGGTCAAATAGAGTAATAGTTAATCCAAGTTATACTTATTGTTGTGTCCAGTTGGTTAAAGGCATTCCCTTTTTAGTTCAAGGTCATGGGATCTTTTTTTTTTTTTGGAAAACACTAGCTCAAAAAGGACAATCAAGAGCTGGTCGAGATCCAGGACAGAATATCTTCCCCAACTCAATTTTGAGGGTGTGTAGAATGAGAGCCAATTTTCGCCAGATTGTGGGCTATTGTGTTGATTTGGGGATGAACATGAGAGATCCCTTTCACTTTAGGGTCTTGAATTCTAAGGTGAAGATCATGGATGATGTCACCTTCCGGTCCAGGTATTGAGAGCTTCCCCGCACCGCGTTAATAGCATCTTTCGAGTCCGAGAGGAGGTTGAAACCGGGAAGGTGAAGCTTGCAGCCCAGCGAAACTCCCTCGTCAAGGTCATGGGATCAAACCCTATTCAATGCATTTCATTAATTTTATTTTAAATTTTAAACTTTCTTTAGTTATTTTAATTTTTGTAATTCTGATCCTTCTTTAATTTGTTATTTTCATTAATTTCTTTTTAAAATTTAAACCTTATTTAATATTTTTTTTTTTTTTAAATCTTGAGCCTTCTTTATTTTTATTTTTTTTTAAATTCTGTCTTCTTAATTACTCCCTCTATTTTTTAATAGATGTCATTTTGGGGTTTTTAAGACAAATTATTTTTCAAAAAAATTAATCTTAATTAATATTATTTAAATATTCTTAACAATAATTACTATTGACTGAAAAAATTAACACATAACACATTTGTAGCAAATTTAAAATTATCATGTTAAAGGTAAATATGAGATAAAAGGGGAGAAAATACTAGAACGACATCTATTATAAAAATATTTCAAAAGACTAAAACGACATATAGATAAAAAAATGAAGGGATTATTATTTTTTAATTCTTCTGTCCAATTGTTTAAAAAAAATCTCCTGTCCAATTATTACAGTTAAATATCTTAAAATTTAATAATATATTTTTTATTATTACTTGTTTATATTTAACAATATTACATGTAAAATTATAAAAGTATTACATGCAAAATATTTAAGAAAACTACAATTTATGAAGTATATTGAATGAATAACTTAAACAATATTAAAATAAGTAACAATCATTAACGTTTTCTACTTTGATTTTAAATAAGAAACTGAAACAGTATTACAAGCTAACCATAATAGTGTTACATGCAAAAACATAACAGTATTACAAGCAAAAACATAAGAATATTACAATTTAAACATAAAAAAAATCTAGGTAATTAGTTATGAAGGGTATTTAATCAAAACTGAACACTACTACATACAATACATAACAATATTACAATTAAACAAATACAATTTTGAATGAATATACGTACAATTTGCAAATAGTGATACTAATAAAAAAAATCATATATTTGAGTAAACTGGATAACTAGAGTTAACTCTTTTTTTAATTCTCCAATCAAATGTGAATGTAATCTACAAATAATTAAATATACATAGCTAATTAAAACGGTTAAACACGATTTATTATTTTAAAAGTCTCAATTTAAAATAAAAGGTGATTGTATAATATATATATATATATATAATGGACACTATAGTATTGTGGTGCATTGGTAAGAAGGTGTGCTTCTTGGACTCGTGATGCGAGTTCGAAACCTGCAGCCACATTGAAATCAGAAAATTTTAACATAAGATTTTGTCATAAATTTTTATATTCAAATCAGAAATAGGTCTTTAAGGAATTTCCAGAGTATCAAATATGAAATATTAAATGAACAGAAGCTTTATATATATATATATATATATATATATATATATATATATATACCGGAAACTGTAGCCAAGAGATGAGCAATTGTTGTCCCGTGCAAGCTGCTTAGAGTTTCCCAACTACTTCATCTTGTATATAAAAGATTTTCAACAGAAGAACTGGTGGACATAATTACCTGTTGGAAACTCTTTACTGTAGTTTTTCTTTAACTCGGATTGGGTCTGATTGCAATTTGCAAGATCAAGTAAAACTCAAGATCTAAAACTTAATATGTACCAAAAACAAATTCCTAATTTGTAATAGCACAACAAAAAAAGACGAACGCACGTGATTCATACCATATTTCATTTAACTCTACATGTACTTATTGAGACTATATTTCATTTAACTATGCATGTTCTTATTAAGACTAACTAAATGAGGGCAAAAAATCGGAGAAATAGATTAAGAGGGACAAAGAGACACATGAACAGGCCTTACCGAGAAATTAATGAATAGAAGATGAATAATGTTTATCATAATATCATACATAGAAATCATTAAATTATGTTGAGATCAGTCAACTATTCCTTTTGACCCTAAATCCTAATAAGTGATTTAATGATTTCTATTTAAAATGGTACTCCATTTGCGTCGTATATATAGTGCTCACGAAGGAAAACTCATAAGAAGAGCACATAGAGTAATATATAAATATAAGAGTTGATATTCCTTAATACCTAAAGAATGTCATTAGTATTCTTCTTAGTCAACTTTTGTTGTTTCAATAACAATTTAATCATTGCCCTCATCCACGGGTGCCTAAAAAAGAGGAGTACACCAATAAAATTTCAAACACAAAAACAAAGCACCAGAAATCAGCCCAGTTACAGAATAACTGGGATTAACTGCAAGGAGTTGAATATGTCAACAGTAGCAAGAACAATGTTTGATTATGTTGGCTAAATACGGAAAGGATGAACAATACTAATAGCGATTACACAAAAAATAGGTGAGCCACAATAATCAAGAGTAGAAACTTAAATAGCTAGATTTGTGGGGAGAGAGAGTTAAAGATGACTGAATAGAATAAATCGAAAAGTCTAGCTTCCGGGTTGTAATTCTCCTCTTAATCAATCACGCAACATCAATAAAGATAAATAAAGATCGAGATTCATATTTTTATATTTTTGTAAAAGCAATAACGAAATGCCAGAAGACATATTCTATAATCAATTTGACTCTTTCAGAATATCTATAACTACAAAAAAAAAAAAAAAAAAAATAAAAAAACATCTCAATCTCAACAAATCAAAATTCAACAGAGAATCCAAGCATATATTGTTTAATATCCTCTGATGATCATGTAAATTTAATGTTAGCTTGTAGCTGCGATTAAAAAGTCTAGTTTTGGATCAAAAATTTGAGAAATTAGTACGGAAAAAGAAAAATACAAAAATATGTAGTTTGGGGAAACGTAATTCAACTTGCTTCATCTTTATGTTCATATTGGTGATTAACTAATCATCAAGGAATCAAGTGCAAACTTCTTTTTTTTCATATCAGCAATAGTAACTTAACACTTGCTCCATTCGAAGCTAATTTTCATTATTATGACCTTTTGTCTTGTTCAAATGATATAATGGAAATTGCCCAGATATTCAAGAGTGAGTGACTTTTCACTCTAAAAATAGGAGTGCAAGTACTACTAGGTGCAAGAATTTTATTTTAGACAAAACTACGCATTTTCTCCTATTTATGAAAATTTTGTCTTCCCCTTAAGGGAATAGATAAAATAAGAATATGCATATGTGCATTTCAATTACAATTTAATACATCCACATAACTAATTTAATCTTAAAAAATCATTAGAATCTTAAAATTTTCATATCAAAATTGAAAATTTGAAACTGTCGTGGTTTAAGAAGCTTGTGATCATTCCGACTTGGGACTATGAATTAAGAAGTACTGTAATTATTATCCGTCTTCTCACTATAAAATAATTATATTTAAATCACTGAGTCTATTCCAAAGAAAATCTAACGAGTTTATGGTACTGTGCAATTCACGGGAACACCATAAAGCAAGTACACTACACGCAAGCAGCATAGTTACTTTTATATAGTTATAGATTCCATATTGATAGCTCTTTAAATAATTCCTGGAGGATCAAATCAAATGAAACAAAAAAGGTTATATATGTGGCACTGACGACTTTTATGTTGCATCAAACCATATCTTGTATAATACATATAACATCTCAGTTATTTGTATTAAAGGTTTGATACTGTTCCAGTATTGCATAACCCTCAAAAAACTCAACAATATAGGAAATCATAATGCTCAAATCAGGGGACAAAGGCCTACCAGAAGATTTCATAAGAGTTGCAGTTAGATGTATCAAAAAACACCAGTGAATCAATAAATTGCAGAAAAAATACATGAGGTGAAATTCATAAATTGGTGATTTATCACTTGCCCTCAATCCAAGCAATCTCCAGATTTTCAACCCAAATATGATAACCAACATTTTGGAGACGACTTCTTTCGGCCTTCGCCATATCGACAAACCTTAATCTGCCATGAACAAACAAATATTATAGATTACCGCAGAGGCTCGACTCATTGTTAATCTGCCATGAACAAACCATAACAAATTTACTAAACAAATTCACGATTGATTGCATCAAAGATTGAGCGACGAAAAATGAGTATAGAGTTCCAGAATCTGAAATTGAGATGCGAAATCCACGACTGATCTGAAATCTGAGATGGGAAACTCTCTCTTCCAGATTTTATTTACAAAACCCACGATCTAATCGCAATAGCGGCGAGACATGAGATTGAGCGGTGAAAACAATCACTAGAAAAATTAGGGTTTATTTAGAAAAAAGAGTGGCACCTGGAAGAGAAATGAGGCGAGTTGGACAGAGACGTGGCAGACAAATCAGAAAAAAAAATTAAATTAAAAGACACGTGTATATTCTTCAATTTATTCTGGTAGTGACACATAGGCAAAATCATTCTACAATCGACACATCAGCATGAAAAAACTCCCTATATAGGGGGATTTTTTACTTATGTTCTATTGTTCCAGTAAATTAGCAAAGAAAACCACCCATTAACTTTAAAAGGATAGAACAATATTTTAGGGATTAAGAAGCTCAGTATAATATAAATTTAGATGATAAATTATAAAAATTGTAGTCAATTAACAATGAAATATTGACAAAAAATTAAATCATCGAGCAACTATACAGTTGCAATTTGAATAAATTTAAAAGACATGAGATGACGGACGATGGCATCAAGGAGCTTGGAAAGATAGGGTAAAAAAAAGGTTGATTAGGGAGCGCTAACGTCGTGTGATAGGTAAAGTAAAAAAAACTAAAAATAAGAGGGATAAAAAGTCAAGGATGAAAATATACAAAAACAAAAGGTGATAGGGGTAAAAGGCTCCAAAAATTATTATTCCAATGAGGAGTTTGTAAAAAAGGGGTGAGGAATATGTCGTCGATTAGAGAGCGCTAGCGTCATGCGATGGGTAAAGAAAATGTATATACATATATTAAAAATAAGAGGAGTAAATGGTCAAGGATTAAAATGTTAAAGGCAAAAGATGGTAGGGGTAAATGCACCAAAAAACAATTCACAATCCCAAACCACTTTTATATATAGTATAGATATAGATTTTCTTGATTTGGATTAAATGAACTCTTCGATCTTTGTGTCTTTTAGCTATCATTTTCATGTTTTTATTAGCGACATTTAGCTAGACTTTAGTGCTAGTCTATAACTATATAAAAACCATGGTTGCAGAACTCGGGCTAGGCGGTGGCCGCCACCGCGATTTTAGGAAAATCGGCCATTAAAGTCGGATCCCCGCAATAGTCGCCGCCTCTAAAAAATCGGGCGGCTGCCTACGGGTGAAAATCGGGCCAAATCGGCACCGCCCCCAATCGCAAACAACATCTTGGGCGGCTTGGGTGGGCACGACGTTGGCGGCCTGCAAGCGGCGAACATGCGAGGCGCCTCTGCAGCAAATGGGTGAGCGGCTCAAGTGAGGGAGATGGTCGTGGCGGCGGGCATTGTGGCGGGTGCGGCGGTGGGCGTTGTGGCAGGGGTGGCGGCGAAAATTGGAGGATTAGGGTTTGGAAGCCGCTGATTTCGTGAACTGCTCTCCTCTTTATTTACGTCACTGAAGACGAAAGAGTGAAACTAAGTTTTGGGCCTTCTAGTCATATTAACTAACCAGACTGAAGTTTTGGGCCTTTGGGCTTTTTATTAATTTAATTGGGTGTATGATTTTTGGTGGAGAATTGAAAAAAAAAAATTAGCCAAAAATTCTAGGCGGCTAAGAACCGTCCGACTAGCGTTTTCCGACTTCTGCACCCTTGATAAAAACAACAGTATTTGTTAAAATTGGAGATGATGTACTGGCGAGTGTGCACTTACTCGCCATTTTGGGCAACCGTGAGTTTCACACTCTGCAGAAGTGCGTGAACAATAATTTTTCTATAAAAAATTAAATATAGTAATTTCAAAATGCTAGACAATGATTTTCTTTGCAGACAGAAACCTAGAAGATATAAAAAGTTTTTAAAATAATGCAGCCCTTTATTTTCAATTTACGTTATAAAATATTAATATTATAATGCTAACCAATAATTAAATGATTGAATACGAAACCCGAGGTTTTGATTCTCAAAATATCTATCACAATTTAAAATTTTCCCAGGGAGAGGCATACAATCCTAAATTTTAGAGACCTTTCACCTCCTTCTCTATGAATAGTATAAAAATCGTAAATCCATAAATCTCCATTTTATTTCATGTTTGCAGAGATTCAACATGACAACATATCAAATTCTTTCTATGTAATCAAGTAACGGAGTGGAATAATTTGAAAGGAAAAGGGACAGCTTGAAACCAAGGGCGGATCATTGTGTGGGCTGGGCCGGGCTGTAGCCCGCCCTAATTTTTGGAAAAAAAAAATTATCATTAAAAAAAAATAATTTGCGGATCATTGTGTTGGCTGGGCCGGGCTGTAGCCCGCCCTAATTTTTGGAAAAAAAATTATCATTAAAAAAAAAATTACAATTTACCTCAATCTCAACTAGAGTCGAACGAATCTAGGGCCTTTAAGAAGATAATATCAAGTCTTTACCACTAGGCTACTTCAATTTTCATTATTAATTTGTAAAGTATAAGTATAATACTCGTTAAAGGAATGTGGGCTTGACTTTTAGCCCGTCCTAAATTTTGAACGGAACGTGGGCTCAGCTTTCAGCCGACCCTAAATTTTGACCCTGGCTCCGCCCTTGCTTGAAACAAATTTACTTACCTTTATAAAAAATTATTGAAAGGAACGAATAATTTGCTTCACAAGCTGTATAAGGACTATATATCATCAAAGATTAAAGGAAAAAGAAAAGCATCATCAGCACAAAAAAATATTTGAATATTAAATAGAAATTGAATAGGTATCAAATTCTTTCTATGACATCAAGTAACGGAAAGAATGATTTGAAAGAAAAAGGGATAGCTTGAAGCGAATTTTCTTTAGCTTTATCAGAAATAATTCGAAGGAATAATCCGCCATCACAAGCTACATAAGCAGTAATATATATCATCAACATCAAAGCAAATAAAAAGTATCATCAAAACAAAAATAAAATAAACAGATACATATCAAGAAAACAGAGGAAGACTTTGATCATGGCGGACGCTCTCCTTTCGGCTGCAGCTGACCGAATCTTTGGTCTGTTAGAAGAGCAGGCTCGATACCATGTCAATCTGGTCAAAGGCGCTAAGAAGGAGGTTCTTAGTCTTGCCAAAGAGCTGAACACAATCAGGAACGTGTTGGATGATGCTGAAAATCGAAGATTTCAGGACAAAAACATCAACTCCTGGTTGTGGAAGCTCCGGCAGACGTCTTATGAAATGGAGGACATTTTGGACGAGTGGAAGTACGCTATTCACAAGGGAGAGCATCCGCGCGATGATGCTGCTCCTACCAAGCAAAAGGTATGCTCCTTCATCCCGTCATCTTCTTGTTTATGCTTCAAGAAAACTGTTGTTCGGCATGGAATTGCCAAGAAAATACTCAATGTGAAAGCACAACTAGATGAAATTTTGGAAGAGAAAAAGAAATATGGTTTTAAAATTTCTGAGCCCACGTCGGATTCTTTGTCTGAATCTTGGCGAGATCAATCTACTTCCTTGGTCGACTTAGGGGAAGTGCATGGCCGGGATGTTGATGGGGACACTCTTGTTAACAAACTTTTGGGTAAGGGAGGGAGCCAAGAGGAACCAGGAATCCATGTAGTGTCAATAGTGGGTGTGGGGGGACTTGGGAAGACGACTCTAGCTCAACTAGTTTATAATCATAGTCGAGTAGTGGCGTCTTTCAACTTAAGGATTTGGGTTTGTGTTTCAGATCCTTTTGATGTGATTGGAATTGCTAAAGGGATTCTTGAGAGCATAAAAGAGGGGAGTTCTCGAGATGCTGACCAACTGAATGTCCTATTTACACGTGTAAGAGAGTGTATTTCAGGGAAGAAGTTTCTTCTAGTGCTTGATGATGTTTGGACAGAACAATATGAGAAATGGGAACCCTTAGAAATCCTTCTCAAATGTGGTGAGCCAGCAAAGAAGATTTTGGTTACTACCAGAAGCAGTGGGGTTGCAATAATGATGGGCACAAGGGACAATGATATCTTCCGGCCAAGAGTGCTCTCTGATGAGGATTGTTGGTCAGTATTGTGTCGTGTGGCTTGTTTGGAAAGGAATAGAAATGAATTTGAGGAAATAGGCAGGAAAATAGCTCAAAAGTGCAGTGGTCTTCCTCTTGCAGCAAAAACTTTAGGAGGTCTTTTGCGTTTTAAGAGTAGCTTGAGAGAGTGGGAAAATGTACTAAATAGTGAAATATGGGGAATGCAAGAAGCAGAACATGAGCTCTTTCGTCCCTTGCTTATGAGCTACAAAGGGTTGTCCCCGATACAAAAGCAATGTTTCACATATTGTGCTTTCTTTCCTAAATAATGAGTTGAAGGAGTTGAGACGCATCAACTTATCCAATAATGAGTTGAAAGAGTTACCAAGTGAAATTGGGAACTTGAGACAATTGAGAGATCTCAATTTAAGTGGGAATAATTTTTCAAAGGAGCTGCCAAGTGAAATTGGGAAATTAATTCTCTTGCAAATTCTCAAATTACCAAACTGGGAAACTCCATGTGGAATTCCAGAATCATTAACCCAGCTATCTGGTCTTCAGGAATTGTCAGGATTCAAAGGAGGAAGTGGTTGGAGCAAGATGGGGTTATTGAAGAACTTAAACCAACTTGGTGTTGTGGAATTGGAGATCAAATTGGATGGTAAGGATTTGAAAGACGTGGTTGAGGAAGCCCGGGAAGCAAGATTGAGCAATAAGATACACATTCAGAAACTTGTATTGAGATTTAAGGATAACATGGATGAGGAGGAAGAGGAGGAGAAGGAGTCATCAAGGATGGATATGGATGTAATAGATGCTCTGGCACCCCATCCCAACCTCGGAATACTCTATATTTGGCATTATAATGGCTCCAAACTTCCACTTTGGATCGTCTCGCCTTCCAACCAATTAAGGAAGATTAGGTGCCACCAGCTCACCTCATTGCCATCCCTCGGAACACTAGAGTATCTGGAAGAGATCCATATATCTAGAAGCATGGGGTTGGAATTTGTAGGACGAGAGTTGTTGGGAATAACAACAAACAGTACTAGTAATTTTGTTGCCTTTCCCAAATTGAAGAAGCTGATATTTGATAGGTGTTTCAATTGGAAGGAGTGGGAGGACAGGGAAGCTAGTACAACGTTACAAGAACAAAGATGGTCCAGACTGGAAATCCATATCTCTAAATAATCCACGCCTTCAGCTTCTATATATTTAGGTAATTCATTTCTCATCATCCTTTATTTCTTTTCTTTCCATTTTTTTCCTTTTCATTCTTTCAATTTTCTGTTTTGTTTCTCATGAATTAGGATTTTCATTGTTTCCATTTATCGAGAATGTGTGTGTATATGATACTGTTCACCTGAATTCTCAACTCATTTTCTTGTAAAATCCTAATTCATAATTTCAGATCTCAATGGGCTTGGATCGAGAGTATTGGAGGTCGCTGTTAATTAATTAGGTAATGTAAATTACTTCCAGCTTTTGAATGGAATTGCATTATAATAGAGAATGGAAAATATTTATTTTCCCCAATCCATATGGTTTTTATAAATTTCAATTGGAAGGCAATGATGCTGCAGGTTAATTTTTAAGGAAGATGCTCTGATGCTTTGAAACAAGAATACTGGAATATGGATGTGGCTGTGCTTAGTCAACACTAATCTGATAGTAACAATGCAGGGGTTATGACGCCTCCTTTCATGCTTTCAAAAGACAATTAATATTGAGTTGCAATTTGCAACTAACCATTTAGGTATGCCTTGATATAGATACGTAGATAGTCTCACATTGCAATTTCAGTTGTTATCTATCTATCATTTGATTCTGTTGTCGGTTCTATGATGCTTTAACTTCTTTGAGATTGATTATTGCCAATATATATACTCTGCTCTATGTTATATCCAAAGTAAAAGACTCAAATTCACATAAGCATATCTGTGACTCAAAAACTGAGTCTTCTCATTGCCAATATATATACTTCTCTGCAAGTTTGCATGGTCTGACCGGTTTTCATCAAATCTCTGTTTTAAAATTCGTGTCCGACTGGCTGGTCTGACCAGAGAACCACCATTCAGCGGCTCAATAGAGGTGCAGAGAACCGCAATTAAACCGCCCCCCAAAAAACCGGGAAAACCGGGTGAAAACAGGGAACCAGTGAACCGCAGTTTTTAACGGTTTTCGCCAAAAAAAAAAATAAATAATGGGGTTTTTTGTATTGTTGATACATTTCTATTATGCTTGGGAGTTGAAACTTGGAAGTTGGAACTAGTTATGTTAATGGGCATTTCTATTATGTTTAGAAATTTAAGTTTGAAGTGACTTTATATGCTTTATATTCACTTATCAAGTTATCATACTCTATATTTTGAATTTTTAAAAAAAATTATGCATACTATATATAATATTTATTATGACGTCACACCGGCTCAATCCGATCCAACCGATCCGACCCCGGTCCAGCCTTTTTTGGGGTCTTCCGGCTCAACTTCCGGTTCCGATTTTTAAAACATAGCATCAAATTACATTCTACTGTCAAGGCTTTGATGTCAAAATCTTTTTGTCAATTTTAATTGTGGAGAATAAATTTAATGAGTCATTTTTTGTGAAGGGGGTGGCGTTGCTCTTTTGTATGCCACAAAAATTCTTAAAGGCCTTCAAACTAGGAATGAGGATGAGAGAAGAGGAGTTGAAATAATAGAGAATGCTCTTAAGGTTTGATCTTATGCCCCTCTCCCTCTCCCCGTCCTGTCTCGTCTCCTCCCTCCCTACTCATTTGACATGTGTTGATAAGTGCAGGCACCAACTTTTATCACTGCCTCAAACGCTGCTGCTGATGCGGCACTTATAGTAGGCAACTTAATGGAACAAGATGATCCTAATTTGGGCTACGATGCTGCTAAAGGTTTGTACCCGGTGCTTCCCTCTTCCATTTGCAGTCATACCTGTAAAAGCATTAGCAAGTTGACATTTTTCTAAACTTGTCTTCGTTTGTTTCTACGTGTAAATATATATGCTTATCTGAATTACCTTACACGTTAAGTCTGAACTGAGCAGATTCGTTACATAGCACCACGTTATATCTTCCTTAACAGTCATGAAAAATTTCCCCATATGCTGGGGTCCGTAATATGTCATCAGCTCACTTTAGTTTAAAATTTGCAGGTATGATAGTGTTTAGAAAATGTTGGGTGAAAGTACCATATGTTCTAATCTGAACTCGGAATTTATTTATCCCCAACATTTTTTCTTCTTTGCTTGGAAAAACTTTTGTTTTTTACCCAATCCTTATGATTTTTATAAAGTTTTGTTTCTTCCTTGATTGCAAACTTGAACTATAAGATGTAATGGCTTTGTTCTTTAAGAGATGGATCTTCAAAATCTCACTTAGAAGGCTGAGAAGCTGGTTATTTTTGAGGATGATGCTGAAGCTGTGAAACAGAATATTGAAATACGATGAGAAACATTCCTTTTGGCTCATTGGCTTCCAATCAAGATGATATAACTGTGTTTTTGCTCAAACCTCGACTGGCTGTTATTTATGTTCACATATACTGATATAAGAGATGTTAAATTATTTTTTTATCCATATAAGCGGTTTACATGAGCTATACTATTTCACTCATTCTGATTTTTTTTCCTGAAACAGGTGAATATGTTGATATGGTGAAGGCTGGAATTGTAGATCCTGTAAAAGTTATTAGAACGGCTTTGGTAGATGCTTCTAGGTAAGGAGGATTATACTTCATCCATAATTTCTTTGCGTGTTTAGAATGTTTCCCGTTTCTCTAACAAACTTATACGCGATTCCAGTGTGTCGTTGCTGTTGACTACCACCGAGGCTGCTATTGTGGATGCTAAAGGCGAACATAATCCACTTAAAAACCGTGTCCCAAATATGAATGCTATGCCGTAAAGTTACCAGATGCCACATTCATTTAATTGATTGAAGTGACACAGATTATCACTGCTAATGTTAAGTTTATATGTTGGATCTTCACTTTAGTTGTAGGGTAGGCCATTATTTTGGATTAATGCTAAATTAGCTAAATCAATTGTTCATCTTTAATATATTTCTTTTGGGGCTTTGTGCATTTGGGTTGGTTCGAGTCATAACGTTAAACTTCACCCCTGTTTTTGGATGAACTTTTTGAACACTGCCCCTTTCTTATATTAGTTAAACTTCTGAGGTTTTTGTCTGTAAACATGCAGCTAATTGACAGCTGTAGATGTGACCCAGTTTATCGGTGATAACGTTATGTTTATACGCTGGATCTTCACTTTAGTTGTAGGCTGGGCCATTATTTTGAATAATAGTTAAAATTAAAAAAAAAAAAATCTCCTTTCCAGTTGGTCTTTGTGTGAACCAGTTTTTATGTATCATTCACCTATTTTGTACTATCTCACGCCATCTTTATTATCGAGTTTTAGTGAGCGAGTTGTTTATTAATATTTTAAATGATAAAGAAAAATTATCGAGTTTTAGTGAGCGAGTTGTATCTACTTGTATGTCCCACCCCACGTTCGATTTACTTCACCTCTACTTCCATCAGAATCAATTGGAAACAAGTAGGAACCAATAATTCAGCATCATAGCTCACAATTTTAAATATCTTGAGTAAATAAAAAAACTAATATCATCAGTAAAACTAAGAGTTTACATGTCCAAGTTTCCAATTACTCTAGTGCAAGGTCTATCATCTAATTGAACATACATACATACACCACGTACAGCTGTGTGATTTACACCACTCTTATCAGAAATAATTGAGCACCACAGGTCGTATAAGGACTAAAATATCATCAACATGAGAGAAAATAAATATATCATCACAACAAAAACACATACAGAGTTATAGAGAGAGATATATCAAGAAAAACAGAAATCATGGCGGACGCTCTCCTTTCTGTTGCGGCTGAGAGAATCTTTGGTCTGTTAGAAGAGCAGGCTACCCACCATATCAATCTGGTCAAAGGCGCCGAGGAGGAGGTTGAGAGACTTGGCCAAGAGTTGACCACAATCAGGAACGTGTTGGATGATGCTGAAAATCGAAGATTTAAGGACAAGAACATCAACACCTGGCTGTGGAAGCTCAGGCAGACGTCCTGTGAAATGGAGGACATTCTGGACGAGTGGAAGTACGCTATTCTCAAACTTGAGAAAGGAAAACATGCTGCTCCTCCCAAGCAAAAGGTATACTCCTTCATCCCATCATCATCATCATCATCTTGTTTATGCTTCAAGAAAGCTGCTGTTCGGCATGAAATTGCCAAGAAAATACTCAATGTCAAAGCACAGCTCGATGAGATCTTGAAAGAGGAAAAGAAATATGGTTTTAAGATTTCTGAGCCCACGTCGAATTCTTTGTCTGAATCTTGGCGAGATCAATGTACTTCCTTGGTCGACTTAGGGGGAGTGCATGGCCGGGATGTTGATGGGAACACTCTTGTTAACAAACTTACGGATAGTGGAGGTAGCCAAGAGGAATCAGGCATCCAGGTAGTGTCAATAGTGGGTGTAGGGGGACTTGGGAAGACTACTCTAGCTCAACTAGTTTATAACCATAGTCGAGTAAAGGCGTCTTTCGACTTAAGGATTTGGATTTGTGTTTCTGATCCTTTTGATATGGCTGCTATTGCTAAAGGGATTCTTGAGAGAATGGGAAAGGGGATTTCTGGGGATGCTAGCCAACTAGATGACCTATGTGAGCGTGTAAGAGAGTGTATTTCAGGAAAGAAGTTTTTTCTCGTGCTTGATGATGTTTGGACAGAAGACCATAATAAATGGAAAGCCCTAGAAAACCTTCTAAGATGTGGTGGGGCAGGTAGCAAGATTTTGGTGACAACCAGAAGTAGAAGGGTTGCGATAACGATGGGCACAAGGGACAATGAGATCTTCCAACTGGGAGTTCTTTCGCTTGATGATTGTTGGTTAGTATTGTCTCAGATGGCTTGTTTGGAAGGGAACAGGGTTAAATTTGAGGACGTCGGCAAGAAAATAGCTCAAAAGTGCAGTGGTCTTCCTCTTGCAGCAAAGACTTTGGGAAGCCTCTTGCGTTTTAAGAGTAGCTTGAGAGAGTGGGAAAATGTACTAAATAGTGAAATATGGGGAATGCAAGAAGCAGAACATGAGCTCTTTCGTCCCTTGCTTATGAGCTACAAAGAGTTGTCCCCGATACAAAAACAATGTTTCACATATTGTGCTTTCTTTCCTAAAGATACTAAGATTGAAGTTGAGCGATTAATTGGTCTTTGGATGGCCCTTGGTTATTTGGGCTCCAGTAATGATGACGAGCTAAAAGGGAAAGAATGCTTTAATATTCTTGCAATGCGTTCGTTATTTCAAGATTTTAAGAAAAATGATTTGGATGAAATAAAAAGTTGTAAGATGCACGATATCGTACACGATTTTGCTATGTTTCTTAAGAAGAGCGGTAAGGTGGAGGCTGTAGAAATGAATAAGAGCACACCTTGTAGAGTCTGTGACCCTTCACAAGTTTCCAAGGTGAATGAATTTTATAGCTTATATTGCGTGAAGAAAGAATCTCCTCCAAACCTTTGCAATTGCTTTGTGCATTTGAGGGTGTTAAGCCTTATGAATTGTGGTTTGCAAAGTGTTCCAAATGGAATGGATAACTTGATTCACTTAAGGTGGTTGGACTTGGACAGAAATAATTTATCCACAGAAGACCTTAAAATCATTTTCCGGCTTTATTTCTTGCAAACTCTTAGCTTGAGTGGCTGCAACCTAAAAGATATCTCAAAGGAAATTGAGAACTTGTCTGAGTTGAGACGCATCGACTTATCCAATAATAAGTTGAAGGAGTTACCAAGTGAAATTGGGAACTTGAGACAATTGAGAGATCTCAATTTACGTGGGAATAATTTTTCAAAGGAGCTGCCAAGTGAAATAGGGAAATTGGTTCTCTTGCAAACCCTCATATTACCAAAGTGGGAAACTCCGTGCCGAATTCCGGAATCATTTACGCAGCTATCTGGTCTTCGAGAATTATGGGGATTCAAAGGAGGAAGTGGTTGGAGCAAGTTGGGGTTATTGAAGAACTTAAACCAACTTGGTGTTGTGAAATTGGAGATCAAATTGGATGGTAAGGATTTGAAAGACATGGTTGAGGATGCCCGGGAAGCAAGATTGAGCAATAAGATACACATTCAGAGACTTGAATTGAGATTTGATGATGAGATGGATGAGGAGGAGGAGTCATCAAGGATGGATGTAATAGATGCTCTGGCACCCCATCCCAACCTCAGAAATAAGGGCTCCAAACTTCCACTTTGGATCGTCTCGCCTTCCAACCAATTAAGGAAGCTTCATCTCGATTGGTGTATACAGCTCACCTCATTGCCATCCCTCGGAACACTAGAGTATCTGGAAGAGATCTGTATATATGGAAACATGGGGTTGGAATATGTAGGACGAGAGTTGTTGGGAATAACAACAAACAGTACTAGTAATTTTGTTGTCTTTCCCAAATTGAAGAAGCTGGTGTTTGAAGCGTGTGCGAATTGGAAGGAGTGGGAGGACATCACGGCAGAAGAAGAAGAATCTCCAGCCTTTCAACTAATGCCTTCTCTTACCTACTTGCAAATTTATAACTGCAGTGAGTTGAGAAAATTGCCGCATCGCCTCCTGCGTAAGGCGTCGTCCTTGGAGATGTTGGTTCTTTATAGGTCAGGGAAGCTAGTACAACGTTACAAGAACAAAGATGGTCCAGACTGGAAATCCATATCTCTAAATAATCCACGCCTTCAGCTTAGATGTTAAACATGATGGATTGGCAGCATCTATATATTTAGGTAATTCATTTCTCATCATCCTTTATTTCTTTTCTTTCCATTTTTTTCCTTTTCAGTGTTTCAATTTTCTGTTTTGTTTCTCATGAATTAGGATTTTCATTTATCGAGAATGTGTGTGTATATGATACTGTTCACCTGAATTCTCAACTCATTTTCTTGTAAAATCCTAATTC
Organism: Stenogyne calaminthoides; assembly: GCA_037126765.1. Taxonomy (NCBI): domain Eukaryota; kingdom Viridiplantae; phylum Streptophyta; class Magnoliopsida; order Lamiales; family Lamiaceae; genus Stenogyne; species Stenogyne calaminthoides. The sequence goes on from JBBCBC010000012.1 coordinate 31,532,947, forward strand.
ATAATTTCAGATCTCAATGGGCTTGGATCGAGAGTATTGGAGGTCGCTGTTAATTAGGCAATGTAAATTACTTCCAGCTTTTGAATGGGAGTTTGTGATGAATATTTTGATTAAAGATTTAATCTCTTTTGGCTTTTGTTTTGACACAGAAATTAATCGTCATGTTGCACAAGATTTGGAAACTTAATATCAACAAGCATCGAGCAGAATTTGTGTTGATATTGTGAAGGCTGGAATTGTTAGATGCTGGTAGGTGAGGAGGATTATATATACTGAATTCATAACTTATTTAATGCGTGTTTACAATGTTTTGGGATTATATATATATATCTTTTGGGGTTAAACTTTTCACACACTATCCCTTTCAAATCTTAATTGAAAAATGTGATCTTTAAACACTTGAGAGGTTTTTGTCTGTATAAAATTGCTGCTAGTTAACATTAATCAGCCCTTTGCATTTCGTTAGAAATTAATATTTGGCATTTATTTTTTATTATTCGATTATAAAACAACAGTGTTACCTACTTCTCCCTAAAACACAACCGCCCCTAAGTTACTGTCCCAAAAATAAAATTTTCACTAAATGTAGGCACGTACGTTTTAAACTTTTGTAAATTTTGATCCGTAAATTTTTTATTTGTAATAAAGATGATCACAATAGTAAATTCTCAAAAAATTGTATAACTCAAACATTATTCTAAAATTTGTAAATTATGTTTGTTTAAGTAATTAATATTTAGTTTTTTTTAACAGTATTAAATTTGTTTTAGTTTTTTTAATAATTAATGTACTCAAAATTAAGTAAATATATTGTATTGTACTAAAAAATAACATATATGATATATTAAATTTTAAATTGTGCATGCATTAAAAAATAATAAAATTATTATTAACACAATATTTATATATATAATAACAAAATTCATAAGTCGTGCATCATACGGGAGAAATACTAGTCATTTATAATGTTAATTACATAATATGATGAGGGGTGGGACCAAAATCATGAGGTCCTGTGTCGAGTGGGACCAAAAATGATTTTTTTCTAAAAATAGGCCGAACTAATCCAAGGTTCACGGTTTTTGTTGACCCTATATTGGGACCAAAATCGTGAGGCTTTGTAACTTGTGAGACCAAAAGTAAAATTTTCTCAATAAATATATATGCATAAAATGGATTTCTATGTATTACAAATGTCTTGGAACCTTTATTCTATCATGACCATTTATTATCTCTGCTAATTTTATACGGCGTACATTGCACGTGATATATAAGTAATTAATAAAAATCGTTATAGAAAAATATGATCAATATTTTAGAAAATCAAGACTTAAAGGCTTCAGTTATTCAAGAAAGTAATATGTAGAGACTTAACTTATTAATCATGTATAAAAAATTATCTTATTACTTCACGTAAAATATATTGAATATATATCTATACATATCTAATAACAAAATGTTGGGCCAAAGGTCTAAAATAATTGTTATAAGTTTTCTCATGAAATTTAAAAAAAAATTCTCTAATGGGATGTAGCTCAATTGGTATAGCTAAATTTATTTTATCTTCGCATGTGAGGTGCAAGGTTCAATTCCTTTTATCCACAATATTTATTTTTTAATTATTTTTTGAATATTTTCTAAGAAATTTATATTATTTTTAAACAAGATCGATTTATACATAATTAATAATAAAATATTGTACAAAGAATATAAATAAAATTTTGTAACAAAAAAAATTATTACAAATTTGTCATGAAATTTACAAATAATTAATAGTATAAATAATATTTTTTTTATTAAATATGGATATATATTTTTAAACAAACAGTTACTCCTTCTGTTTTTTTAGATTGACTTTAACACGGATTTTAATGAGAAAGTTGTTTATTAATATTTAAAGGGAATAATTTTTTTTATAAGAGTATTTTAGTCAATATTAGATAATGATACAAAAAAAAAAATTGAATGTAATTTTTAGAATATGAGATGTAATTTAGTGATATTTGTAGGGTGATAGATTGAAACTCTACAATTACTTTATTGATATTTTGTGCATGTATATGATAAAAGACAGACCTTTTTGAATTTGAGTAACACTTCTATAAATCAGGTCTATACATGAATTGTATCATTATTATGCACAGAAACTATAGTTGTTGTGCACAAAAATGATCATTGTTTAATTAAAAAAGCTTTATTTTCAAACAATGATAATTTTTTATACATAACAGTGATAATTTTTATGCGTAACAGTGATATTTTTTTTTTACATAACTGTACTATTAAAAAAATAGAGTTCACCGTGAACGCAAGTAAGCACAAGTTTTTGTCTTTGAAATTTGAGCAATCTAAAAAAAAAAAGTGGGTGGAGGGAGTATCATATATATGAAAATGTATAATTTATATACTTATTTATATGATTATTTTATATAATATCATATCATTATTTAGTCCAATAATTATGATAAATTAATTGCATACTATTGAAATTAGACTTAAATTATTAATTAAACAATTTAAAATTAAATTATTAGTTGGATTGTAAAACGATATGACTAGGTTGATTGTGGCAAAGCTCGATTTATATACTTATATGTACGACTATTTTACATGATATATGATTTAAATTGATTATCCAATTATTATAAATTAATTGCATGCACTACTAACATTAGACTTAAATTATTAGTTGAATATACTTATCTGTAAGATTATTTTATATGATATGAGATTTAAATTGATTATCTAATTATTATAAATTAATTACATGCACTACTAACATTAGACTTAAATTATTAGTTGAATAAATGATTGTAAAACAACTTTAAGTCGGTTGTTATAAAACTCGATACCCATATTTTTAAGAGAAAATATTAGTTGCACCAACGAAGGACAAAGAGTGTTAATTTTGGCAATGACACTGACCTAATCAGATAGTAGATTCTCTTTAAAGTTTTAGAGAAAATAATTTTGACTAATGATATTTTATGGTATTACCATTAATAAGAGTTAGAGACAATCATAAAACCTTGAACTTTCCTAAGGAGATTAATTTTGAGTTGTTGTCATGTCCAGAGTAACTATGTAAACTTTTACAACAGTTGAAGCGTCATCCATTTCCTACATCTGATTGCAAAAGTAATAAAATTTTCACAAATCAACATTACCTCAAAATGGAAAAAAAAAAGTGAAATATATAAAATAAAAATAAAGAGTACAAGAAAAAAAAATATAACTATAAGTAAAATTATTATTTTTAATTAATTTAACACGAAAATGAATATATTTCATATCATATTAATTTTATACCCATAGACCGTGCGTGACCATACAACGCACGAGTGATATACTAGTTAATTAAATAATAAAAACATCGTCTCATGTGTTTTCTAAGAATATAAAAAATTGGTATAAAATTACTTAGCACTTTTTTTTAGAATGATAAAAATACTTAACAATGAAATTATATTATTGGTAGATATGTGAATCAATAAAAGAAATCCCATATGAATCAATATGTGAATTCCACCCACTTGTCATGATGATGTTTATGCTCACAAGCGGGAAGAACGAAACACCGATGTCAAAAACTAAAAAACTGCTGGTTTCCAATGGCTCCCAAATTGACATAACAAATTAATAATGTCCTTATATACAAATATCTTTTACTTTTAGAATCAAAATATCTTGAAGCATTTCTTGCAATGCTATCAGTTTAAGAGTTTGTCATTTTAGGCATAGACAAATCCAGGCAGTTGAAGACGTGAGAGTAGGTTTCATCGACCCTTTATAGATAAAATGAGATGGGAAAATTAATGTATATAAATTATAAACCGTCAAGTGACAAATTGCAAATAGACAAAGAACAAGATTATCATCAATACATCACCTTCTATGATTTACAGACAAGCATTCTTACGTACCATTGATCTAATATCGTCCTTTGCCCACTCCTAAATTTAATCAACTAGTGTAGAACCCGTGTCTTACATGGGATTTTACATAAAACATTTTTATTCTTTTGTATATAACTCATATATTAGTAGATTTGGGAAGAGTACAATAATTTATTATTTTTACAATAAAATTCAATCTTTTGGGTATTCCACTGTTTGTTTATTAAAATGGCTATTATTTTATTAAGTTTTTAATAATCATCTACAAAGAAATTTAAAGACGATTGAGTATGAATCTTGATTTAAAAAAAAAAAAAAAAAGTATGAATCTTGGTTAGAATTCGAGAGCAACTATTCCATTCCAAAACTCTACATGAAGTACCAAAAGGGCACCGAAACTTGCCTAATTACCCTCATTAATTCATTGTACATATAATAAACGACAATTTAAATTGATATGCAATCAAATGATTTATTAATTAAATCATTATTTCACTTTACAAATTTATATTCCATGAACAACAAACTCCATATATAACTTTTAAATAAATTACAACACAACTTCCAAATTATTTTAAAATACTTGTAAATTATTCTAGAAATTCAAAACCCAAAGTGAAAATTAACAGTGTTGTAACAATAAAGTTGCAGGACATAAAAACTAAATAAAATGGTACAGAATATATTTTTGAAAAAAAGATGATTCTCTCTTTATGAAGGTTAAAATTAATAGCACATCCCCACTATTGTTGAACTAATTCATGTCTATGTTTTTCTATGTCTAACAACACATGCATGCACAAGCAGGAAAAAATAAAAAAGAAGAACCTGCAGTTAGGTAGAGTCTCACTAAACCATCATGAGCAACAATCCATATAACATATTAACTAGTTTGTCATCCAAGTATAATATATTACCTGAAAATGCATCCATAATTTTTGTGCAAGGAGTCTCCTTCATTTGCATTTGTCTCCTAACTGTCCAAAACACAACTAGCATCAACAAGCTGGCATAGATCCCACAAGGATGCAGTATCTGTATAGTTAAGAAATATACATATGTTTCATGAGGCATTGTCTGCCTGGAAGTCAACACATGGCTGTAAGCTCCTTCCATGAAGGATTGCTCCAATTCAACAACATGTTTGATGCAAGGATTCCCCAAAGCACTCTACGAAAGTAACTACAACTCGGTGTGGAATTCGAAATTCTATTTTACATTAGGAGTCAAGAAGTTTGAGACCTAAATTAAGGATACTCCTAAGGAGATTGTGGGAGACAAACGCTGCTCAATTACACAAGAGAAAGGGTCAAAAAGTATCGGGCTAATTATACCAACAAATGCTGTTGAAAATCAATAAAAGAAAATATATCTCATAGTAAGAAACTTGGACCAGAATAATACAGAAGTGCCTACACAATTAAGAAGAACATTTAAGACATAATGAATCCTGGAGTGAAGTTTAAAGCCACACTTATTTCATGGTAAAGCTTCAAAATAGAGTACCTCTTGAAAAAACAAAGCTCTCTAAAGAAGACTGTGATTCCGCCAAACTATTACAAAGCTATAAACAAATTTTGCTTCCAAAGTTATTCCACATTAATACTGATAATGGGTTTTAGGTGGACCGTATCTCAAAAGCTACCTCAAAGTGGAGGGTACATGCCCAAACCATGTACACTGTTTTGCAGTCCCCTTCTGATATTTTTCTGGCAGAGACATGACCTTCACCCTGACATTTAGATATAATGCAGATTTAACTTAGCAATTTCTGCTTGAACAACATTAAATTGGAGAACTACTAAACTGGTAAACTTGAAAGTCGAACACACAAATATTTACTGCAATATAAGGCGCAATTCCAATAAATGAAGTTCTTAAACCATTATGAAATGAGCAAAGCCTTCTACTATATGCAAAACATAGGAGATAAATGCAGAAGAGAGCTAGATTTCGATAAGTTAACATATATAAAATAGCTTTACCTCCAACATTGTTTTGTATCCAGGACTCACAGCTAACCTCAACCTTAGGACATCTAGCGGGTAGGTGACCTGGGTAAATACAGATAATTGAGATACAAATGCATATTGGGAGCAAAGAGAATAAGTAGTTCCAGGGGTCTTAGTTGAGCAAATTATTGATTAAAGAAGGTATACGAGTACAATTGTACTAATTGAGCAAATTAGATCTTAGTTGCAGATAAACAAATTTCTCTTGCAACCCAACAGAGAGCAGAACATGTGTTTTCTTATTCTTGGGTTAAAAATTAAGGGATCGAGGAATAGCCCAATAATAACTTAGAACTGCAAAATTCTTCAATCTCTGGATGCACCACGAAGCCAAATACGCCAAATCATTTCAAATATACCCTACATAAATGATAAAGCAAGCGCAACACTAGAAATAAAGCAACAAAACAACCAAAACGATTCCAAATCAAATAAACATGTATGAATATCAATCCACAATGAAAGGCTGATATCAGTGCTTAGATAAATTAGGGCTTAGACATGAAAATTTGGCGTAAATAAAGAAATCGTGTATTGGTTTACCTGACGATGGAGGAGCTAAACAAAGCAAGGCGACATATGGCGGCGCAAAGAGGGAATGTTACGGTGCAGCGCAGACCTGAGATTTTCCTCTGTTTCGAACACGTTGGTTAGGCGGCATTAGGCGGTGAACAGAGGCGAACGACACAGAAGAAAGCCGCAAGTTGGACGGAGCGAAGGAAACAGCGGTGTGATGATTGGCGAATAGCGACGGTGAGTAGGCGGCGGGTCGAGCGAGACAGAGAGAAATCGGGAAGGCCGACGAGCCCTAGACGTCGTGTACGTCAGATTTTGGAAAAAGGCGAGTGAAAAAATTCTAAGTGTGTGTTCGTAAACTCTATACATGTCAAAGAAGTGATTATAATTGATTTTTTAAAGAAAAATTGAAAGTGGACGGTGTTTGAAAATCAAGTGCTTTTACTTAATTTAATTTAATGATGTGTTGTGTTTTCAAAAAAAGCCACTTCTTATCTCATTTTACAAAATTACCCTTTTTAAAAGTAATTTTTTTAAACTGTGAAAAATGATTTCCCCCAATTCTAGCACACCATCATCGTGGACCAACCATTTTATCAATAATCTTGACTCTTCATTTTCACCGGAAGATGCGGCTGCCAAAAGGAAAAGGAAGAAAAAAGACCCAGCGAACCAGAGATAATAATTTCCATTTTATGGTGTTTTTCGATGTGATTATATAGAAAAGAACTCAATTTAGATTTTTTTATGTTGCTCGTCGATCTGGTAAAATAAACAGAAGAAGGCGGTGAAGGTATGGTGGTAGAATGTTCCTTCAATGGCTTTCTGAGAGTGAAGTGAATATTCTACGTTTTTCCAAATTTTTCTTTTTTCTTTTTGGTGAGGATAGACTTGTAAAGAAAAAATATATTTAATTATTAAAATGCTCAGAATCAATTATCAGTATCAGAAGTTGGGTGGAGGATGCTTCAGAGAATCAGCTTTTAGGTGCTTAAAAAATCAATTGCAAACACTTCATAAGTGATTATTTTTAAAATAAAAGTGATTCTACCTGCCGACTAGTGGTTGCAAACACAACCTAAGTGTCTTTTTTATACTCTCCATAATTAATAAATAAAAATAATAAAGAAATAATAATAAGACAACAGTGAAAGACAACGAGGGATTAAACCCGTTGTCTTTTGGCGCACTTCCCCGCATTTTTTAGATTTTAGACAACGAGTAAAACATACGACAACGGTGTTTAGACTTATGACAACGGGTAAAGCTAATACCCATTGTCTTTTCATCGTTGTCGTAACCTATTTCTGGCATAGTGAATATATAAATTTTGAGTAGAACTTGTGTGAAAATTTTCACACATGAAAAATTCTAAAAATAACATAAAGAGAAGTGTAATTGGCGGGTCAACCGCATCTTGCAGGTCAACCCGGCCTCGAATCACGGTCAAATAGAGTAATAGTTAATCCAAGTTATACTTATTGTTGTGTCTAGTTGGTTAAAGGCATTGCCTTTTTAGTTCAAGGTCATGGGATCTTTTTTTTTTGAGGGAAAACACCAGCTCAAAAAGGACAATTAAGAGCTGGTCGAGATCCAGGACAGAATATCTTCCCCAACCCAATCTTGAGGGTGGGTAGAATGAGAGCCAATTTTCGCCAGATTGTGGGCTATTGTGTTGAGTTGGCGAGGAACATGAGAGATCCCTTTCACTTTAGGGTCTTGAATTCTAAGGCGAAGATCATGGATGATGTCACCTTCCGGTCACAGGTATTGAGAGCTTCCCCGCACCGCGTTAATAGCATCTTTCGAGTCCGAGAGGAGGTTGAAACCGGGAAGGTGAAGCTTGCAGCCCAGCGAAACTCCCTCGTCAAGGTCATGGGATCAAACCCTATTCAATGCATTTCATTAATTTTATTTTAAATTTTGAACTTTCTTTAGTTATTTTTATTTTTGTAATCCTGATCCTTCTTTAATTTGTTATTTTCATTAATTTCTTTTTAAAATTTAAACCTTATTTAATATATATATTTTTTTAAATCTTGAGCCTTCTTTATTTTTATTTTTTTTAAATTCAGTCTTCTTAATTACTCCCTCTATTTTTTAATAGATGTCATTTTGGGGTTTTTAAGACAAATTAAAAACATATTTTTCAAAAAAAATAATCTTAATTAATATTATTTAAATATTCTTAACAATAATTACTATTGACTGAAAAAATTAACACATAACACATTTGTAGCAAATTTAAAATTATCATGTTAAAGGTAAATATGAGATAAAGGGGGAGAAAATACTAGAACGACATCTATTATAAAAATATTTCAAAAGGCTAAAACGACATATAGATAAAAAATGAAGGGATTATTATTTTTTAATTCTTCTGTCCAATTGTTTAAAAAAAAAATCTTCTGTCCAATTATTACAGTTAAATATCTTAAAATTTAATAATATATTTTTTAGTATTACTTGTTTATATTTAACAATATTACATGTAAAATTATAAAAGTATTACATGCAAAATATTTAAGAAAACTACAATTTATGAAGTATATTGAATGAATAACTTAAACAATATTAAAATAAGTAACAATCATTAACGTTTTCTACTTTGATTTTAAATAAGAAACTGAAACAGTATTACAAGCTAACCATAATAGTGTTACATGCAAAAACATAACAGTATTACAAGCAAAAACATAAGAATATTACAATTTAAACATAAAAAAAATCTAGGTAATTAGTTATGAAGGGTATTTAATCAAAACTGAACACTACTACATACAATACATAACAATATTACAATTAAACAAATACGATTTTGAATGAATATACGTACAATTTGCAAATAGTGATACTAATAAAAAAATCATATATTTAAATAAACTGGATAACTAGAGTTAACTCTTTTTTTATTCACCGATCAAATGTGAATGTAATCTACAAATAATTAAATATACATAGCTAATTAAAACGGTTAAACACGATTTATTATTTAAAAAGTCTCAATTTAAAATAAAAGGTGATTGTATAATATATATATATATATATATATATATATATATATATATATATATATATATAGTATTGTGGTGCATTGGTAAGAAGGTGTGCTTCTTGGACTCATGATGCGAGTTCGAAACCTGCAGCCACATTGAAATTAGAAAATTTTAACATAAGACTTTGTCATAAATTTTTATATTCAAATCAGAAATAGGTTTCTAAGGAATTTCCAGGGTATCAAATATAAAATATTAAATGAACAGAAGCTTTATATATATATATACCGGAAATTGTAGCCAAGAGATGAGCAATTGTTGAACTGGTGGACATAATTACCTGTTGGAAACTCTTTACTGCTTAGAGTTTCCCAACTACTTCATCTTGTATATAAAAGATTTTCAACAGAAAAACTGGTGGACATAATTACCTGTTGGAAACTCTTTACTGTAGTTTTTCTTTAACTCGGATTGGGTCTGATTGCAATTTGCAAGATCAAGTAAAACTCAAGATCTAAAACTTAATATGTACCAAAAACAAATTCCTAAGTTGTAATAGCACAACAAAAAAAGACGAATGCACGTGATTCATACCATATTTCATTTAACTCTACATGTAATTCTCCTCTTAATCAATCTGCAACATCAATAAAGATAAATAAAGACTGAGATTCATATTTTTACATTTTTGTAAAAGCAATAACGAAATGATAGAAGACATATTCTATAATCAATTTGACTCTTTCAGAATATCTATAACTACAAAAAAAAAAAAAAGAATAAAAAACATCTCAATCTCAACAAATCAGAATTCAACAGAGAATCCAAGCATATATTGTTTAATATCCTACAGATGATCATGTAAATTTAATGTTAGCTTGTAGCTGCAGTTAAAGTCTAGTTTTGGATCAAAAATTTGAGAAATTAGTACGGAAAAAGAAAAATACAAAAATATGTAGTTTGGGGAAACGTAATTCAACTTGCTTCATCTTTATGTTCATATTGGTGATTAACTAATCATCAAGGAATCAAGTGCAAACTTCTTTTTTCTCATATCAGCAATAGTAACTTAACACTTGCTCCATTCGAAGCTAATTTTCATTATTATGACCTTTTGTCTTGTTCAAATGATATAATGGAAATTGCCCAGATATTCAAGAGTGAGTGACTTTTCACTCTAAAAATAGGAGTGCAAGTACTGGGTGCAAGAATTTTATTTTAGACAAAACTACCCATTTTCTCTTATTTATGAAAATTTTGTCTTCCCCTTAAGGGAATAGATAAAATAAGAATATGCATATGTGCATTTCAATTACAATTTAATACATCCACATAACTAATTTAATCTTAAAAAATCATTAGAATCTTAAAATTTTCATATCAAAATTGAAAATTACATAAATTTACATATCTAAAAACAAAAAATTTACATATCTTTGTCCAAAATTTAAAAAATTACATATTTTCGTCTCCAGTTCAACATGCACGTATGCATGTAAACATGCATAGGTTCATTAAAAAATGAACCTATGCATCTCCATCTACAAACCAAATTCAAAAAGGAATCATAAACAGATCCAAATCCTACATCTAAACTTAGATTCAAAAAAAAAAAAAAAAAATTCAAACAAATTCTGTCTTCTTTGCCGGATAACTCAGGTTCAAACAAATTTCAAATAAAAATCCAGATCCATCATCTTTCATCTCCAAAAATCAGATCTAAATCCACCATCCTTCATCTAAAAAAATCAACAAATTCATCAGATTCCTGCAGTTCCAAAATCTAAAATTCAAACAGATAAATCGAACAAAAAAGAAATCAACTTAACCAGTCCGAAAAAACAAAAGCAAGAGAACAATATTTCCATTTTAAAAACCGAATGAAAAAAATACCTTCAAAACACAAAGGGGAAAAAGAAAGACAATGAAAAGAAAGAGTTTAATGACCACAACATGTTATACAAAAAAAAAATTGAATAAAAATGAAATTCTTAGAATTTTCTTCTTCCAGAAAGCGAATGCTCCCTTATCAGGAGAAAAATTGTGAGTTACGATTAAATGACAGCATTATAGGTAGTATTTATATTGTGCATTGAGAAAGTGAACAGTCAAAAAGAGTTCAATTTGAATTTAAAATTTGAAACTGTCGTGGTTTAAGAAGCTTGTGATCATTCCGACTTGGGACTATGAATTAAGAAGTAGTGTAATTATTATCCGTCTTCTCACTATAAAATAATTATATTTAAATCACTGAGTCTATTCCAAAGAAAATCTAACGAGTTTATGGTACTGTGCAATTCACGGGAACACCATAAAGCAAGTACACTACACGCAAGCAGCATAGTTACTTCTATTTTCGCAGCTACTGCTACTTTTATATAGTTATAGATTCCATATTGATAGCTCTTTAAATAATTCCTGGAGGATCAAATCAAATGAAACAAAAAAGGTTATATATGTGGCACTGACGACTTTTATGTTGCATCAAACCATATCTTGTATAATCCATATAACATCTCAGTTATTTGTATTAAAGGTTTGATACTGTTCCAGTATTGCATAACCCTCAAAAAACTCAACAATATAGGAAATCATAATGCTCAAATCAGGGGACAAAGGCCTACCAGAAGATTTCATAAGAGTTGCAGTTAGATGTATCAAAAAAGTTCAAGAAACACAACTTGAATCTCCCAGGCTCCCACCTACACACACAGAATTCCCTACTCGCTGAATTATGGGGAAACATGAAAAATACTTTATTTGAAGTGTAAGCCAGAGAAAACAGGGTAACCTAATGGATAAAAAATCCAGAAAAAAAGAGTATAAAATAATTAGCGTGTGAAGAAGTTAAGAAAAGTATAAAATGAATTCGATGGTTACCTGAAACTGCTGTGGTGGTCGGCACTAACAGAGCTGGGGAACATAGGGAATAGATGCGGCCACCCACAGTATGCAGACGTCCTGTTACAACACCAAGTTCATCACATATCATTCAACTTTAACCAATGATTTAATCTTTCCACATGTAAAAGTGATTATGCATATAGTTCACGATTGATTGCATCAAAGATTGAGCGACGAAAAATGAGTATAGAGTTCCAGAATCTGAAATTGAGATGCGAAATCCACGACTGATCTGAAATCTGAGATGGGAAACTCTCTCTTCCAGATTTTATTTACAAAACCCACGATCTAATCGCAATAGCGGCGAGACATGAGATTGAGCGGTGAAAACAATCACTAGAAAAATTAGGGTTTATTTAGAAAAAAGAGTGGCACCTGGAAGAGAAATGAGGAGAGTTGGACAGAGACGTGGCAGACAAATCAGAAAAAAAATTAAATTAAAAGACACGTGTATATTCTTCAATTTATTCTGATAGTGACACATAGGCAAAATCATTCTACAATCGACACATCAGCATGAAAAAACTCCCTATATAGGGGGATTTTTTACTTATGTTCTATTGTTCCAGTAAATTAGCAAAGAAAACCACCCATTAACTTTAAAAGGATAGAACAATATTTTAGGGATTAAGAAGCTCAGTATAATATAAATTTAGATGATAAATTATAAAAATTGTAGTCAATTAACAATGAAATATTGACCAAAAATAAATCATCGAGCAACTATACAGTTACAATTTGAATAAATTTAAAAGACATGAGATGATGGACGATGGCATCAAGGAGCTTGGAAAGATTGGGTAAAAAAAAGGTTGATTAGGGAGCGCTAACGTCGTGTGATAGGTAAAGTAAAAAAAACTAAAAATAAGAGGGATAAAAAGTCAAGGATGAAAATATACAAAAACAAAAGGTGATAGGGGTAAAAGGCTCCAAAAAATTATTCCCGACGGCGAGGAGTTTGTAAAAAAGGGGTGAGGAATATGTCGTCGATTAGAGAGCGCTAGCGTCATGCGATGGGTAAAGAAAATGTATATACATATATTAAAAATAAGAGAAGTAAATGGTCAAGGATTAAAATGTTAAAGGCAAAAGATGGTAGGGGTAAATGAGTCAAAAAACAATTCACAATCCCAAACCACTTTTATATATAGTATAGATATAGATTTTCTTGATTTGGATTACATGAACTCTTCGATCTTTGTGTCTTTTAGCTATCATTTTCATGTTTTTATTAGCGACATTTAGCTAGACTTTAGTGCTAGTCTATAACTATATAAAAACCATGGTTGCAGAACTCGGGCTAGGCGGTGGCCGCCCGCCGCGATTTTAGGAAAATCGGCCATTAAAGTCGGATCCTCAATAATAGTCGCCGCCCAGGGCGGCCAAATTGGGCGGTTACCCACGGTGAAAAATCGGGCCAATCGGCCCGCCACCCATCGCAACAACATCTTGGGCGGCTTGGGTGGGCACAGCGTCGCGCGGCCTGCAAGCGGCGAACATGCGAGGCGCCTCTGCAGCAAATGGGTGAGCGGCTCGAGCGAGGGAGATGGTCGTGGCGGCGGGCATTGTGGCGGGTGCGGCGGTGGGCGTTGTGGCAGGGGTGGCGACGAAAATTGGAGGATTAGGGTTTGGAAGCCGCTGATTTCGTGAATCGCTCTCCTCCTTTATTTACGTCCATCAAGACGAAAAAGAGTGAAACTAAGTTTTGGGCCTTCTAGTCATATTAACTAACCAGACTGAAGTTTTGGGCCTTTGGGCTTTTTATTAATTTAATTAGGTGTATGATTTTTGGTGGAAAATTGAAAAAAAAAATCTAGGCAAAAATTCTAGGCGGCTAAGAACCGTTAGACTAGCGTTTTCCGACTTCTGCACCCTTGATAAAAACAACAGTATTTGTTAAAATTGGAGATGATGTACTGGCCAGTGTGCACTTACTCGCCATTTTGGGCAACCGTGAGTTTCACACTCTTGCAGAAGTGTGTGAACAGTAATTTTTCTATAAAAAATTAAATATAGTAATTTCAAAATGCTAGGCAATGATTTTCTTTGTAGACAGAAACCTAGAAGATATAAAAAGTTTTTAAAATAATGTACCCCTTTATTTTCAATTTACGTTATAAAATATTAATATTATAATGCTAACCAATAATTAAATGATTGAATACGAAACTCGAGGTTTTGATTCTCAAAATATCTATCACAATTTAAAATTTTCCCAGGGAGAGGAATACAATCCTAAATTTTAGAGACCTTTCACCTCTTTCTCTATGAATAGTATAAAAATCGTAAATCCATAAATCTCCATTTTATTTCATGTTTGCAGAGATTCAACATGACAACATATCAAATTCTTTCTATGTAATCAAGTAACGGAGTGGAATAATTTGAAAGGAAAGGGACAGCTTGAAACTAAGGGCGGATCATTGTGTGGGCCCTTGGGCGGGTTTTAAGTCCGCCCTAATTTTTTGGAAAAAAAAATTATCATTAAAAAAATTATTTGCGGATCATTGTGTGGGCTGGGCCGGGCTGTAGCCCGCCCTAATTTTTGAAAAAAAAATTATCATTAAAAAAAAAAGAATTTGCAAAAAAATTTGCAATTTACCTCAACTAGAGTCGAACCTAGGACCTTTAAGAAGATATTTTATTTCATGTTTGCAGAGATTCAACATGACAACATATCAAATTCTTTCTATGTAATCAAGTAACGGAGTGGAATAATTTGAAAGGAAAGGGACAGCTTGAAACTAAGGGCGGATCATTGTGTGGGCTGGGCCGGTCTGTAGCTCGCCCTAATTTTTGGAAAAAAAAATTATCATTAAAAAAAAATTATTTGCGGATCATTGTGTGGGCTGGGCCGGGCTGTAGCCCGCCCTAATTTTTGAAAAAAAAAATTATCATTAAAAAAAAAAGAATTTGCAAAAAAATTTGCAATTTACCTCAACTAGAGTCGAACCTAGGACCTTTAAGAAGATAATATTAAGTCTTTACCACTAGGCTACTTCAATTTTTATTCTAAGTTTGTAAAGTATAAGTATAATACTCGTTAAAGGAATGTGGGCTTGACTTTTAGCCCGCCCTAAATTTTGAACGGAACGTGGGCTCGGCTTTCAGCCTACCCTAAATTTTGACCCTGGCTCCGCCCTTTCTTGAAACAAATTTACTTACCTTTATAAAAAATATTGGAAGGAACGAATAATTTGCTTCACAAGCTGTATAAGGACTATATATCATCAAAGATTAAAGGAAAAAGAAAAGCATCATCAGCACAAAAAAATATTTGAATATTAAATAGAAATTGAATAGGTATCAAATTCTTTCTATGACATCAAGTGACGGAAAGAATGATTTGAAAGAAAAAGGGATAGCTTGAAGCGAATTTTCTTTAGCTTTATCAGAAATAATTCGAAGGTATAATCCGCCATCACAAGCTACATAAGCATTAATATATATCATCAACATCAAAGCAAATAAAAAGTATCATCAAAACAAAAATAAAATAAACAGATACATATCAAGAAAACAGAGGAAGGCTTTGATCATGGCGGACGCTCTCCTTTCGGCTGCAGCTGACCGAATCTTTGGTCTGTTAGAAGAGCAGGCTCGATACCATGTCAATCTGGTCAAAGGCGCTAAGAAGGAGGTTCTTAGTCTTGCCAAAGCGCTGAACACAATCAGGAACGTGTTGGATGATGCTGAAAATCGAAGATTTCAGGACAAAAAAAATCAACTCCTGGTTGTGGAAGTTCCGGCAGACGTCTTATGAAATGGAGGACATTTTGGACGACTGGAAGTACGCTATTCTCAAACTTGCTGCTCCTACCAAGCAAAAGGTATGCTCCTTCATCCCGTCATCTTCTTGTTTATGCTTCAAGAAAATGTTGTTCGGCATGGAATTGCCAAGAAAATACTCAATGTGAAAGCCCAACTAGATGAAATTTTGGAAGAGAAAAAGAAATATGGTTTTAAAATTTCTGAGCCCACGTCGGATTCTTTGTCTGAATCTTGGCGAGATCAATCTACTTCCTTGGTCGACTTAGGGGAAGTGCATGGCCGGGATGTTGATGGGGATACTCTTGTTAACAAACTTTTGGGTAAGGGAGGGAGCCAAGAGGAACCAGGAATCCATGTAGTGTCAATAGTGGGTGTGGGGGGACTTGGGAAGACGACTCTAGCTCAACTAGTTTATAATCATAGTCGAGTAGTGGCGTCTTTCGACTTAAGGATTTGGGTTTGTGTTTCGGATCCTTTTGATGTGATTGGAATTGCTAAAGGGATTCTTGAGAGAATGGGAAAGGGGATTTCTGGGGATGCTAGCCAACTAGATGACCTATGTGAGCGTGTAAGAGAGTGTATTTCAGGGAATAAGTTTTTTCTAGTGCTTGATGATGTTTGGACAGAAGAATATGAGAAATGGGAACCCTTAGAAATCCTTCTCAAATGTGGTGAGCCCAGTAAGATTTTGGTTACTACCAGAAGCAGTGGGGTTGCAATAATGATGGGCACAAGGGACAATGATATCTTCCGGCCAGGAGTGCTCTCTGATGAGGATTGTTGGTCAGTATTGTGTCGTGTGGCTTGTTTGGAAAGGAATAGAAATGAATTTGAGGAAATAGGCAGGAAAATAGCTCAAAAGTGCAGTGGTCTTCCTCTTGCAGCAAAGACTTTAGGAGGTTTTTTGCGTTTTAAGAGTAGCTTGAGAGAGTGGGAAAATGTATTAAATAGTGAAATGTGGGAAATGCCGAAAGTAGAGGATAAGCTCTTTCCTTCCTTGTTTATGAGCTACAAAGAGTTGTCCCCAACACAAAAGCAATGCTTCTCATATTGTGCTGTCTTTCCTAAAGATTCCAATCTTGTTGTCAAGAGACTAATTGAAAATTGGATGGCACTTGGTTATTTGGGCTCCAATAGTAGTGATATGGAACTAAAGGGGAAAGAGTGCTTTGATGATTTAGCAATGCGTTCTCTGTTTCAAGATTTTATGAAAAATGATCTAGATGAAATAGAAAGTTCTAAGATGCACAATATCGTACACGATTTTGCTTTGTTTCTTAAGAAGAGCGGTAAAGTGGAGGCTGCAGAAATGAATAAGGGTACACCTTGTCGAGTCTGTGACCCTTCAGAAGTTTCCAAGGTGAATGAATTTTGTAGCTTATATTATGTGGAGGAAGAATCTCCTCCAAACCTTGCAATTGCTTTGTACGTTTGAGGGTGTTAAGCCTTATGAATTGTGGTTTGCAAAGTGTTCCAAATGGAATGGATAACTTGATTCACTTAAGGTGGTTGGACTTGGACATAAATAATTTATCCACAGAAGACCTTAAAATCATTTTCCGCCTTTATTTCTCGCAAACTCTTAGCTTGGGTGGCTGCAACCTAAAAGAGATCTCAAAGGAAATTGAGAACTTGTCCGAGTTGAGACGCATCGACTTATCCAATAATGAGTTGAAGGAGTTACCAAGTGAAATTGGGAACTTGAGACAATTGCGACATCTCAAGTAAAAAGGGTTTTCTTTGCAAAGCTTAAACCCTAGAACCCAAATCTCTTTTAAGCATTAGCATGTGAGAATATGCTTTGTTTAATTATTTTTTTACCCATCCAAACCCAACCTATTTATCAAAATTATATGTATTTAGGGAGTGAAATCACATTATTAATCAATAATGAGTATTGGTTTAACAGGCAACATACCATTACTTATGTTAAATGATCCTTTATTATCAGTTGTTATCTAGTGGTCCGATCCCGAATTAGAAAGCAAAATAATAATAATAATAATAATAATAATAATAATTAAATTTAAACTAAAAAAAATATACATGATCTTTATATCAGTGTTTTCAAAAATCGGTTAAACCGCCCGGTTGAACCGGTCGAACCGTGAACTGCTCATGTCGCCGGTCCAATTACTCCTTAAAAACGGTTAATTCGATTTTATTATTTTTATTATTTATTAAATCACTTTTTTTATTTTTTTATTTTTTTTTCTAAACCTCTCTATATAATGTTATTGTTTTTATCTCAATATCATTTTCTCTCAAATAAATTCATTCACAAGTCATTAATTTCATTTAATCTCTTTATCGTCGTCACATATTGTGTGGAATTAATCCACAACGTCATCATCTCTGGTCTCCAAACTCTATTGTATTTATTTTAATATAAGATTTATAAGTTATAAATTAGTATAATTTTAATATTTTATGAATAAATATTTATTTTTTAATGTAACATACAAAATATAAAAGAAATATGCATAAATCAATTTAACGGTTGAACCGTCGGTTCAACCGGTCCAACCGGTTGGACCGACAACCGATGCCTAGACCGGTTTGATCTCCGGTTCGGTTATGAAAACACTGCTTTATATACACCAGGTGCATTTTTTAAATAATAATAGTTTATTTCCTTAAACATGTTAATAGTACAATTAATTTTACTGACTAGTATTAATTAATTATTATTAGTTGTTTTATCGAACAATATTAATTATTTTTTCTAACAATATTAATCGGGCACCACACAACACTTGCTCAATAAAACATTTTGACCTTGAATCACGTTCTTAACAGGCTCCGGCATATGGAGTTATGGACTAACCAAGTAACCAGCTACAAAATAACAATTTTAATATTGTAATTTATTTCAAAATCTGAAATAATCTATAGTATATGTTAACAGGATAGTCATCTAAAACTTAAAATATAAAATTCACCTAAAAACTATCACTACTATGAACAAAAACAATCACTGTTTAGAAAATGCTTTATATTTTTAAACAGTAAAATTTTTTGTGAATAACAGTGATAGTTTTTACACATAACAGTGATATAGTTCATGTGTGAACCTGGTTCACATGAGTGTAACTCATAATATAGTTGATGCTACATAATTCAATAAATCCAATCGTATGAACATAATAAAAAGCTTAAACAGTTCTGTAGAGATAAGCTTCACAAATAAGTCCAAACAATTCTCAAGCACTAATACCATTACTACTAAAATATATCATCATCTTCAACTGTATTTGATCTTTCATGGAACAAAATGTATCTTTATGGCTAGGTCTTGTATGCACCCCGAGTGCACCGTGCATTCATAGTGCATTTTAGAAGCGTGCAACTTATTATGTTGAAAAATGCGACTTATTTACACAAAAAGTGCAACTATTAATATGGAAACATAGTTGCAAGCTTCTATTTGAAATAATTGCACGTATCTGCTTTATATAGTTGCACTCTTCTAAAATGCACTATTAGTGCACAGTGCACCCGGATGTACATGAAACTCACTCCATCTTTATATATATATATATATATATATATACACCTTAATATTTGAGTCATGCCACTCTTTGAAAAACAATTAGATTGGAACTCCCCAAATTCATGGGACATGTAATATAGTAAATAAAATCTATTTCATGTATGAAACCGAGTCTCGTAAGAATCTTGCCTTATTAAAAATTAGAGATGTTAACAGCGTTAGTTATCTGGAGTTAAATAATGAGTGTCAGCAGAATGATCCAAATATAAAGGTGAAAAAAGATGTGGATTTTAACAAGTCAGGAAAAAGCATTGTTCATTTCCCACCTCATGACGAAAAATAAATTATGGACAACTAATTATTTGGAGTGTTGAAAGCAAACTTCCAACACATCCAACTCAATACTTTCATCAATCATTAAACTCGTATTACTCAAATTTTGATAACCCACTTATGACGCTTTCTACTTCAATCATGTTCTAATCTGATACTCCCTCCGTCCTATTTTATATTGTTCATTTACTGTTTGGCTCGTATTTTAGCGAGCGAGTTGTTTATTAGTATATGAAATGATTAAGTGGCTTTTAAGGAATTGTAGGATAGATCCACCTTAAAAATGTCTTTATCATTTCAAATATTAATAAACAACTCGCTCGTTAAAACACGAGTCAAACAGTGAATGGACAATCTAAAACAGGACGGAGGGAGTATACGTTTTCACAAACACACAACATATATGCAATAACAGTATCATACTATACCGACTATATACTGGTAAAATAAAACACTGAGACAAACGCCTAAAGAAAATAAAGGATAATTTTTTTTAACCAATGCTCTTTACATATGTACCACAATAGTTCACAACAGCAACTAATATACAAGCGTACCTCGAATCAAATCGACGAGCGCTTCTCACCCTTACAATAATCGGAACATTTCAACCACTGGCTTCCAGAACCGTACATCATGCTGGATGATCGCATTTCGTGCAAGAAACGAGCCAGAGTAATCCAGCAAGATCTGAATTTCCATTGAACGAGCACCTACACCCAAAGATTCATTTTCTCAGAAGTCAGAAATGGAAGTACAATGACCTAATTCAAAAAATCTTGAAAGTATAGGGGTTGTTATTATAATATACTTTCAATTAAATGCAAGTAAAAAGCACAGAGACTTGTTTTTTCAGAAATGAAAAGCGTCCAATTAAAGAAAAGAATGGAAGTGCATGAAACCAAAGTTCACATATGAAAGTAAAAGGAAAAGTCGTGAAAGTATAGGGTCATAATTATAACAAGCATATAATATTTATAGACGGGAGGTGGAGTTGAGTTATGCTGGAGCTACAAAGAAACCGGGCGGTTTCTGCAGACACAAAAGTCCAGATGCACATAGTACTCCAAGTAATGAACAAATACTAAGCCTTTGTAAGCAAAACAGCACTTAACAATATATTAAGCTACGTAACTTGAGATAAGATACATAAGAAACAATCTGAATACCTCCACAAATTAGGGCAGGAAGAACAGTTGTTTTTGTCCAAAAACCTTCATGATGACCGTTGCACCCTCAACTTTGTTCTTCCAACATCTCCCCCAGCATCTCCACACTTCTCTTGGACATGTCACCACCTTTTAGCAACGTTGTGAGGAACCTCGGGTACAATGAAGGGTAATCCATAGGACCTGGCATATCCTAGTTAAAGAAAATCATAATATATCCCTCAAAAGTTCAAACAGATCATCATACTTGTTGCACTTTACTAATATATAGATATATATATCTGTATATATAATATATCATCTTCAATCTCATTCACAAAGCAGGTAAGATATGTCGCCCATTAGCACACAAAAGTTTACTCACTCACCGTATGGTATATTGTACATTGAACGCCTTTTTAAGACATCATGTCTATATCAATAAGTTCAAAACCCTACAAGGAAACTAATGTTCACCCATAACTAATTTCCTTAAAATTGAAAAGAAAAGTGGGACATAATAGTAAGGCAATGAATATAAATATAAAAGCAGTATTAGGAGGTGAAGAGGCGAACCATGTGCTGAAAGATGCCTTGAGACCCAACATTAGTAATTTGTGGCTCTAGTGGCATCTGATGCATATATAAATGAAATTATAATATAATCACCATAATTATATAACAGATTAAGTGGATAAGATACCAACCTACCCTTTTTTATTTGTATTTCCACCGTTACTTGCAGCCTCCTTTCCAGAACTCATTCTCTTGGAGCCTTTGTTTGTATTAGTCACTTTAGCCATAGGCACCAAATGCCCAGAAGCCATATTGACATTATTGTTCACCCCTGCAACACCTGGGACGGCAAGAGGTGCAGATAAATTGGGTCTCAAGTCATTCTCAGAAGGTTGATTTCTACATTGTTTTAGAGCTTCATTTATAGCACCAACTGCATTATTATAACTGTCTTGTGATAACGAACCCTCTTCACCCAATATTATAGCTCTTCGACAAAGATTGTTGTAACGTCGAATCTTAGCTTGCAATTCATCCAACTTCTCACTAAGCGGGATTCTACTTGTGGCAGCATTTGTCCATCGTTGCAGTATGTACTTAAATGGTATGCTGAATACACCAGACATTTGGAGAACCACAATGGCATGCCTACAAAGATAGCCTTTATATTGAAAAGATCCACAAGAACAGTATATACCCGACTTCGATTGATTCCATTGAACTACAAAATCTCGATTATTTTCAAAATCTTTCACCCCATAGATTACGTTTGAACCATCTTCGTTTTCCTTTTTCAGATGGCAGGCTGCTGTTCCCAGACCTTCCATTTGAAACTTCTTGAATATTTCGTGACTAAAAACGAGCAGCATTTGCTTCTCCAAAGGGGAAGGTGACTTCAAATCTGGGGTTTCGTGCCATGCGTCAAAATTTGTTTTGGCTTCCTCTTCGTACCTATCTTCAAGAATCGATTTATATTTCCCTATAAAATCTGTCAAAGAAGTTTCCCCATTAATGTATTTGTCGAAGAAAGAGTTCAAGCTTTCAGACCTTGAAGCTGCTGATAATCCAGCAAAAGAAACATCCTTCATAAATGCAGGCACCCAAAGCTTGCGATATTCATGCAAGGCTTGAATCCATTCATCTTCTTGGAGACTGAACCTTTCGATCAATTTCCACCATCTTTTCTCAAACTGTTCTTCGTTCCAGGATTTATATATGCATTTATTGAGTTTCCCAATGAAAGTGTCGTGCCAGATGCTAAGGTAATCAAGACGCCTTGGTATCCTTTCCAGAACATTCCATAAATGGATAAAATGACGAGTATCTGGAAAAACGAGAGGGATAGCAGCTTTAATAGCTTCATTTTGGTCCGTGAGCAGCACTTTAGGACTTCGCCCCCCCATTGCTAAACTCCACGATTGCATCAACCAAATAAATGTGTACAACGTCTCATCTGCAATCAATCCACAGCCAAGCAACGTAGGCTGGATATGATGGTTCACTCCGACAAAAAGAACCAAAGGAAATTTACACTTGCTTGCATAATAGTTCATATCAAACGAAACCACATCACCAAAATATGCAAAGTCTTCCACACCTTTGGCGTCAACCCAAAACACATTTCTCAGACGATGCTCTTCATTGAAGTCTAATGCATAGAAAAATTTTGGATTATCTTCATGCATTTGGGAAAAAAAATCAAGTAAAACCTGAGCACCACCTTCTTCTAAACTCAAATAACGACCCCTATCGGGCTGATTATGTGCCACATTCTCTATACAAGATCCTGAAAACTGATAAGCCCCATACTGTTTCAAAACGGAAGCTGGGACTTTCTTCTTCCTCACTTTAGCATCATTGCTAACAGAATCAGCATTCCTATGGCTTCTGAAAAAATGTGCTTGAGCAGGCAAAAGTTTGTGGTTATGCTCTTTAACAAAGCTATGAACGAACCACTTCCCATTAGGCCTTCGCTTTACATGCATACTAGCTTTACAGCCTATCTTCGGTGAAGGTCTCGGGTTAATAGCATCATCTGATTGTTGCTTATTTCCATACCTAATGCACGAAAATTTGGCATCTATGAATTCTTTCGAAGCCCTAGAGCGACGACTGCTCAATTTGGCAGTACCAAATCCTACCGATTTCGCGTATTCTTTATAATAATCATATGCTGCCTCGTGTGTATCGAATTCCATATCATCTCTAGGCTCTAAGTTCGAATTTACTAGCGTACTACTGCTACTCGCCTCCATTTCTTAATCTAAACCAATATATAAAACAGAAAAAATTGGATTTTCTAGGCACAAATCTTAAGCATCACAAATTTACAGCAATATTACCTACAATTGAAGTTGCACAAATACATCAAAAACCCATGAAAGAAACCGATTAAAACTCATGAATTAAAGACCCATAAATATTTCCGCAAGGTAAAACAAGAATCGTACCTCAAATGGGGCTTAATAGCTTGTTTGCTTGCAGCAGGCGTTGAATTCGAATAATAGTGAAGCTTTTTGACGCATAAAATGGTGAAAGTAAAAGAAAATAGAAAAGGGTCAGAAGATTTTCGCAGGAAAGTGATTGCCACGCCCAAGGCTTAAATTTCAATCTCCCCAAAACTTCTTGAGATTATTGTTTTAACCCCTGTGTTTTCTATTTCTTCGTTTTGCTCCCTAAATCATTATTATATTGTACCACATAATCCTCCTAATTATATGGACTAGGGGTGGAGGAAATATCGAAAATACCGGTATACCGCACTTACCGTACCGAAAAATATCGATTTTATCGAAATTTTCGGTATATCATACCGAAAATTTCGGTACGACAACGGTATGAAAATATATAAAATTTCGGTATACTGAAATATCGAAATATTTCAGTATAACGAAATATTTTCGATATACCGGAAAAAATTTCGGTATACCGGTAAAATTTCCGGTATACCAGTAAAATTTTCGATATACCGAAAATATTTCCGTATCGGTATGTAATATTGACATACCGAAGATTTCGGTATGTCGAAATTTCGATATACCGAATTTTTTATACGACAACGGAAGGATATTTTTCGGTATCGAAAATTTCGGTACGGTAACGATATGACGAGAAAATTTTTGGTATGCCGTATCGTCCACCCCTAATATGGACTATGATATTTTTGGTAACATTATGATAAAGGTTATAATGATCATTAAATTTTTCGTTGACATTATGATATAACACCACATCCAAGATTACATTAACTTTGAACAAAAATTCATATGAGAAGGTCTCGTGCATGAGACGGGGGTACAATTTAGCACTAATACCTACTTCTCTTAAAATGTTAAAGCGTCAATGTCCAACTTGTACTCCGTCTCATCATGAGACGATCTCATGTAAGAGTGTCTCTTAACTTTGTGGTACGAATTAGGTAAATTATCAATAAAAAATGTGCATTTGATGTTAATGTTTATATCTAAGATAATTTAGTATATCTATTAAGTGGATTAAATTAATTTGAAATATAGTAAAATCTTAACTGATCAAGTGTGAAGGTGTAGTGTTTTTTTTATAAGAAGGGTAAAAAAATATAACTTGTTTTTACTATATTCATAGATTAAAAATGTTTTAATTGCAAATAAAGTCACAAATTTTCTCTAACAATAATATATTCTAAATTTTTGGATGATTGCAAATAATTCATCACATTTAATTATGATTGCAAATTAAAATTACGAATATACACACTCATAAATCCAAACTTCATTATTTTACCTATTGAAAAGCCAACTATGATTGTCATATAAGAAAATTAAGCACAAAATAGATTATTTATAAACTTAATCTATATATTTATATATATAAACAGAAATCACCCTAAATTCGAAAAATATTAAATTTTCCCACAAAAAATTATTACTAAATCGGGGGACGTATCTATGAAAAAAAATTATAATAGTTAATAACAATATACTCGGAAATTGCGATTTATTTCTAATTATTTAAAATATTAAATTAAATTATAATTAAACTAAATATTGGGATTTTATTTGTAAGTCATTAAAAACATTTATGGCACTGTACTTTTTTTTCCTCAAGAAATGTACACAAAAGAAAAGGGGAAGACGAAAGTAGAAAAAGTGGGATTTCTTTGCAAAGCTTAAACCCTAGAACCCAAATCTCTTTTAAGCATCCTTTCTCTTTGAGCCAAAACCCTATTTGAACAATTCTTGACTTCTCTATCGTCATTCTCCACTTAATTCGCCATGTACAGAGTTGCTACGGCTGCTGTTGCTTCATCACTAAGGTT
Source organism: Stenogyne calaminthoides (assembly GCA_037126765.1). Classification (NCBI taxonomy): domain Eukaryota; kingdom Viridiplantae; phylum Streptophyta; class Magnoliopsida; order Lamiales; family Lamiaceae; genus Stenogyne; species Stenogyne calaminthoides. Next base: position 31,558,829 of record JBBCBC010000012.1, read on the forward strand.
AGGCATTGGCAGAATTAGTTAATAACTTCTGCAATCATATGAAATCTGCTCTAATTTTTTTTTTTACTTAATTATTTGCAGGTCGTCTGCTTCCAGAAAACTGGTAATTATGAATAAAAGTCTAAAACTTGATTAAATTTTATTGATCATTTGGTGCGTCTTAATTCTGATTTTTTGTTTCTGGTGATGATTGAATGGGAAGGTATGGAATGGGGTCGGCTTTATCAGGTATTATGCTGCTAAGGATATTAATTTTGGTACTGGAGCTCGTGCCGCCATGCTTGCCGGAGTTAATGAACTCGCAGAAGCTGTAAAAGTGACTATGGGGCCGAAGGTAACTACATTTTGACTCTTGGCTCAGTCATCTTTTCTCTGTGATGATTAGTTGAATTCTGTCCAATTTTATCATGTGTTTTCTCATAATTTCTTTGACTCTGAGTCTTCAATGGGTTAGGAATCTAATCTTAGAATCTCATCAGCATAAGAAGCTTAATAATTGGTGATGCAAAATGAATAATCCTTCTTCATATCCTGTGCAGGGCCGCCATGTAATTATTGATTCAATTGGAAAACCCAAGATCACGAAGGATGGAGTCACAGTAGCTAGAAGCATTGAGTTTTCAGATAAGACAAAAAATTGTGGAGCTGAACTGGTGAAGCAGGTTGCTAATGCAACCAATAAGGTTGCTGGTGATGGTAATGTCTTGCCTTCTTTTCATGAATAAATCAGAGGTTTCCATGCGGGCTTTAAATATTACTGTGGATCTGGAGACATGGTTTCCATTTAAGAACAAATTAAAAATGAGAAAATGATTAAAATCAGTTCTCTGCTAATGCATTTGTTCTGCAATGTCACATTGGGATATCGGCATTCCCTTAGACATTTTGTTCTGCTGCTTATGAAAGGCTACAATACTGCTTTTTTAAATGGATCTTATGAAATAGCACAAACATTTTATGTTGTCAAATCTACACATGTTTAAGCTTACTGATAAGTTAGATAAGATCTCAATCCAAATATGGTATTGCATCAGGTACCACCTGTGCTACTGTGCTGACTCAAGCAATATTTAGAGAAGGTTGCAAATCAGTGGCTGCAGGTGTGAATGTGATGGACTTGCGCAAGGGTATAAACACGGCTGTTGATGCTGTTATTACAGAATTAAAGAGTAGAGCACTCATGATTAGTACACCTGAAGAAATCACACAGGTACTGGCATATGTAACATACAACTGAATCCAGTTCTGGATATATTTTCTAGCATAGTAGTCTAAGACTCCAAGTATATAATCTCGAGAAGATTGATTTAACATGCATGCGTGTTGGACCGTTGGTCATCAGCACATCCTCAATAGGGTAGAATGACATAGCTTGTATATTGCTTTTCACCTCCTTCAATTTAGCAATTCAACGAGAATGAATTTCTTGTGTACCTTGACTGCCTTCCCTCACTACCAATCATCTAAGCACATTGAAGCATTAGTTGATATGAAAGATGTTTATAAGCATTGTTTAATTTGGCCGTTGCTCATTGAATAATCTCGTTCACTTAAGGAAGGTTTACATAGCTTATATATGTTGTTTCTTCTATCTTGTTGGTAACTGGTGTATATTACTTAAAGGTGGCCACTATCTCTGCGAATGGTGAGCGTGAAATCGGTGAAATCTTGGCAAGAGCAATGGAGAAAGTTGGAAAGGAAGGAGTCATTACTGTTTCTGTCAGTAGCTTTTATCTTGGAAGGTCATTGGTTGATGAAATATAATATCTGATATTTGCAGGATGGAAACACCATGGAGAATGAGTTAGAAGTGGTGGAAGGAATGAAGCTAGCCCGTGGTTATATATCTCCTTATTTTGTTACAAATACGAAGACTCGAGAATGTGTGCGTATATATTAATATTATTCCAAACTCCTTTAGTAGTTGATTGCATTTTGTAGCCTGAAAGCACGAGTGATTGGCTGAGTTTCAAAATCATTCTTTTTATCCAAATCATTCCCTTCAAAAGTTGAATTTTCAGACACCAAGTGGACTTGTCTTTCCATCTACCAACATAAACTAACGTTATATTGATTCAAAGTAAAAAAACATGAACTTTAAGCTCAAAATTTGTCTTTTTGATATTTTTTTTAGAAATGAACGTGCTATATATTACTGTTCAGTGTTCACTGAACTCTGAACTCATTTTCCTGTAAACAGGAACTTGAAAATCCTTTAATACTAATTCATGAGAAGAAGATTTCAGATATCAATGGGCTTGTGAGAGTATTGGAGCTTGCTGTTAAGGTATTGAAAATTACTTTTACTGAAATTTTATGGTTCACAAATACAGTGGGTGCTGATTGAATGGAGGCATTTTTAGGGGAGTTAACTTTTGTTGAAGTTTTCATCTTGTGGCTTTTCTTTTCACAGAGAAACCGTCCAGTGCTAATAGTTGCAGAAGATTTGGAAAGTGAACTACTTAATATGCTCATTATCAACAAACATCGCGCAGGATTGAAGGTAAGATCTCTGTGTTTCTCAATTTAATTGGACTTATTTTTATGGATTTGAAATTGTATCAATAGTCCATGTATGCTGTGTAGGTTTGTGCTGTGAAAGCTCCTGGTTTTGGTGATAACAGAAGAGGAAATTTAGAAGATCTTGCCATTCTCACCGGTGGGGAGGTTTGACAAGCTCTAACAGCCTTTACTTTCTTTTGTTGCACTCTTTCAGTCTTTCTAACAAATTTTTCTTGCTGCAGGTCATCAGTGAAGAAAGGGGAATGAGTCTTGAAAGATTGCAGATCGATATGCTTGGAACTGCTAAAAAGGTCGGTGTAATTGTATGAATTCTGCATGCATACTTCCATTGATTAGAACCTTTACTTGACTTGTCCAGTTTCTTTAAGCAGATCACGGTATCTCTTGATGACACCTTAATTCTGCATGGTGGTGGGGATAAGAAGCTGATAGAAGAAAGATGTGAGCAGGTATATATGGACACACAATTACCATTCATAAACTTGCTACTTTTGGTTCTCTTATTCTCTCTTTAAAATTGCTGCTGTTTCTGAGAAGTATACGGTGCATATCATCAATGCGAAATATACATTGAGTTATTAAATTTTCTTAACTATTTTTTTAGGAAATGTTCTGGCATTTTCTTAATGATGAAGCCCGTGTTTCCCTCTCTAAGAACTAATACTACCTTGTGGCCTTGTAGTCTTGCAATTACTGGTTTCTTCATAATATATTCGTCATTTCACAATATAGTCAAATAGTATTATGAAGGATAGACTTCTGAAGTTTGAACAATACAACCGTTGTACGATAAGATTGTTGAATCTTTAGTAACCCTTTCTATCATACAGCTAAGAAGCGCTATTGAGAAGAGCCGTGCAATGTTCGACAAGGAGAAAGCGCAAGAACGGTTGTCAAAATTGTCTGGAGGTGTTGCTGTGGTACACTTCATATCCATATAATAAAGTAAAAAAAAGGCTTCTGGTCTGTGCTGCACTTTTTCTAGCTTTTGTTTTTGTTTGACAGGTTGGGGGTGCCAGCGAAGCAGAAGTTGCAGAAAGGAAAGATAGAGTGACAGATGCTCTGAATGCAACCAGGGCTGCTGTGGAAGAGGGCATTGTTCCCGGTGAGTTTCTTGTTACCTTTTCAAGGTTTAATAAAAACACACCATCCATCAAATCTCTGTTTTAAAATTCATGTCCGACCGGCTGGTCTGACCGGAGAACCGCCATTCAGCGGCTCAATAGAGGTGCAGAGAACCGCAATTAAACCGCCCCCCAAAAACCGGGAAAACCGTGAACCAGTGAACCGCCGATTTTCACCGGTTTTCGCCAAAAAAAAAAAAAAAAAAAAAAAAAAATAATGGGGTTTTTTGTATTGTTGATGACATTTCTATTATGCTTGGGAGTTGAAACTTGGAAGTTGGAACTATTTATGTTAATGGACATTTCTATTATGTTTAGAAATTTAAGTTTGAAGTGACTTTTGATGCTTTATATTCACTTATCAAGTTATCATACTCTATATTTTGAATTTTTAAAAAAAATTATGCATACTATATATAATATTTATTATGACGTCACACCGGCTCAATCCGATCCGACCCCGGTCCAGCCTTTTTTGGGATCGTCCGGCTCAACTTCCGGTTCCGGTTTTTAAAACATAGCATCAAATTACATTCTACTGTCAAGGCTTTGATGTCAAAATCTTTTTGTCAATTTTAATTGTGGAGAATAAATTTAATGAGTCATTTTTTGTGCAGGGGTGGCGTTGCTCTTTTTGTATGCCACAAAAATTTTAAAGGCCTTCAAACTAGGAATGAGGATGGGAGAAGAGGAGTTGAAATAATAGAGAATGCTCTTAAGGTTTGATCTTATGCCCCTCTCCCTCTCCCCGTCCTGTCTCGTCTCCTCCCTCCCTACTCATTTGACATGTGTTGATAAGTGCAGGCACCAACTTTTATCACTGCCTCAAACGCTGCTGCTGATGCGGCACTTATAGTAGGCAACTTAATGGAACAAGATGATCCTAATTTGGGCTACGATGCTGCTAAAGGTTTGTACCCGGTGCTTCCCTCTTCCATTTGCAGTCATTACCTGTAAAAGCATTAGCAAGTTGACATTTTTCTAAACTTGTCTTCGTATGTTTCTACGTGTAAATATATATGCTTATCTGAATTACCTTACACGTTAAGTCTGAACTGAGCAGATTCATTACATAGCACCACGGTCCACATTATATCTTCCTTAATAGTCATGAAAAATTTCCCCATATGCTGGGGTCCGTAATATGTCATCAGCTCACTTTAGTTTAAAATTTGCAGGTATGATAGTGTTTAGAAAATGTTGGGTGAAAGTACCATATGTTCTAATCTGAACTCGGAATTTATTTATCCCCAACATTTTTTCTGCTTTGCTTGGAAAAACTTTTGTTTTTTACCCAATCCTTATGATTTTTATAAAGTTTTGTTTCTTCCTTGATTGCAAACTTGAACTATAAGATGTAATGGCTTTGTTCTTTAAGAGATGGATCTTCAAAATCTCACTTAGAAGGCTGAGAAGCTGGTTATTTTTGAGGATGATGCTGAAGCTGTGAAACAGAATATTGAAATACGATGAGAAACATTCCTTTTGGCTCATTGGCTTCCAATCACGATGATATAACTGTGTTTTTGCTCAAACCTCGACTGGCTGTTATTTATGTTCACATATACTGATATAAGAGATGTTAAATTATTTTTTTATCCATATAAGCTGTTTACATGAGCTATACTATTTCACTCATTCTGATTTTTTTTCCTGAAACAGGTGAATATGTTGATATGGTGAAGGCTGGAATTGTAGATCCTGTAAAAGTTATTAGAACGGCTTTGGTAGATGCTTCTAGGTAAGGAGGATTATACTTCATCCATAATTTCTTTGCGTGTTTAGAATGTTTCCCGTTTCTCTAACAAACTTATAATGATTCCAGTGTGTCGTTGCTGTTGACTACCACCGAGGCTGCTATTGTGGATGCTAAAGGCGAACATAATCCACTTAAAAACCGTGTCCCAAATATGAATGCTATGCTGTAAAGTTACCAGATGCCACATTCATTTAATTGATTGAAGTGACACAGATTATCACTGCTAATGTTAAGTTTATATGTTGGATCTTCACTTTAGTTGTAGGGTAGGCCATTATTTTGGATTAATGCTAAATTAGCTAAATCAATTGTTCATCTTTAATATATTTCTTTTGGGGCTTTGTGCATTTGGGTTGGTTCGAGTCATAACGTTAAACTTCACCCCTGTTTTTGGATGAACTTTTTGAACACTGCCCCTTTCTTTTATCAGTTAAACTTCTGAGGTTTTTGTATGTAAACATGCAGCTAATTGACAGCTGTAGACGTGACCCAGTTTATTGGTGATAACGTTATGTTTATACGCTGGATCTTCACTTTAGTTGTAGGCTGGGCCATTATTTTGAATAATAGTTAAAATTAAAAAAAAAAAAAAATCTCCTTTCCAGTTGGTCTTTGTGTGAACCAGTTTTTATGTATCATTCACCTATTTTGTACTATCTCACGCCATCTTTATTATCGAGTTTTAGTGAACGAATTGTTTATTAATATTTCAAATGATAAAGAAAAATTATCGAGTTTTAGTAAGCGAATTGTTTATTAATATTTCAAATGATAAAGAAATTTTTAAGGAGGGGTACTATAGATCTACCTCTCATCTATTATATACATTTTTTAAAATTATTTTATCATTTCAAATACTAATAAAAAATTCACTCGCAAAAAACACGTGAAAACAGTAAACGTGCACGTTATTATGGGATGGAGGGAGTAAATAATTATAATAAAATAATTGATGAATATTTTTTAATGAAACAACTAATGCTATTGAATTAACATATTTTAATGAAAGAATTAATAGTGTGAAGTGTGAACATACAAAATACAAAGAAATTGCAATGTAATACTGTTAATACAAACAATTAAGACCTTGACCGTTCTTATGTGTTGAACATATCTACTTTGTCTTTAATGTATAATTTGACTGGAAAAAAAAAAGGGAAGTTGAGAAAGGAAATTAATGCGGATGTATGTACTTGTATGTCCCAGCCCACGTTCGATTTACTTCACCTCTACTTCCATCAGAATCAATTGGAAACAAGTAGGAACCAATAATTCAGCATCATAGCTCACAATTTTAAATATCTTGAGTAAATAAAAAAACTAATATCATCAGTAAAACTAAGAGTTTACATGTCCAAGTTTCCAATTACTCTAGTATAAGGTCTATCATCTAACTGAACATACATACATACCCCACGTACAGCTGTGTGATTTACACCACTCTTATCAGAAATAATTGAGCACCACAGGTCGTATAAGGACTAAAATATCATCAGCATGAGAGAAAATAAATATATCATCACAACAAAAACACATACAGAGTTATAGAGAGAGATATATCAAGAAAAACAGAAATCATGGCGGACGCTCTCCTTTCTGTTGCGGCTGAGAGAATCTTTGGTCTGTTAGAAGAGCAGGCTACCCACCATATCAATCTGGTCAAAGGCGCCGAGGAGGAGGTTGAGAGACTTGGCCAAGAGTTGACCACAATCAGGAACGTGTTGGATGATGCTGAAAATCGAAGATTCAAGGACAAGAACATCAACACCTGGCTGTGGAAGCTCAGGCAGACGTCCTGTGAAATGGAGGACATTTTGGACGAGTGGAAGTACGCTATTCACAAGGGAGAGCATCCGCGCGATGATGCTGCTCCTACCAAGCAAAAGGTATGCTCCTTCATCCCGTCATCTTCTTGTTTATGCTTCAAGAAAACTGTTGTTCGGCATGGAATTGCCAAGAAAATACTCAATGTGAAAGCACAACTAGATGAAATTTTGGAAGAGAAAAAGAAATATGGTTTTAAAATTTCTGAGCCCACGTCGGATTCTTTGTCTGAATCTTGGCGAAATCAATCTACTTCCTTGGTCGACTTAGGGGGAGTGCATGGCCGGGATGTTGATGGGAACACTCTTGTTAACAAACTTTTGGGTAAGAGAGGGAGCCAAGAGGAACCAGGAATCCATGTAGTGTCAATAGTGGGTGTGGGGGGACTTGGGAAGACTACTCTAGCTCAACTAGTTTATAATCATAGTCGAGTAGTGGCGTCTTTCGACTTAAGGATTTGGGTTTGTGTTTCGGATCCTTTTGATGTGATTGGAATTGCTAAAGGGATTCTTGAGAGAATGGGAAAGGGGATTTCTGGGGATGCTAGCCAACTAGATGACCTATGTGAGCGTGTAAGAGAGTGTATTTCAGGGAAGAAGTTTCTTCTAGTGCTTGATGATGTTTGGACAGAAGAATATGAGAAATGGGAACCCTTAGAAATCCTTCTCAAATGTGGTGAGCCAGGCAGTAAGATTTTGGTTACTACCAGAAGCAGTGGGGTTGCAATAATGATGGGCACAAGGGACAATGATATCTTCCCGCCAGGATTGCTCTCTGATGAGGATTGTTGGTCAGTATTGTGTCGTGTGGCTTGTTTGGAAAGGAATAGAAATGAATTTGAGGAAATAGGCAGGAAAATAGCTCAAAAGTGCAGTGGTCTTCCTCTTGCAGCAAAGACTTTAGGAGGTCTTTTGCGTTTTAAGAGTAGCTTGAGAGAGTGGGAAAATGTATTAAATAGTGAAATGTGGGAAATGCCGAAAGTAGAGGATAAGCTTTTTCCTTCCTTGTTTATGAGCTACAAAGAGTTGTCCCCAACACAAAAGCAATGCTTCTCATATTGTGCTGTCTTTCCTAAAGATTCCAATCTTGTTGTCAAGAGACTAATTGAAAATTGGATGGCACTTGGTTATTTGGGCTCCAATAGTAGTGATATGGAACTAAAGGGGAAAGAGTGCTTTGATGTTTTAGCAATGCGTTCTCTGTTTCAAGATTTTATGAAAAATGATCTAGATGAAATAGAAAGTTGTAAGATGCACGATATCGTACACGATTTTGCTTTGTTTCTTAAGAAGAGCGGTAAAGTGGAGGCTGCAGAAATGAATAAGGGTACACCTTGTCGAGTCTGTGACCCTTCAAAAGTTTCCAAGGTGAATGAATTTTGTAGCTTATATTATGTGGAGGAAGAATCTCCTCCAAACCTTTGCAATTGCTTTGTACGTTTGAGGGTGTTAAGCCTTATGAATTGTGGTTTGCAAAGTGTTCCAGATGGAATGGATAACTTGATTCACTTAAGATGGTTGGACTTGAGTAAAAATAAATTATCCACAGAAGACCTTAAAATCATTTTCCGGCTTTATTTCTTGAAAACTCTTAACTTGAGTGGCTGCAACCTAAAAGAGATCTCAAAGGAAATTGAGAACTTGTCTGAGTTGAGACGCATCAACTTATCCAATAATGAGTTGAAGGAGTTACCAAGTGAAATTGGGAACTTGAGACAATTGAGAGATCTCAATTTAAGTGGGAATAATTTTTCAAAGGAGCTGCCAAGTGAAATAGGGAAATTGGTTCTCTTGCAAACCCTCATATTACCAAAGTGGGAAACTCCGTGCCGAATTCCGGAATTATTTACGCAACTATCTGGTCTTCGAGAATTGTCAGGATTCAAAGGAGGAAGTGGTTGGAGCAAGTTGGGGTTATTGAAGAACTTAAACCAACTTGGTGTTGTGAAATTGGAGATCAAATTGGATGGTAAGGATTTGAAAGACATGGTTGAGGATGCCCGGGAAGCAAGATTGAGCAATAAGATACACATTCAGAGACTTGAATTGAGATTTGATGATAAGATGGATGAGGAGGAGGAGTCATCAAGGATGGATGTAATAGATGCTCTGGCACCCCATCCCAACCTCAGAATACTTGATATTTTGTATTATAAGGGCTCCAAACTTCCGCCGTGGATAGTCTCGCCTTCCAACCAATTAAGGAAGCTTCATCTCGATTGGTGTATGCAGCTCACCTCATTGCCATCTCTCGGAACACTAGAGTATCTGGAAGAGATCCAAATAGAAGGAAGCATGGGGTTGGAATTTGTAGGACGAGAGTTGTTGGGAATAACAACAAACAGTACTAGTAATTTTGTTGCCTTTCCCAAATTGAAGAAGCTGATATTTGATAGGTGTTTGAATTGGAAGGAGTGGGAGGACATCACGGCAGAAGAAGAAGAATCTCCAGCCTTTCAACTAATGCCTTCTCTTACCTACTTGAAAATTTTCTGCTGTAAAAAGTTGACACAACTGCCGCATCGCCTCCTGCGTAAGGCGTCGTCCTTGGAGATGTTGTCTCTTTTTGGGTCAAAGAAGCTAGTACAACGTTACAAGAACAAAGATTGTCCAGACTGGAAATCCATTATCTCTAAATAATCCACGCCTTCAGCTTGGATATTAAACATGATGGATTGGCAGCATCTATATATTTAGGTAATTCATTTCTCATCATCCTTTATTTCTTTTCTTTCCATTTTTTTCCTTTTCATTCTTTCAATTTTCTGTTTTGTTTCTCATGAATTAGGATTTTCATTTATCGAGAATGTGTGTGTATATGGTACTGTTCACCTGAATTCTCAACTCATTTTCTTGTAAAATCCTAATTCATAATTTCAGATCTCAATGGGCTTGGATCGAGAGTATTGGAGGTCGCTGTTAATTAGGCAATGTAAATTACTTGCAGCTTTTGAATGGGAGTTTGTGATGAATATTTTGATTAAAGATTTAATCTCTTTTGGCTTTTGTTTTGACACAGAAATTAATCGTCATGTTGCACAAGATTTGGAAACTTAATATCAACAAGCATCGAGCAGAATTTGTGTTGATATTGTGAAGGCTGGAATTGTTAGATGCTGGTAGGTGAGGATGATTATATATACTTCATTCATAACTTATTTAATGCGTGTTTACAATGTTTTGGGGTTCTAGTCTAGGCCATTATTTTTGGATTATTAATGCTAAAAATACATAATCAATTTTCCATCATATATATATATATATATATATATATATATATATATATATATCTTTTGGGGTTAAACTTTTCACACACTATCCCTTTCAGATCTTAATTGAAAAATGTGATCTTTAAACACTTGAGAGGTTTGTCTGTATAAAATTGCACGTAGTTAACATTAATCAGCCATTTGCATTTCGTTAGAAATTAATATTTGGCATTTATTTTTTATTATTCGATTATAAAACAACAGTGTTACCTACTTCTCCCTAAAACACAACCGCCCCTAAGTTACTGTCCCAAATATATATTTTTCACTAAATGTAGGCACGTCGTTTTAAAACTTTTGTAAATTTTGATCCGTAAATTTTTTTATTTGTAATAAAGATGATCACAATAGTAAAATCTCAAAAAATTGTATAACTCAAACATTATTCTAAAATTTGTAAATTATGTTTGTTTAAGTAATTAATATTTAGCTTTTTTTAACAGTATTAATTTTGTTTTAGTTTTTTTAATAATTAATGTACTCAAGATTAAGTAAATATAATGTATTGTACTAAAAAATAACATATATGATATATTAAATTTTAAATTGTGCATGCATTAAAAAATAATAAAATTATTATTAACACAATATTTATATATATAATAACAAAATTCATAAGTCGCAAGATCATAAATGAGAAATACTACCATTTATAATGTTAATTACATAATATGATGAGGGTGGGACCAAAATCATTAGGTCCCTGCTTTAATGGGACCAAAAAAGTGATTTTTTTTTTTAAAAAATAGGCGAACTAATCAAGGTTCACGGTTTTTGTTGACCCTATATTGGGGCCAAAAATCGTGAGGCTTTGTAACTTAATGAGACCAAAAGTAAAATTTTCTCAATAAATATATATGCATAAAATGGATTTCTATGTATTACAAATGTCTTGGAACCTTTATTCTATCATGACCATTTATTATCTCTGCTAATTTTATATGGCGTACATTGCACGTGATATATAAGTAATTAATAAAAATTGTTATAGAAAAATATGATCAATATTTTAGAAAATTAAGACTTAAAGGCTTCAGTTATTCAAGAAAGTAATATGTAGAGATTTAACTTATTAATCATGTATAAAAAATTATTTTAATACTTCACGTAAAATATATTGAATATATATCTATACATATATAATAACAAAATGTTGGGTCAAATGTCTAAAATAATTGTTATAAGTTTTCTCATGAAATTTAAAAGAAAATTCTCTAATGGGGTATAGCTCAAATGGTATAGATAAATTTATTTTATCTTCGCATGTGAGGTGCAAGGTTCAATTCCTTTTATCCACAATATTTATTTTTTAATTATTTTTTGAATATTTTCTAAGAAATTTATATTATTTTTAAACTAGATCAATTTATACATAATTAATAATAAAATATTGTACAAAGAATATAACTAAAATTTTGTAACAAAAAAAATTATTACAAATTTGTCATGAAATTTACAAATAATTAATAGTATAAATAATATTTTTTTTATTAAATATGGATATATATTTTTAAACAAACAGTTACTCCTTCTGTTTTTTTAGATTGACTTTAACACGGATTTTAATGAGAAAATTATTTATTAATATTTGAAGGAAATAATTTTTTTTTATAAGAGTATTTTAGTCAATATTAAACAATGATACAAAAAAAATATTTTTGAATGTAATTTTTAGAATATGAGATATAATTTAGTGATATTTGTAAGGTGGTAGATTGAAACTCTACAATTACTTTATTGATATTTTGTGCATGTATATGATAAAAGACAGACCTTTTTGAATTTGAGTAACACTTATAAAATAAATTATATCATGAACTCATGTCATTATTATGAAAGCAGAACTATCGTTGTTGGTTAAAAAAAAATCATCATTGTTTAATTAAAAAAGCTTTATTTTCAAACAATGATAATTTTTTATACATAACAGTGATAATTTTTATGCATAAAGTGATATTTTTTTTTTTTTTTTTTTAACCGTATTAAAAAAATAGAGTTCACCCCTGAACGCATGAAGACAAAGTTTTGTCTTTGAAATTTGAGCAATCTAAAAAAAAAAAAAAAAAAGGAGGAGTATCATATATATGAAAATGTATAATTTATATACTTATTTATATAATTATTTTATATAATATGAGATCATTATTTAGTCCAATAATTACGATAAATTAATTGCATACTATTGAAATTAGACTTAAATTATTAATTAAACAATTTAAAATTAAATTATTAGTTGGATTGTAAAACGATATGACTAGGTTGATTGTGACAAAGCTCGATTTATATACTTATATGTACATAATTATTTTACATGATATATGATTTAAATTGATTATCCAATTATTATAAATTAATTGCATGCACTACTAACATTAGACTTAAATTATTAGTCGAATATACTTATCTCAGAAGATTATTTTATATGATATGAGATTTAAATTGATTATCTAATTATTATAAATTAATTACATGCACTATTAACATTAGACTTAAATTATTAGTTGAATAAATGATTGTAAAACAATTTTAAGTCGGTTGTTATAAAACTCGATACCCATATTTTTAAGAGAAAATATTAGTTGGACCAACGAAGGACAAAGAGTGTTAATTTTGGCAATGACACTGACCTAATCAGATAGTAGATTCTCTTTAAAGTTTTAGAGATGATAATTTTGACTAATGATATATTATGGTATGACCATTAATAAGAGTTAGACAATCATAAAACCTTGAACTTTCCTAAGGAGATTAATTTTGGGTTTGTTGTCATGTCCAAAGTAACTATGTAAACTTTTACAACAAATTGAAGTCGTCATCCATTTCCTACATCGATTGCAAAAAGTAATAAAATTTTCACAAATCAACATTACCTCAAAATGAAAAAAATAATAATCTAGTGAAATATATAAAATAAAAATAAAGAGTACAAGAAAAAAAAATATAACTATAAGTAAAATTATTATTTCTAATTAATTTAACACGAAAATGAATATATTTCATATCATATTCATTTTATACCCATAGACCGTCTTTGACCAGTATAACGCATTTGAGTGATATACTAGTTAATTAAATAATAAAAACATCGTCTCATGTGTTTTCTAAGAATATAAAAAAATTGGTATAAAATTACTTAGCACTTTTTTTTAGAATGATAAAATTACTTAACAATGAAATTATATTATTGGTAGATATGTGATTTACAATCCACACAATCAATAAAAGAAATCCCATATGAATCAATATGTGAATTCCACCCACTTGTCATGATGATGTTTATGCTCACAAGCGGGAAGAACGAAACACCGATGTCAAAAACTAAAAAACTGTTGGTTTCCAATGGCTCTCAAATTGACATAACAAATTAATAATGTCCTTATATACAAATATCTTTTGCTTTTAGAATCAAAATATCTTGAAGCATTTCTTGCAATGCTATCAGTTTAAGAGTTTGTCATTTTAGGTATAGACGAATCCAGGCAGTTGAAGACGTGGGAGTAGGTTTCATCGACCCTTTATAGATAAAATGAGATGGGAAAATTAATGTATATAAATTATAAACCGCCAAGTGACAAATTGCAAATGGACAAAGAACAAGATTATCATCAATATATCACTTTCTATGATTTACAGACAAGCATTCTTACGTACCATTGATCTAATATCGTCCTTTGCCCACTCTTAAATTTAATCAACTAGTGTAGAACCCGTGTCTTACATGGGATTTTACATAAAACATTTTTATTCTTTAAGTATATAACTCATATATTAGTAGATTTGGGAAGAGTACAATAATTTATTATTTTTACAATAAAATTCAATCTTTTGGGTATTCCACTGTTTTTTATTAAAATGGCTATTATTTTATTAAGTTTTTAATAATCATCTACAAAGAAATTTAAAGACGATTGAGTATGAATCTTGATTTTAAAAAAAAAAGAGTATGAATCTTGGTTAGAATTCGAGAGCAACTATTCCATTCCAAAACTCTTCATGAAGTACCAAAAGGGCACCGAAACTTGCCTAATTACCCTCATTAATTCATTGTACATATAATAAACGACAATTTAAATTGATATGCAATCAAATGATTTATTAATTAAATCATTATTTCACTTTACAAATTTATATTCCATGAACAACAAACTCCATATATAACTTTTAAATAAATTACAACACAACTTCCAAATTATTTTAAAATACTTGTAAATTATTCTAGAAATTCAAAACCCAAAGTGAAAATTAACAGTGCTGTAACAATAAAGTTGCAGGACATAAAAACTAAATAAAATGGTACAGAATATATTTTTGAAAAAAGGATGATTCTCTCTTTATGAAGGTTAAAATTAATAGCACATCCCCACTATTGTTGAACTAATTCATGTCTATGTTTTTCTATGTTTATTATCTATTTTTCTTCTAACCCTGCTCTTGATCATTCTAGGATGAGATGCTTGAATTTGACATGGAGAATGTTGAGCCTTTAATAGTGAGTTTGACATGCATTTATAGTGTTAATCTATAGCATAATAGTTCAAGATTTTTAAATTCCTATGATGATCGATATGATATTATCCAACATAACATGATTTAGAAATGCTATAAAAATAATGATATACAACATGAACCTCTAAAAAAATAAATACAACATGAACCATATCTAAAACAAATAGAAACTTGACGCATAAATCTTTATATCAGATTGTAGAACATTTTAAAAGGCAATGAATAGAATCCCCATATTTTTCTTTTTCACATTCAACTACCAGAGCTCAAGAATTATTTTTTCCAATATTTATCAACTAAACATAATAGAACCATAATGATAAATTGATAAGGGAAATTTTAATAAGAGAACACGATGCACCATATGATAACCAACATCACTACTTTATTTTAACTTTGTACACATTATTTGAATATCTTACCCATTTACATCTGAAATCACTGTGCCAAAAACTGGATACGACAACGGGTAATCCCCGTTGTCGTGTCTATTTTTTCCCCGTTGTGGATGCTGGTATTGTCGTAGGTCCCAGACATTTGACAACGGGTAATCCTCATTGTCGTAGATATTTATTACAACGATTTTAACCGTTGTGTTAACTCATCGTAACCCGTTGTCGTAGGTGTTTATTACAACAATTTTTATCCATTGTGTTAACTCATAGTAACCTGTTGTCGTAGGTGTTTATTACAACGATTTTTACCCATTGTGTTAACTCATAGTGACCTGTTGTCGTAGGTGTTTATTACAACAAATATTTACCTGTTTTTAATACCAATTTTGGACCTGTTATTTTATGTTTTCTATTGTTTTAGAATATAAATATAATACACATTTGTACTGAAGTAAATCTTTTGCGAGAACTGTGAAAATACAAACAAAAAACTAAAATAAGTGACCACATCAACTAAGAATACACACAATTAAAGAGAGATAGAAGATATACTATATTATATGGCTATCACAAATATATCTATAGTATAAATAATTAAATATAGAGAAGGTAAGCAAAGAAATAAATAATCAGATCCTTTAAGGGATACTTTTTACGCTGTAAGCGCAAAACTGTTAATTATAGATGAGAAAAACTACAATTTTTTTTACAACTCACAAATATCCCATATTTATTGTGTCCAAATAATCAAATATGAAACAATATCTTCCCAATACTTAGATCTAGGGTAGAACACTTTTGAATATATGCGTGTATTTCTTGCTCTGTGTTCTATGGTGGAAATGCTAGATGATTTGGCTTGATGGATGTTTCACGCATTTTTCCACACTTCCACACTGAATAATGAAGGAAGAACTTGTATTTATAGTGTGGATTTGAATGTTACCGTTGGATGGAGTCATATTCAAATCCATACTATTCTCAGCTTTTTGCAAATTTTTTTTGAGCTTGTTGTCTTCCTCTCATTGGTCCACGTCCAAATTTGAATCTAACTGGCTATATTCTTGAGATCTATCCGAGTCTTCGTGTTTCTTGATTCAATGGACTTCTCTTCAATGGACCTTGTCTCCGATCAGCATAACGACACTCGTTAACTGAAGTTAAACCTTCGACCGACTTCGACAATCGACCCTCGTGTCACTAAGACTTAGGCCTAACCGATCATCGATGGCGTTCGATTCTCGATGAACATGACTTCAGATGACTTCTCTTCTGATGACTTCTCTCCTGATCCGGTATGCAGTTTGGTTTTCGATATCGATTACTTCTACTTTGATCTGGTCACTCACATGATCGATCAAGATAGCATCGGTCAAGATATCACTTTATCTCGCATCGATTAGTACATCGAAGTTAGCATATTAGGTTAGCATATCGGGTTAGCTTATCCGATCTCGATCACGCGTCGATCTCGATCGATCTCATTTGCTCTCTCTTCGATCCGCAACCTCCTCTTACGATCTGGTCATCCGGTCATCCGATCCGGTCTTCGATCGTCTGCATTCCCAGTCATCGATCATTTGACCTTCGATTCTTCCGATCGGTGGCTTATCTTTTCTTCCGATTTTGCTCACCATCGATTAACTCCTAACTCATCTTACTCATCTCGATCTCAATCACCCTCGTCTGCAAATTTGTCTCGATCTCGATCATCTTTATCTCGATTTAAGTGAGTTCCCCTCAATTTGTTCTCTTGTTCCCCTCAACTTGTTATCTCGAGATTAGCTTCAAAAACACAAGTTGATAATGTTTTCGACATAATTTATCAAAACTAAAATATCCCAACACATCTTTTCTTAATTACTCCTCTATTTTTTAATAGATGTCATTTTGGGGTTTTAAGACAAATTAAAAATATATATTTCAAAAAAATTAATCTTAATTAATATTATTTAAATATTCTTAACAATAATTACTATTGATTTGAAAAAATTAACACATAACACATTTGTAGCAAATTTAAAATTATCATGTTAAAGGTAAATATGAGATAAAGGGGAGAAAAAATACTAGAAACGACATATATTATAAAAATATTTCAAAAGGCTAAAACGACATATAGATAAAAAAATGAAGGGATTATTATTTTTTAATTCTTACATCCAATTGTTTAAAAAAAAAATCTTACATCCAACTATTACAAATTAAATATCTTAAAATTTAATAATATATTTTTTTAGTATTACTTGTTTATATTTAACAATATTACATGTAAAATTATAAAAGTATTACATGCAAAAATATTTAAGAAAAACTACAATTTATGAAGTATATTGAATGAATAACTTAAACAATATTAAAATAAGTAACAATCATTACGTTTTTCTACTTTGATTTTAAATAAGAAATCAAAACAAGATACAAGCTAACCATAATAGTGTTACATGCAAAAAACATAACAAAAGATTACAAGCAAAAACATAAGAATATTACAATTTAAACATAAAAAAATCTGGGTAATTAGTTATGAAGGGGTATTTAATCAAAACCTAACACTACTACATACAATACATAACAATATTACAATTAAACAAATACGATTTTGAATGAATATAATGTATAATTTGCAAATAGTGATACTAATAAAAAAAAAATCGTATATTTGAATAAACCGATAACTAGAGTTAACTCTTTTTTTTTAATTCACCGATCAAATGTGAATGTAATCTACAAATAATTAAATATACATAGCTAATTAAAACGGTTAAACACGAGTTATTATTTAAAAAGTCTCAATTTAAAATAAAAGGTGATTGTATAATATATATATATATATATATATATATATATATATATATATATATATATATAATGGACATTATAGTATTGTGGTGCATTGGTAAGAAGGTGTGCTTCTTGGACTCGTGGATGATCTTGAGTTCAAACTCCGACCACATTGAAATCAGAAAATTTTAAAATAAGACTTTGTCATAAATTTTTATATTCAAATCAGAAATAGGTTTCTAAGGAATTTCCAGAGTATCAAATATGAAATATTAAATGAACAGAAGCTTTATATATATATATATATATATATACCGGAAACTGTAGCCAAGAGATGAGCAATTGTTGTCCCGTGCAAGCAGCTTAGAGTTTCCCAACTACTTCATCTTGTATATAAAAGATTTTCAACAGAAGAACTGGTGGACATAATTACGTGTTGGAAACTCTTTACTGTAGTTTTTCTTTAACTCGGATTGGGTCTGATTGCAATTTGCAAGATCAAGTAAAACTCAAGATCTAAAACTTAATATGTACCAAAAAACAAATTCCTAATTTGTAATAGCACAACAAAAAAAGACGAACGCACGTGATTCATACCATATTTCATTTAACTCTACATGTACTTATTGAGACTATATTTCATTTAACTATGCATTTCTTATTAAGACTAACTAAATGAGGGCAAAAAATCGGAGAAATAGATTAAGAGGGTCATTTCAATTCAGCTATAGCATGAACGGTTTTGGTGAAATATTCGACGTCATGACTTCTCCTGCATACCAATATCATGAATCAAATATACCCAAAAGGCTAAGCATCCCATTGACAAAGAAGGACTAAGCATCCCATTGACAAAGAGACACATGAACAGGCCTTACTGAGAAATTAATGAATAGAAGATGAATAATGTTTATCATAATATCATACATAGAAATCATTAAATTATGTTGAGATCAGTCAACTATTCCTTTTGACCCTAAATCCTAATAAGTGGTTTAATGATTTCTATTTAAAATGGTACTCCATTTGCGTCGTATATATAGTGCTCACGAAGGAAAACTCATAAGAAGAGCACTTAGAGTAATATATAAATATAAGGAGTTGAATATGTCAACAGTAGCAAGAACAATGTTTGATTATGTTGGCTAAATACGGAAAGGATGAACAATACTAATAGCGATTACACCAAAAATAGGTGAGCCACAATAATCAAGAGTAGAAACTTAAATAGCTAGATTTGTGGGGAGAGAGAGAGTTAAAGATGACTGAATAGAGTAAATTAGAAAGTCTAGCTTCCAGTTGTAATTCACCTCTTAATCAATCTGCAACATCAATAAAGATAAATAAAGACTGAGATTCATATTTTTACATTTTTGTAAAAGAAATAACGAAATGCCATAATCAATTTGACTCTTTCAGAATATCTATAACTACAAAAAAAAAAGAATAAAAAACATCTCAATCTCAACAAATCAGAATTCAACAGAGAATCCAAGCATATATTGTTTAATATCCTACAGATGATCATGTAAATTTAATGTTAGCTTGTAGCTGCAGTTAAAGTCTAGTTTTGGATCAAAAATTTGAGAAATTAGTACGGAAAAAGAAAAATACAAAAATATGTAGTTTGGGGAAACGTAATTCAACTTGCTTCATCTTTATGTTCATATTGGTGATTAACTAATCATCAAGGAATCAAGTGCAAACTTCTTTTTTTTCATATCAGCAATAGTAACTTAACACTTGCTTCATTCGAAGCTAATTTTCATTATTATGACCTTTTGTCTTGTTCAAATGATATAATGGAAATTGCCCAGATATTCAAGAGTGAGTGACTTTTCACTCTAAAAATAGGAGTACAAGTACTACTAGGTGCAAGAAATCAACTTAACCACTCCGAAAAAACCTTATTAAAAAAAAGCCACTTCTTATCTCATTTTACAAAATTACCCTTTTTAAAATTAATTTTTTAAAACTGTGAAAAATGAGTTCCCCCAAATCTAGCACACCATCATCGTGGACCAACCATTTTATCAATAATCTTGACTCTTCATTTTCACCTAAGAAGACGGTACGCCAAAAAAAGAAAAAGGAAAAAAAAAAGACCAAATGAACCAGAGATAATAATTTCCATTTTATGGTGTTTTTCGATGTGATTATATAGAAAAGAACTCAATTTAGATATTTTTTTGTTGCTCGTCGATCTGGTAAAATAAACAGAAGAAGGCGGTGAAGGTATGGTGGTAGAATGTTCCTTCAATGGCTTTCTGAGAGTGAAGTGAATATTCTACGTTTTTCCAAATTTTTCTTTTTTTCTTTTTGGTGAGGATAGACTTGTAAAGAAAAAATATATTTAATTATTAAAAAGCTCAAAATCAATTATCAGTATCAGAAGTTGGGTGGAGGATGCTTCAGAGAATTAGCTTTTAGGTGATTAAAAAACCAATTGCAAACACTTCATAAGTGATTATTTTTAAAATAAAAGTGATTCTACCTGCTGACTAGTGGTTGCAAACACAACCTAAGTGTCCTTTTTATACTCTCCATAATTAATAAATAAAAATAATAAAGAAATAATAATAAGACAACAGTGAAAGACAACAAGGGATTAAATCTGTTGTCTTTTGGCGCACTTCCCCACATTTTTTAGATTTTAGACAACGAGTAAAACATACGACAACGGTGTTTAGACTTATGACAACGGGTAAAGCTAATACTCATTGTCTTTTCATCGTTGTCGTAACCTATTTCTGGCATAATGAATATATAAATTTTGAGTATAACTTGTGTGAAAATTTTCACACATGAAAAATTCTAAAAATAACATAAAGAGAATTGTAATTGGCGGGGCAACCACATCTTGCAGGTCAACCCGGCCTCGAATCACGGTCAAATAGAGTAATAGTTAATCCAAGTTATACTTATTGTTGTGTCCAGTTGGTTAAAGGCATTGCCTTTTTAGTTCAAGGTCATCAGTTTTTTTTTTTTTTTAGGAAAACACCAGCTCAAAAAAGACAATCAAGAGCTGATCAAGATCCAGGACGGAATATCTTCCCCAACCCAATCTTGAGGGTGGGTAGAATGAGAGTCAATTTTCGCCAGATTGTGGGCTATTGTGTTGAGTTGGCGAGGAACATGAGAGATCTCTTTCACTTTAGGGTCTTGAATTCTAAAGCGAAGATCATGGATGATGTCACCTTCCGGTCCCAGGTATTGAGAGCTTCCCCGCACCGCGTTAATAGCATCTTTCGAGTCCGAGAGGAGGTTGTAACCGGGAAGGTGAAGCTTGTAGCCCAGCGAAACTCCCTCGTCAAGGTCTTGGGATCAAACCCTATTCAATGCATTTCATTAATTTTATTTTAAATTTTGAACTTTCTTTAGTTATTTTTATTTTTGTAATCCTGATCCTTCTTTAACTTGTAATTTTCATTAATTTCTTTTTAAAATTTAAACCTTATTTAATATATATTTTTTTAAATCTTGAGCCTTCTTTCATTTTTTTTTTAAATTCAGTCTTCTTAATTACTCCCTCTATTTTTTAATAGATATCATTTTGGGGTTTTTAAGACAAATTAAAAACATATGTTTCAAAAAAAATAATCTTAATTAATATTATTTAAATATTCTTAACAATAATTACTATTGACTGAAAAAATTAACACATAACACATCTGTAGCAAATTTAAAATTATCATGTTAAAGGTATATATGAGATAAAGGGGGAGAAAATACTAGAACGACATCTATTATAAAAATATTTCAAAAGGCTAAAACGATATATAGATAAAAAATGAAGGGATTATTATTTTTTAATTCTTCTGTCCAATTGTTTAAAAAAAAATATGTTGTCCAATTATTACAGTTAAATATCTTAAAATTTAATAATATATATTTTTTAGTATTACTTGTTTATATTTAACAATATTACATGTAAAATTATAAAAGTATTACATGCAAAATATTTAAGAAAACTACAATTTATGAAGTATACTGAATGAATAACTTAAACAATATTAAAATAAGTAACAATAATTAACGTTTTCTACTTTGATTTTAAATAAGAAACCAAACAATGATACAAGCTAACCATAATAGTGTTACATGCAAAAACATAACAAAGATACAAACAAAAAACATAAGAATATTACAATTTAAACATAAAAAACAATCTAGGTAATTAGTTATGAAGGGTATTTAATCAAAACTGAACACTACTACATACAATACATAACAATATTACAATTAAACAAATACAATTTTGAATGAATATACGTACAATTTGCAAATAGTGATACTAATAAAAAAAATCATATATTTGAATAAATTGGATAACTAGAGTTAACTCTTTCTTTATTCACCGATCAAATGTGAATGTAATCTACAAATAATTAAATATACATAGCTAATTAAAACGGTTAAACACGATTTATTATTTAAAAAGTCTCAATTTAAAATAAAAGGTGATTGTATAATATATATATATATATATATATATATATATATATAATGGACACTATAGTATTGTGGTGCATTGGTAAGAAGGTGTGCTTCTTTGACTCGTGATGCGAGTTTGAAACCTGCAGCCACATTGAAATCAGAAAATTTTAAGATAAGACTTTGTCATAAATTTTTATATTCAAATCAGAAATAGGTTTCTAAGGAATTTTCAGAGTATCAAATATGAAATATTAAATGAACAGAAGCTTTATATATATATATACCGGAAACTGTAGCCAAGAGATGAGCAATTGTTGTCCCGTGCAAGCTGCTTAGAGTTTCCCAACTACTTCATCTTGTATATAAAAGATTTTCAACAGAACTTGTGGACATACTTACCTGTTGGAAACTCTTTACTGTAGTTTTTCTTTAACTCGGATTGGGTCTGATTGCAATTTGCAAGATCAAGTAAAACTCAAGATCTAAAACTTAATATGTACCAAAAACAAATTCCTAATTTGTAATAGCACAACAAAATAAAGACGAACGCACGTGATTCATACCATATTTCATTTAACTCTACATGTACTTATTGAGACTATATTTCATTTAACTATGCATGTTCTTATTAAGACTTAACTAAATGAGGGCAAAAAATCGGAGAAATAGATTAAGAGGGTCATTTCAATTCAGCTATAGCATGAACGGTTTTGATGAAATATTCGACGTCATGACTTCTCCTGCATACCAATATCATGAATCAAATATACCCAAAAGGACTAAGCATCCCATTGACAAAGAAGGACTAAGCATCCCATTGACAAAGAGACACATGAACAGGCCTTACCGAGAAATTAATGAATAGAAGATGAATAATGTTTATCATAATATCATACATAGAAATCATTAAATTATGTTGAGATCAGTCAACTATTCCTTTTGACCCTAAATCCTAATAAGTGATTTAATGATTTCTATTTAAAATGGTACTCCATTTGCGTCGTATATATAGTGCTCACGAAGGAAAACTCATAAGAAGAGCACATAGAGTAATATAAATATAAGAGTTGATATTCCTTAATACCTAAAGAATGTCATTAGTATTCTTCTTAGTCAACTTTTGTTGTTTCAATAACAATTTAATCATTGCCCTCATCCACGGGTGCCTAAAAAAGAGATATACACCAATAAAATTTCAAACACAAAAACAAAGCACTGAAATCAGCCCGATTCTGTAAATAAACTGGGATTAACTGCAAGGAGTTGAATATGTCAACAGTAGTAAGAACAATGTTCGATTATGTTGGCTAAATACGGAAAGGATGAACAATACTAATAGCGATTACCTGCAAAATAGGTGAGCCACAATAATCAAGAGTAGAAACTTAAATAACTAGATTTGTGGGGAGAGAGAGTTAAAGATGACTGAATAGAATAAATCAGAAAGTCTAGCTTCCAGTTGTAATTCTCCTCTTAATCAATCTGCAACATCAATAAAGATAAATAAAGACTGAGATTCATATTTTTATATTTTTGTAAAAGCAATAACGAAATGCCAGGAGACATATTCTATAATCAATTTGACTCTTTCAGAATATCTATAACTACAAAAAAAAAAGAATAAAAAACATCTCAATCTCAACAAATCAGAATTCAACAGAGAATCCAAGCATATATTGTTTAATATCCTACAGATGATCATGTAAATTTAATGTTAGCTTGTAGCTCATAGCTTAAAGTCTAGTTTTGGATCAAAAATTTGAGAAATTAGTACGGAAAAAGAAAAATACAAAAATATGTAGTTTGGGGAAACGTAATTCAACTTGCTTCATCTTTATGTTCATATTGGTGATTAACTAATCATCAAGGAATCAAGTGCAAACTTCTTTTTTTTTTCATATCGAATAATAGTAACTTAACACTTGCTCCATTCGAAGCTAATTTTCATTATTATGACCTTTTGTCTTGTTCAAATGATATAATGGAAATTGCCCAGATATTCAAGAGTGAGTGACTTTTCACTCTAAAAATAGGAGTACAAGTACTACTAGGTGCAAGAAATCAACTTAACCACTCCGAAAAAACAAAAGCAAGAGAGGGATAAAAAGTCAAGGATGAAAATATACAAAAACAAAAGGTGATAGGGGTAAAAGGCTCCAAAAAATTATTCCCGACGGCGAGGAGTTTGTAAAAAAAGGGGTGAGGAATATGTCGTCGATTAGAGAGCGCTAGCGTCATGCAATGGGTAAAGAAAATGTATATACATATATTAAAAATAAGAGGAGTAAATGGTCAAGGGTTAAAATGTTAAAGGCAAAAGATGGTAGGGGTAAATGAGTCAAAAAAACAATTCACAATCCCAAACCACTTTTATATATAGTATAGATATAGATTTTCTTGATTTGGGTTACATGAACTCTTCGATCTTTGTGTCTTTTAGCTATCATTTTCATGTTTTTATTAGCGACATTTAGCTAGACTTTAGTGCTAGTCTATAACTATATAAAAACCATGGTTGCAGAACTCGGGCTAGGCGGTGGTGGTCACCGCCCTTTTTTTAGGAAAATCGCCATTAAAGTCGGATCTTGCAATAGTCGCCGCTAGGCGGCAAATCGGGCGGTTGCCTTTCACGGTGAAAAATCGGGCCGTCGGCTCCAATGCAAAATGCAACAACATCTTGGGCGGCTTGGGTGGGCACGGCGTCGGCGGCGTGCAAGCGGCGAACATGCGAGGCGCCTCTGCAGCAAATGGGTGAGCGGCTCGAGTGAGGAGATGGTCGTGGCGGGGGCATTGTGGCGGAGTCGGGCGGTGGGCGTTAGGGCGGGGGTGGCGGCGAAAAATTGGAGGATTAGGGTTTAGAAGCCACCGATTTAAGTGAATCGCTCTCCCTCTTTATTTACGCCATTTGAGACGAAAAAGAGTGAAACTAAGTTTTGGGCCTTCTAGTCATATTAACTAACCGTGATCAAGTTTTGGGCCTTTGGGTTTTTATTAATTTAATTGGGTGTATGATTTTTGGTGGAAAATTGAAAAAAAAAAAATCTAGGCAAAAATTCTAAAGGCTAAGAACCGTCCCCTAGCTTTTTTTTACTTCACCATTTGATAAAAACAACAAGATTTGTTAAAATTGGAGATGATGTCTTGGCGAGTGTGCACTTACTTCCGCCATTTTGGGCAACAAAGTGAGTTTCACACTCTGCAGAAGTGCGTGAACAGTAATTTTTCTATAAAAAATTAAATATAGTAATTTCAAAATGCTAGGCAATGATTTTCTTTGCAGACAGAAACCTAGAAGATATAAAAAGTTTTTAAAATAATGCAGCCCTTTATTTTCAATTTACGTTATAAAATATTAATATTATAATGCTAACCAATAATTAAATGATTGAATACGAAACCCGAGGTTTTGATTCTCAAAATATCTACAATCCTAAATTTTAGAGACCTTTCACCTCCTTCTCTATGAATAGTATAAAAATCGTAAATCCATAAATCTCCATTTTATTTCATGTTTGCAGAGATTCAACATGACAACATATCAAATTCTTTCTATGTAATCAAGTAACGGAGTAGAATAATTTGAAAGGAAAAGGGACAGCTTGAAACCAAGGGCGGATCATTGTGTGGGCTGGGCCGGGCTGTAGCCCGCCCTAATTTTTGGAAAAAAAATTATCATTAAATTTTTTTTTGCAATTTACCTCAATCAGAGTCAAACCTATGACCTTTAAGAAGATAATATCAAGTCTTTACCACTAGGCTACTTCAATTTTCATTATTAGTTTGTAAAGTATAAGTATAATACTCGTTAAAGGAATGTGGGCTTGACTTTTAGCCCGCCCTAAATTTTGAACGGAACGTGGGCTCAGCTTTCAGCCCACCCTAAATTTTGACCCTGACTCCTCCCTTGCTTGAAACGAATTTACTTACCTTTATAAAAAAAATATTGGAAGGAACGAATAATTTGCTTCACAAGCTGTATAAGGACTATATATCATCAAAGATTAAAGGAAAAAGAAAAGCATCATCAGCACAAAAAAATATTTGAATATTAAATAGAAATTGAATAGGTATCAAATTCTTTCTATGACATCAAATAACGGAAAGAATGATTTGAAAGAAAAAGGGAAAGCTTGAAGCGAATTTTCTTTAGCTTTATCAGAAATAATTCGAAGGAATAATCCGCCATCACAAGCTACATAAGCAGTAATATATATCATCAACATCAAAGCAAATAAAAAGTATCATCAAAACAAAAATAAAATAAACAGATACATATCAAGAAAACAGAGGAAGGCTTTGATCATGGCGGACGCTCTCCTTTCGGCTGCAGCTGACCGAATCTTTGGTCTGTTAGAAGAGCAGGCTCGATACCATGTCAATCTGGTCAAAGGCGCTAAGAAGGAGGTTCTTAGTCTTGCCAAAGAGCTGAACACGATCAGGAACGTGTTGGATGATGCTGAAAATCGAAGATTTCAGGACAAAAACATCAACTCCTGGTTCAGCGAAGCTAGTACAACGTTACAAGAACAAAGATGGTCCAGAGTGGAAATCCATATCTCTAAATAATCCACGCCTTCAGCTGAGCTCTTTCGTCCCTTGCTTATGAGCTACAAAGAGTTGTCCCCGATACAAAAGCAATGTTTCACATATTGTGCTTTCTTTCCTAAATAATGAGTTGAAGGAGTTGAGACGCATCGACTTATTCAATAATGAGTTGAAGGAGTTACCAAGTGAAATTGGGAACTTGAGACAATTGAGAGATCTCAATTTAAGTGGGAATAATTTTTCAAAGGAGCTGCCAAGTGAAATTGGGAAATTAATTCTCTTGCAAATTCTCAAATTACCAAACTGGGAAATTCCATGCCGAATTCCAGAATCATTAACCCAGCTATCTGGTCTTCAGGAATTGTCAGGATTCAAAGGAGGAAGTAGTCAATGATGCTGCAGGTTAATTTTTAAGGAAGATGCTCTGATGCTTTGAAACAAGAATACTGGAATATGGATGTGGCTGTTGTTTGTGTTCACATGGATGTGGCTGTAGTCAGAGATGTTAACTTTTATCCATAATTCATGGATTGGCGTATTTCACTCATTCGGATTTTTTTTCTTCTCTGAAACAGGTGAATGTGTTGATATGGTGAAGGCTGAAATTGTATATCCTGTAAAACTTATTGAGAAGGGCTTTGGTAGATGCTGCTGGGTGAGGAGCATTATATATACTCCATTCATAACTTATTTGTGTGTTTACAATGTTTCCCGTTTCTCTAACTAACTTATACGCGACTCTGGTGTCTCTCGTTGTTGTTGAATCGAACCATATTAGATTGTTGATAGCTCCCTTTGCCCAAAGTTACCAAATGCTACTTTCATATAACGTTATGTTTATATGTTAGATCTTCACTTTAGTTGTAGTCTAATGCCATTATTTTGGATTAATGCTAAAATAAATAAATCAATTTTCCATCATATATATATATTTCTTTTGGGGTTAAACTTTTCAAACACTATCCCTCTCTGATCTTAATTGAAAAATGCGATCTTTACACACTTGAGAGGTTTTTTTCTGTATAAAATTGCAGCTACGCTTGTGAAAATTAGTTTACATTAATCAACCCTTTGCATTTCGTTACAAATTAGATTGGTGGTGGAAAACCTAAAATGCGATGGTTAGTTTTCGAATTAGGAAAATTCATTTTCGTTTAATCAATTTTTTTATTTACGTCTGAGAAAATGGGGGTTGCCGTTTTTCCTTATTTAGGTCTGGATTTCATTTTCGTGACTTGGGTCATATTGATTCATTTCCATTTTTGCGTCGATTGTGGTGAATTTCGGTGGAATTGTGGGAACTTTGTGGGTTTGACTGGGTCTTTGGTAATCTATTGCATTAATCAAGATCCTGTTGTTAGTAATTATATATTTTTTATTCAAGAAAATCACATTAGGCAGTGATTCTTGCTTCTTGAATTGAAAGCTAAGAATCAAAACCTATGCAATGTGCTTAGTCAAAACTAATCTGATAGTAACAATGCAGGGGTTATGACGCCTCCTTTCATGCTTTCAAAAGACAATTAATATTGAGTTGCAATTTGCAACTAACCATTTAGGTATGCCTTGATATAGATACGTAGATAGTCTCACATTGCAATTTCAGTTGTTATCTATGTATCATTTGATTCTGTTGTCGGTTCTATGATGCTTTAACTTCTTTGAGATTGATTATTGCCAATATATATACTCTGCTCTATGTTATATCCAAAGTAAAAGACTCAAATTCACATAAGCATATCTGTGACTCAAAAACTGTGAGTCTTCTCATTGCCAATATATATACTTCTCTGCAAGTTTGCATGGTCTGACCGGTTTTCATCAAATCTCTGTTTTAAAATTCGTGTCCGACTGGCTGGTCTGACCGGAGAACCGCCATTCAGCGGCTCAATAGAGGTGCAGAGAACCGCAATTAAACCGCCCCCCCAAAAACCGGGAAAACCGGGTGAAAACAGGGAACCAGTGAACCGCCGGTTTTCACCGGTTTTCGCCAAAAAAAAAATAATGGGGTTTTTGTATTGTTGATACATTTTTATTATGCTTGGGAGTTGAAACTTGGAAGTTTGAACTATTTATGTTAATGGGCATTTCTATTATGTTTAGAAATTTAAGTTTGAAGTGACTTTAGATGTTTTATATTCACTTATCAAGTTATCATAGTCTATATTTTGAATTTTTAAAAAAAATTATGCATACTATATATAATATTTATTATGACGTCACACCGGCTCAATCCGATCCAACCGATCCGACCCCGGTCCAGCCTTTTTTGGGGTCGTCCGGCTCAACTTCCGGTTTCGATTTTTAAAACATAGCATCAAATTACATTCTACTGTCAAGGCTTTGATGTCAAAATCTTTTTGTCAATTTTAATTGTGGAGAATAAATTTAATGAGTCATTTTTTGTGCAGGGGGTGGCGTTGCTCTTTTGTATGCCACAAAAATTCTTAAAGGCCTTCAAACTAGGAATGAGGATGAGAGAAGAGGAGTTGAAATAATAGAGAATGCTCTTAAGGTTTGATCTTATGCCTCTCTCCCTCTCCCCGTCCTGTCTCGTCTCCTCCCTCCCTACTCATTTGACATGTGTTGATAAGTGCAGGCACCAACTTTTATCACTGCCTCAAACGCTGCTGCTGATGCGGCACTTATAGTAGGCAACTTAATGGAACAAGATGATCCTAATTTGGGCTACGATGCTGCTAAAGGTTTGTACCCGGTGCTTCCCTCTTCCATTTGCAGTCATTACCTGTAAAAGCATTAGCAAGTTGACATTTTTCTAAACTTGTCTTCGTTTGTTTCTACGTGTAAATATATATGCTTATCTGAATTACCTTACACGTTAAGTCTGAACTGAGCAGATTCATTACATAGCACCACGGTCCACATTATATCTTCCTTAATAGTCATGAAAAAAATTCCCCATATGCTGGGGTCCGTAATATGTCATCAGCTCACTTTAGTTTAAAATTTGCAGGTATGATAGTGTTTAGAAAATGTTGGGTGAAAGTACCATATGTTCTAATCTGAACTCGGAATTTATTTATCCCCAACATTTTTTCTGCTTTG
Organism: Stenogyne calaminthoides; assembly: GCA_037126765.1. NCBI lineage: Eukaryota > Viridiplantae > Streptophyta > Magnoliopsida > Lamiales > Lamiaceae > Stenogyne > Stenogyne calaminthoides. Next base: position 31,589,060 of record JBBCBC010000012.1, read on the forward strand.
CGTGGAAAAACTTTTGTTTTTTACCCAATCCTTATGATTTTTATAAAGTTTTGTTTCTTCCTTGATTGCAAACTTGAACTATAAGATGTAATGGCTTTGTTCTTTAAGAGATGGATCTTCAAAATCTCACTTGGAAGGCTGAGAAGCTGGTTATTTTTGAGGATGATGCTGAAGCTGTGAAACAGAATATTGAAATACGATGAGAAACATTCCTTTTGGCTCATTGGCTTCCAATCACGATGATATAACTGTGTTTTTGCTCAAACCTCGACTGGCTGTTATTTATGTTCACATATACTGATATAAGAGATGTTAAATTATTTTTTTATCCATATAAGCGGTTTACATGAACTATACTATTTCACTCATTCTGATTTTTTTTCCTGAAACAGGTGAATTTGTTGATATGGTGAAGGCTGGAATTGTAGATCCTGTAAAAGTTATTAGAACGGCTTTGGTAGATGCTTCTAGGTAAGGAGGATTATACTTCATCCATAATTTCTTTGCGTGTTTAGAATGTTTCCCGTTTCTCTAACAAACTTATACGCGATTCCAGTGTGTCGTTGCTGTTGACTACCACCGAGGCTGCTATTGTGGATGCTAAAGGCGAACATAATCCACTTAAAAACCGTGTCCCAAATATGAATGCTATGCCGTAAAGTTACCAGATGCCACATTCATTTAATTGATTGAAGTGACACAGATTATCACTGCTAATGTTAAGTTTATATGTTGGATCTTCACTTTAGTTGTAGGGTAGGCCATTATTTTGGATTAATGCTAAATTAGCTAAATCAATTGTTCATCTTTAATATATTTCTTTTGGGGCTTTGTGCATTTGGGTTGGTTCGAGTCATAACGTTAAACTTCACCCCTGTTTTTGGATGAACTTTTTGAACACTGCCCCTTTCTTTTATCAGTTAAACGTCTGAGGTTTTTGTCTGTAAACATGCAGCTAATTGACAGCGGTAGATGTGACCCAGTTTATCGGTGATAACGTTATGTTTATACGCTGGATCTTCACTTTAGTTGTAGGCTGGGTCATTATTTTGAATAATAGTTAAAATTAAAAAAAAAAAAAAAATCTCCTTTCCAGTTGGTCTTTGTGTGAACCAGTTTTTATGTATCATTCACCTATTTTGTACTATCTCACTCCATCTTTATTATCGAATTTTTGTGAGCGAGTTGTTTATTAATATTTCAAATGATAAAGAAAAATTATCGAGTTTTAGTGAGCGAGTTGTTTATTAATATTTTAAATGATAAAGAAAATTTTAAGGAGGGTATTATAGATTTACCTCTCATTTATTATATACATTTTTTAAAATTATTTTATCATTTCAAATACTAATAAAAAATTTACTCGCAAAAACACGTGGAAACAGTAAACGTGCACGTTATTATGGGATGGAGGGAGTAACTAATTATAATAAAATAATTGACGAATATTTTTTAATGAAATAACTAATGCTATTGAATTAACATATTTTAATGAAAGAATTAATAGTGTGAAGTGTGAACGTTCAAAATACAAAGAAATTGCAATGTAATACTGTTAATACAAACAATTAAGACCTTGACCGTTCTTATGTGTTGAACATATGTACTTTGTCTTTAATGTATAATTTGACTGGAAAAAAAAAGGGAAGTTGAGAAAGGAAATTAATGCGGATGTATCTACTTGTATGGACGTTCGATTTACTTCACCCCTACTTCCATCAGAATCAATTGGAAACAAGTAGGAACCAATAATTCAGCGTCACAGCTCACAATTTTAAATATCTTGAGTAAATAAAAAAACTAATATCATCAGTAAAACTAAGAGTTTACATGTCCAAGTTTCCAATTACTCTAGTGTAAGGTCTATCATCTAACTGAACATACATACATACCCCACGTACAGCTGTGTGATTTACACCACTCTTATCAGAAATAATTGAAGGAAACAAATAATTGAGCACCACAGGTCGTATAAGGACTAAAATATCATCAACATGAGAGAAAATAAAAATATCATCACAACAAAAAACACATACAGAGTTATAGAGAGAGATATATCAAGAAAAACAGAAATCATGGCGGACGCTCTCCTTTCTGTTGCGGCTGACAGAATCTTTGGTCTGTTACAAGAGCAGGGTCGATACCATGTCAATCTGGTCAAAGGCGCTAAGAAGGAGGTTCTTAGTCTTGCCAAAGTTAATTGACAGCTGTAGATGTGACCCACTTTTAGCCCGCCCTAAATTTTGAACGGAACCTGTGCTCGACTTTCAGCCCACCCTAAATTTTGACCCTGGCTCCACCCTTGCTTGAAACGAATTTACTTACCTTTATAAAAAATTATTGGAAGGAACGAATAATTTGCTTCACAAGCTGTATAAGGACTATATATCATCAAAGATTAAAGGAAAAAGAAAAGCATCATCAGCACAAAAAAATATTTGAATATTAAATAGAAATTGAATAGGTATCAAATTCTTTCTATGACATCAACTAACGGAAAGAATGATTTGAAAGAAAAAGGGATAGCTTGAAGCGAATTTTCTTTAGCTTTATCAGAAATAATTCGAAGGAATAATCCGCCATCACAAGCTACATAAGCATTAATATATATCATCAACATCAAAGCAAATAAAAAGTATCATCAAAACAAAAATAAAATAAACAGATTCATATCAAGAAAACAGAGGAAGGCTTTGATCATGGCGGACGCTCTCCTTTCGGCTGCAGCTGACCGAATCTTTGGTCTGTTAGAAGAGCAGGCTCGATACCATGTCAATCTGGTCAAAGGCGCTAAGAAGGAGGTTCTTAGTCTTGCCAAAGAGCTGAACACAATCAGGAACGTGTTGGATGATGCTGAAAATCGAAGATTTCAGGACAAAAACATCAACTCCTGGTTGTGGAAGCTCCGGCAGACGTCTTATGAAATGGAGGACATTTTGGACGACTGGAAGTACGCTATTCTCAAACTTGCTGCTCCTACCAAGCATAAGGTATGCTCCTTCATCCCGTCATCTTCTTGTTTATGCTTCAAGAAAACTGTTGTTCGGCATGGAATTGCCAAGAAAATACTCAATGTGAAAGCACAACTAGATGAAATTTTGGAAGAGAAAAAGAAATATGGTTTTAAAATTTCTGAGCCCACGTCGGATTCTTTGTCTGAATCTTGGCGAGATCAATCTACTTCCTTGGTCGACTTAGGGGAAGTGCATGGCCGGGATATTGATGGGGACACTCTTGTTAACAACCTTTTGGGTAAGGGAGGGAGCCAAGAGGAACCAGGAATCCATGTAGTGTCAATAGTGGGTGTGGGGGGACTTGGGAAGACGACTCTAGCTCAACTAGTTTATAATCATAGTCGCGTAGTGGCGTCTTTCGACGTAAGGATTTGGGTTTGTGTTTCAGATCCTTTTGATCTGACTGGTATTGCTAAAGGGATTCTTGAGAGCATAAAAGAGGGGAGTTCTCGAGATGCTGACCAACTGAATGTCCTATTTACACGTGTAAGAGAGTGTATTTCAGGGAATAAGTTTTTTCTCGTGCTTGATGATGTTTGGACAGAAAAATATGACAAATGGGAACCTCTAGAAATCCTTCTCAAATGTGGTGAGGCAGGCAGTAAGATTTTGGTGACAACCAGAAGTAGAGTGGTTGCGAAAATGATGGGCACAAGGGACAATGATGTCTTCCAGCCAGGAGTGCTCTCTGATGAGGATTGTTGGTCAGTATTGTGTCGTGTGGCTCGTTTGGAACAAAATAGGAATGAATTTGAGGAAATAGGCAGGAAAATAGCTCAAAAGTGCAGTGGTCTTCCTCTTGCAGCAAAGACTTTGGGAAGTCTCATGCTTTTTAAGAGTAGCTTGAGAGAGTGGGAAAATGTACTAAATAGTGAAATATGGGGAATGCAAGAAGCAGAACATGATCTCTTTCGTCCCTTGCTTATGAGCTACAAAGAGTTGTCCCCGATACAAAAGCAATGTTTCACATATTGTGCTTTCTTTCCTAAAGATACTGAGATTGAAGTTAAGCGATTAATTGGTCTTTGGATGGCCCTTGGTTATTTGGGCTCCAGTAATGATGACGAGCTAAAAGGGAAAGAATGCTTTAATATTCTTGCAATGCGTTCGTTATTTCAAGATTTTAAGAAAAATGATTTGGATGAAATAGAAAGTTGTAAGATGCACGATATCGTACACGATTTTGCTATGTTTCTTAAGAAGAGAGGTAAGGTGGAGGCTGCAGAAATGAATAAGAGCACACCTTGTGGAGTCTGTGACCGTTCACAAGTTTCCAAGGTGAATGAATTTTGTACCTTATATTATGTGAAGAAAGAATCTCCTCCAAACCTTTGCAATTGCTTTGTACGTTTGAGGGTGTTAAGCCTTATGAATTGTGGTTTGCAAAGTGTTCCAAATGGAATGGATAACTTGATTCACTTAAGGTGGTTGGACTTGGACAGAAATAATTTATCCACAGAAGACCTTAAAATCATTTTCCGGCTTTATTTCTTGCAAACTCTTAACTTGAGTGACTGCAACCTAAAAGAGATCTCAAAGGAAATTGAGAACTTGTCCGAGTTGAGACACATCGACTTATCACGTAATAAGTTGAAGGAGCTGCCAAGTGAAATTGGGAACTTGAGACAATTGAGAGATCTCGATTTAAGTTGGAATGAATTTTCAAAGGAGCTGCCAAGTGAAATAGGGAAATTGGTTCTCTTGCAAACCCTCAGATTACCATACTGGGAAACTCCGTGCCGAATTCCGGAATCATTTACGCAGCTATCTGGTCTTCGAGAATTATGGGGATTCAATGGAGGAAGTGGTTGGAGCACGTTGGGGTTATTGAAGAACTTAAACCAACTTGGTGTTGTGGAATTGGAGATCAAATTGGATGGTAAGGATTTGAAAGACGTGGTTGAGGAAGCCCGGGAAGCAAGATTGAGCAATAAGATACACATTCAGAGACTTGAATTGAGATTTGATGATGAGATGGATGAGGAGGAAGAGAAGGAGTCATCAAGGATGGATGTAATAGATGCTCTGGCACCCCATCCCAACCTCAGAATACTTAATATTTATAATTACAAGGGCTCCAAACTTCCACTTTGGATCGTCTCGCCTTCCAACCAATTAAGGAAGCTTTATCTCGTTGAGTGTGATCAGCTCACCTCATTGCCATCCCTCGGAACACTAGAGTATCTGGAAGAGATCCATATATGGGAAAGCAATGGGTTGGAATATGTAGGACGAGAGTTGTTGGGAATAACAACAAACAGTACTAGTAATTTTGTTGCCTTTCCCAAATTGAAGAAGCTGGAAATTAATAGTTGTTTAAATTGGAAGGAGTGGGAGGACATCACGGCAGAAGAAGAAGAATCTCCAGCCTTTCAACTAATGCCTTCTCTTACCTACTTGGAAATTATGGGCTGTAAAGAGTTGACACAATTGCCGCATCGCCTCCTGCGTAAGGCGTCGTCATTGGAGACTTTGAATATTTCTTATTCAGAGAAGCTAGTGCAACGTTACAAGAACAAAGATGGTCCAGACTGGAAATCCATATCTCTAAATAATCCACGACTTCAGCTGCGCATATCCTGAAATTAGGTAATTGATTTATCATCATCCTTCAGTCTTCCTACTTTATTTCCTTTTCATTGTTTCAACGTTATCTTATGTCCCGGAATAATGTGCACCCACCTTAATTATCGAGTATTAGCAAGCGGGTTGTTTACTAATATTTTAAATGATAAAATAATTTTTAAGAAATGATATTATAGATCTACATCTTATCTATTATATGCATATTAAAAAGTTATTTTTTCATTTTTAAATACTAATAAAAAAACTCGCTCATAAAAACATTAATCATACACGTTATCCCGAAAAGGAGGGAGTAGTATTTGGCAATTTATTTTTTATTGGGATTCGTAGTCTCCCACAAACAGAAGACGTGATTTCAAATGTTTAAAATGTCAAAAATGAGAAACGATATTCATGTTCTATCTATCATTTCTATCGGAGTTTAAATCCCGATTATTAAGCTTCAAGGCTTTTAGAAATGAGTTAATCTTTATTATCAGCTTATTCGAGATTATTTCTAGAATGATTGTGGTGATTGAGTCCTAATGAACATGTCAAATCTTAATCAGGGGTGATGGACATTGGAGTATCCACTCTCTGGCACTAATGTTTCAGTTGTTTATCCAATTGTCTGAAAGAAACACGCTCTTAGACTGGCGATTGTTTTCTAAAGTAGAATAGCAGTAATCTTGGTTGATAAGATAGGTTTTCATGTTACCTCACAATCATATCCAAGATGCTTGCTACTGTTGTAACCGTATTAAACTTCACTTTTGCAAAATAAAGCAATAGCATGCATGATTGTGTCTGCATTTATTGCTTCCATGAGAAGTTGGGGCAGGATTAAAATGGAGCTGCTAATATAGTTTTAATTCATCTCCAAATGGTTGAGTGATTATTTTTTGTATACTCGCAATCTTATCAAAACTACTCTTTCAACTCTTTCTTATCCAGAAATTTGATTTCCTTTGTTACTCGGTTGCAGTATTTTGAGTCGAGTGGCATTATATTATTGGTAGATATGTGATTTACAATCCACACAATCAATAAAAGAAATCCCATATGAATCAATATGTGAATTCCACCCACTTGTCATGATGATGTTTATGCTCACAAGCGGGAAGAACGAAACACCAATGTCAAAAACTAAAAAACTGCTGGTTTTCAATGGCTCCCAAATTGACATAACAAATTAATAATGTCCTTATATACAAATATCTTTTGCTTTTAGAATCAAAATATCTTGAAGCATTTCTTGCAATGCTATCAGTTTAAGAGTTTGTCATTTTAGGCATAGACGAATCCAGGCAGTTGAAGACGTGAGAGTAGGTTTCATCGACCCTTTATAGATAAATTGAGATGGGAAAATTAATGTATATAAATTATAAACCGCCAAGTGACAAATTGCAAATGGACAAAGAACAAGATTATCATCAATACATCACCTTCTATGATTTACAGACAAGCATTCTTACGTACCATTGATCTAATATCGTCCTTTGCCCACTCCTAAATTTAATCAACTAGTGTAGAACCCGTGTCTTACATGGGATTTTACATAAAACATTTTTATTCTTTAAGTATATAACTCATATATTAGTAGATTTGGGAAGAGTACAATAATTTATTATTTTTACAATAAAATTCAATCTTTTGGGTATTCCACTGTTTGTTTATTAAAATGGCTATTATTTTATTAAGTTTTTAATAATCATCTACAAAGAAATTTAAAGACGATTGAGTATGAATCTTGATTTAAAAAACCCCTGTTTTTGGATAACCTTTTTGAACACTGCAGCTAATTGACAGCTGTAGATGTGGCTCAGTTTATCAGTGATAACGTTATGTTTATATGCTGGATCTTCACTTTAGTTGTAGGTTGGGCCATTATTTTGAATAATAGTTAAAATAAAAAAAAAACCTCCTTTCCGGTTGGTCTTTGTGTGAATCAGTTTTTATGTATCATCCACCTATTTTGTAACTAATTATAATAAAATAACTGATGAATATCTTTTATAATGAAACAACTAATGCTATTGAATTAAAATATTTTAATGAAAGAATTAATAGTGTGAAGTGTGAACATACAAAATACAAAGAAATTGCAACGTAATACTGTTAATACAAACAATTAAGACCTTGACCGTTCTTATTTGTTGAACTTATCTACTTTGTCTTTAATGCCCCACGTACAGCTGTGTTACACTACTCTTATCATAAATAATTGAAGGAAACAATAATTGAGCACCAGAAGTTGTATAAGGACTAATATCATCAACACAGGAGAAAATAAAATTATTATCACAACAAAAACACATAGAGAGAGAGATATATCGATCATGGCGGACGCTCTCCTTTCTGTTGCGGCTGAGAGAATCTTTGGTCTGTTGGAAGAGCAGGCTACCCACCATATCAATCTGGTCAAAGGCGCTAAGAAGGAGGTTCTGAGACTTGGAGAAGAGTTGACCACAATCAGGAACGTGTTGGATGATGCTGAAAATCGAAGATTTAAGGACAAGAACATCAACACCTGGCTGTGGAAGCTCAGGCAGACGTCCTGTGAAATGGAGGACATTCTGGACGAGTGGAAGTACGCTATTCTCAAACTTGAGAAAGGAAAACATGCTGCTCCTCCCAAGCAAAAGGTATACTCCTTCATCCCATCATCATCATCATCATCATCTTGTTTATGCTTCAAGAAAGCTGCTGTTCGGCATGAAATTGCCAAGAAAATACTCAATGTCAAAGCACAGCTAGATGAGATCTTGAAAGAGGAAAAGAAATATGGTTTTAAGATTTCTGAGCCCACAACTGATCATTTGCCAGGATCTTGGCGAGATCAATCTACTTCCTTGGTCGACTTAGGGGAAGTACATGGCCGGGATGTTGAGGGGAACACTCTTGTTAACAAACTTACGGATAGTGGAGGTAGCCAAGAGGAATCAGGCATCCAGGTAGTGTCAATAGTGGGTGTAGGGGGACTTGGGAAGACTACTCTAGCTCAACTAGTTTATAACCATAGTCAAGTAAAGGCGTCTTTCGACTTAAGGATTTGGATTTGTGTTTCTGATCCTTTTGATATGGCTGCTATTGCTAAAGGGATTCTTGAGAGAATGGGAAAGGGGATTTCTGGGGATGCTAGCCAACTAGATGACCTATGTGAGCGTGTAAAAAAGTGTATTTCAGGAAAGAAGTTTTTTCTCGTGCTTGACGATGTTTGGACAGAAGACCATAATAAATGGAAAGCCCTAGAAAACCTTCTAAGATGTGGTGGGGTAGGTAGCAAGATTTTGGTGACAACCAGAAGTAGAAGGGTTGCGATAACGATGGGCACAAGGGACAATGAGATCTTCCAACTGGGAGTTCTTTCGCTTGATGACTGTTGGTTAGTATTGTCTCAGATGGCTTGTTTGGAAGGGAACAGGGTTGAATTTGAGGACGTCGGCAAGAAAATAGCTCAAAAGTGCAGTGGTCTTCCTCTTGCAGCAAAGACTTTGGGAAGTCTCTTGCGTTTTAAGAGTAGCTTGAGAGAGTGGGAAAATGTACTAAATAGTGAAATATGGGGAATGCAAGAAGCAGAAGATGAGCTCTTTCGTCCCTTGCTTATGAGCTACAAAGAGTTGTCCCCGATACAAAAGCAATGTTTCACATATTGTGCTTTCTTTCCTAAAGATACTGAGATTGAAGTTGAGCAATTAATTGGTCTTTGGATGGCCCTTGGTTATTTGGGCTCCAGTAATGATGACGAGCTAAAAGGGAAAGAATGCTTTAATATTCTTGCAATGCGTTCGTTATTTCAAGATTTTAAGAAAAATGATTTGGATGAAATAGAAAGTTGTAAGATGCACGATATCGTACACGATTTTGCTATGTTTCTTAAGAAGAGCTGTAAGGTGGAGGCTGCAGAAATGAATAAGAGCACACCTTGTCGAGTCTGTGACCCTTCACAAGTTTCCAAGGTGAATGAATTCTATAGCTTATATTGCGTGGAGAAAGAATCTCCTCCAAACCTTTGCAATTGCTTTGTGCATTTGAGGGTGTTAAGCCTTATGAATTGTGGTTTGCAAAGTGTTCCAAATGGAATGGATAACTTGATTCACTTAAGGTGGTTGGACTTGGACAGTAATAATTTATCCACAGAAGACCTTAAAATCATTTTCCGCCTTTATTTCTTGCAAACTCTTAGCTTGAGTGGCTGCAACCTAAAAGAGATCTCAAAGGAAATTGAGAACTTGTCCGAGTTGAGACGCATCGACTTATCACATAATAAGTTGAAGGAGCTGCCAAGTGAAATTGGGAACTTGAGACAATTGCGACATCTCAATTTAAGTCGGAATAAATTTTCAAAGGAGCTGCCAAGTGAAATAGGGAAATTGGTTCTCTTGCAAACCCTCATATTACCAAACTGGGAAACTCCGTGCCGAATTCCGGAATCATTTACGCAGCTATCTGGTCTTCGAGAATTATGGACATTCAAAGGAGGAAGTGGTTGGAGCAAGTTGGGGTTATTGAAGAACTTAAACCAACTTGGTTCTGTGGAATTGGTGATCCAATTGGATGCTAAGGATTTGAAAGACATGGTTGAGGAAGCCCGGGAAGCAAGATTGAGCAATAAGATACACATTCAGATACTTGCATTGATATTTAAGGATAACATGGATGAGGAGGAAGAAGAGGAGAAGGAGTCATCAAGGATGGATATGGATGTAATAGATGCTCTGGCACCCCATCCCAACCTCAGAATACTCTATATTTGGGATTATAGGGGCTCCAAACTTCCACTTTGGATCGTCTCGCCTTCCAACCAATTAAGGAAGCTTCATCTCTATTGTTGCCACCATCTCACCTCATTGCCATCCCTCGGAACACTAGAGTATCTGGAAGAGATCCAAATTCGGGAAAGCAATGGGTTGGAATATGTAGGACGAGAGTTGTTGGGAATAACAACAAACAGTACTAGTAATTTTGTTGCCTTTCCCAAATTGAAGAAGCTGGTTTTTGCTTACTGTTTGAATTGGAAGGAGTGGGAGGACATCACGGCAGAAGAAGAAGAAGAATCTCCAGCCTTTCAACTAATGCCTTCTCTTACCTACTTGGAAATTTATAAGTGCAGTGAGTTGACACAATTGCCGCATCGCCTCCTGCCTAAGGCGTCGTCATTGGAGATATTGAATCTTTCTCGTTCAGCGAAGCTAGTACAACGTTACAAGAACAAAGATGGTCCAGACTGGAAATCCATATCTCTAAATAATCCACGCCTTCAGCTTGGCAGCATTTAAAGGTAATTCATTTCTCATCATCCTTTATTTATTTTCTTTCCATTTTTTTCCTTTTCATTCTTTCAATTTTCTGTTTTGTTTCTCATGAATTAGGATTTTCATTTATCGAGAATGTGTGTGTATATGGTACTGTTCACCTGAATTCTCAACTCATTTTCTTGTAAAATCCTAATTCATAATTTCAGATCTCAATGGGCTTGGATCGAGAGTATTGGAGGTCGCTGTTAATTAGGCAATGTAAATTACTTGCAGCTTTTGAATGGGAGTTTGTGATGAATATTTTGATTAAAGATTTAATCTCTTTTGGCTTTTGTTTTGACACAGAAATTAATCGTCATGTTGCACAAGATTTGGAAACTTAATATCAACAAGCATCGAGCAGAATTTGTGTTGATATTGTGAAGGCTGGAATTGTTAGATGCTGGTAGGTGAGGATGATTATATATACTTCATTCATAACTTATTTAATGCGTGTTTACAATGTTTTGGGGTTCTAGTCTAGGCCATTATTTTTGGATTATTAATGCTAAAAATACATAATCAATTTTCCATCATATATATATATATATATATATATATATATATATATATATATATATATATATATCTTTTGGGGTTAAACTTTTCACACACTATCCCTTTCAGATCTTAATTGAAAAATGTGATCTTTAAACACTTGAGAGGTTTGTCTGTATAAAATTGCACGTAGTTAACATTAATCAGCCATTTGCATTTCGTTAGAAATTAATATTTGGCATTTATTTTTTATTATTCGATTATAAAACAACAGTGTTACCTACTTCTCCCTAAAACACAACCGCCCCTAAGTTACTGTCCCAAATATATATTTTTCACTAAATGTAGGCACGTACGTTTTAAACTTTTGTAAATTTTGATCCGTAAATTTTTTATTTGTAATAAAGATGATCACAATAGTAAAATCTCAAAAAATTGTATAACTCAAACATTATTCTAAAATTTGTAAATTATGTTTGTTTAAGTAATTAATATTTAGCTTTTTTTAACAGTATTAATTTTGTTTTAGTTTTTTTAATAATTAATGTACTCAAGATTAAGTAAATATAATGTATTGTACTAAAAAATAACATATATGATATATTAAATTTTAAATTGTGCATGCATTAAAAAATAATAAAATTATTATTAACACAATATTTATATATATAATAACAAAATTCATAAATAAATGCATCATAAATACGGAATACTAGTCATTTATAATGTTAATTACATAATATGATGAGGGGTGGGACCAAAATCATTAGGTCCTGTTTCGAGTGGGACCAAAAGTGATTTTTTTCTAAAAATAGGCCGAACTAATCCAAGGTTCACGGTTTTTGTTGACCCTATATTGGGACCAAAATCGTGAGGCTTTGTAACTTGTGAGACCAAAAGTAAAATTTTCTCAATAAATATATATGCATAAAATGGATTTCTATGTATTACAAATGTCTTGGAACCTTTATTCTATCATGACCATTTATTATCTCTGCTAATTTTATATGGCGTACATTGCACGTGATATATAAGTAATTAATAAAAATTGTTATAGAAAAATATGATCAATATTTTAGAAAATTAAGACTTAAAGGCTTCAGTTATTCAAGAAAGTAATATGTAGAGATTTAACTTATTAATCATGTATAAAAAATTATTTTAATACTTCACGTAAAATATATTGAATATATATCTATACATATATAATAACAAAATGTTGGGTCAAATGTCTAAAATAATTGTTATAAGTTTTCTCATGAAATTTAAAAGAAAATTCTCTAATGGGGTATAGCTCAAATGGTATAGATAAATTTATTTTATCTTCGCATGTGAGGTGCAAGGTTCAATTCCTTTTATCCACAATATTTATTTTTTAATTATTTTTTGAATATTTTCTAAGAAATTTATATTATTTTTAAACTAGATCAATTTATACATAATTAATAATAAAATATTGTACAAAGAATATAACTAAAATTTTGTAACAAAAAAAATTATTACAAATTTGTCATGAAATTTACAAATAATTAATAGTATAAATAATATTTTTTTTATTAAATATGGATATATATTTTTAAACAAACAGTTACTCCTTCTGTTTTTTTAGATTGACTTTAACACGGATTTTAATGAGAAAATTATTTATTAATATTTGAAGGAAATAATTTTTTTTTATAAGAGTATTTTAGTCAATATTAAACAATGATACAAAAAAAATATTTTTGAATGTAATTTTTAGAATATGAGATATAATTTAGTGATATTTGTAAGGTGGTAGATTGAAACTCTACAATTACTTTATTGATATTTTGTGCATGTATATGATAAAAGACAGACCTTTTTGAATTTGAGTAACACTTCTATAAATCTGGTCTATACATGAACTGTATCATTATTATGAGCAGAAACTATCGTTGTTGTGCACAAAAATCATCATTGTTTAATTAAAAAAGCTTTATTTTCAAACAATGATAATTTTTTATACATAACAGTGATAATTTTTATGCATAACAGTGATATTTTTTTTTTTTTACATAACTGTACTATTAAAAAAATAGAGTTCACCGTGAACGCAAGTAAGCACAAGTTTTTGTCTTTGAAATTTGAGCAATCTAAAAAAAAAAAGTGGAGGGAGTATCATATATATGAAAATGTATAATTTATATACTTATTTATATAATTATTTTATATAATATGAGATCATTATTTAGTCCAATAATTACGATAAATTAATTGCATACTATTGAAATTAGACTTAAATTATTAATTAAACAATTTAAAATTAAATTATTAGTTGGATTGTAAAACGATATGACTAGGTTGATTGTGACAAAGCTCGATTTATATACTTATATGTACGACTATTTTACATGATATATGATTTAAATTGATTATCCAATTATTATAAATTAATTGCATGCACTACTAACATTAGACTTAAATTATTAGTCGAATATACTTATCTGTAAGATTATTTTATATGATATGAGATTTAAATTGATTATCTAATTATTATAAATTAATTACATGCACTATTAACATTAGACTTAAATTATTAGTTGAATAAATGATTGTAAAACAATTTTAAGTCGGTTGTTATAAAACTCGATACCCATATTTTTAAGAGAAAATATTAGTTGGACCAACGAAGGACAAAGAGTGTTAATTTTGGCAATGACACTGACCTAATCAGATAGTAGATTCTCTTTAAAGTTTTAGAGATGATAATTTTGACTAATGATATATTATGGTATGACCATTAATAAGAGTTAGACAATCATAAAACCTTGAACTTTCCTAAGGAGATTAATTTTGGGTTGTTGTCATGTCCAAAGTAACTATGTAAACTTTTACAACAGTTGAAGCGTCATCCATTTCCTACATCTGATTGCAAAAGTAATAAAATTTTCACAAATCAACATTACCTCAAAATGAAAAAAATAATAATCTAGTGAAATATATAAAATAAAAATAAAGAGTACAAGAAAAAAAAATATAACTATAAGTAAAATTATTATTTCTAATTAATTTAACACGAAAATGAATATATTTCATATCATATTCATTTTATACCCATAGACCGTGCGTGACCGTATAACGCACGAGTGATATACTAGTTAATTAAATAATAAAAACATCGTCTCATGTGTTTTCTAAGAATATAAAAAAATTGGTATAAAATTACTTAGCACTTTTTTTTAGAATGATAAAATTACTTAACAATGAAATTATATTATTGGTAGATATGTGATTTACAATCCACACAATCAATAAAAGAAATCCCATATGAATCAATATGTGAATTCCACCCACTTGTCATGATGATGTTTATGCTCACAAGCGGGAAGAACGAAACACCGATGTCAAAAACTAAAAAACTGTTGGTTTCCAATGGCTCTCAAATTGACATAACAAATTAATAATGTCCTTATATACAAATATCTTTTGCTTTTAGAATCAAAATATCTTGAAGCATTTCTTGCAATGCTATCAGTTTAAGAGTTTGTCATTTTAGGTATAGACGAATCCGAGCGATTGAAGACGGGGGAGTAGGTTTCATCGACCCTTTATAGATAAAATGAGATGGGAAAATTAATGTATATAAATTATAAACCGCCAAGTGACAAATTGCAAATGGACAAAGAACAAGATTATCATCAATAACTTTCTATGATTTACAGACAAGCATTCTTACGTACCATTGATCTAATATCGTCCTTTGCCCACTCCTAAATTTAATCAACTAGTGTAGAACCCGTGTCTTACATGTGATTTTACATAAAACATTTTTATTCTTTAAGTATATAACTCATATATTAGTAGATTTGGGAAGAGTACAATAATTTATTATTTTTACAATAAAATTCAATCTTTTGGGTATTCCACTGTTTGTTTATTAAAATGGCTATTATTTTATTAAGTTTTTAATAATCATCTACAAAGAAATTTAAAGACGATTGAGTATGAATCTTGATTTAAAAAAAAAAGAGTATGAATCTTGGTTAGAATTCGAGAGCAACTATTCCATTCCAAAACTCTTCATGAAGTACCAAAAGGGCACCGAAACTTGCCTAATTACCCTCATTAATTCATTGTACATATAATAAACGACAATTTAAATTGATATGCAATCAAATGATTTATTAATTAAATCATTATTTCACTTTACAAATTTATATTCCATGAACAACAAACTCCATATATAACTTTTAAATAAATTACAACACAACTTCCAAATTATTTTAAAATACTTGTAAATTATTCTAGAAATTCAAAACCCAAAGTGAAAATTAACAGTGCTGTAACAATAAAGTTGCAGGACATAAAAACTAAATAAAATGGTACAGAATATATTTTTGAAAAAAGGATGATTCTCTCTTTATGAAGGTTAAAATTAATAGCACATCCCCACTATTGTTGAACTAATTCATGTCTATGTTTTTCTATGTTTATTATCTATTTTTCTTCTAACCCTGCTCTTGATCATTCTAGGATGAGATGCTTGAATTTGACATGGAGAATGTTGAGCCTTTAATAGTGAGTTTGACATGCATTTATAGTGTTAATCTATAGCATAATAGTTCAAGATTTTTAAATTCCTATGATGATCGATATGATATTATCCAACATAACATGATTTAGAAATGCTATAAAAATAATGATATACAACATGAACCTCTAAAAAATAAATACAACATGAACCATATCTAAAACAAATAGAAACTTGACGCATAAATCTTTATATCAGATTGTATAACATTTTTAAAGGCAATGAATAGAATCCCCATATTTTTCTTTTTCACATTCAACTACCAGAGCTCAAGAATTATTTTTTCCAATATTTATCAACTAAACATAATAGAACCATAATGATAATTTGATAAGGGAAATTTTAATAAGAGAACACGATGCACCATATGATAACCAACATCACTACTTTATTTTAACTTTGTCCACATAATTTGAATATCTTACCCATTTACATCTGAAATCACTATGCCAAAAACTGGATACAACAACGGGTAATCCCCGTTGTCGTATCTATTTTTTCCCCGTTGTGGATGCTGATGTTGTCGTAGGTCCCAGACATTTGACAACGGGTAATCCTCATTGTCGTAGATATTTATTACAACGGTTTTAACCGTTGTGTTAACTCGTAACCCGTTGTCGTAGGTGTTTATTACAACAATTTTTATCCATTGTGTTAACTCATAGTAACCTGTTGTCGTAGGTGTTTATTACAACGATTTTTACCCATTGTGTTAACTCATAGTGACCTGTTGTCGTAGGTGTTTATTACAACAAATATTTACCTGTTTTTAATACCAATTTTGGACCTGTTATTTTATGTTTTCTATTGTTTTAGAATATAAATATAATACACATTTGTACTGAAGTAAATCTTTTGCGAGAACTGTGAAAATACAAACAAAAAACTAAAATAAGTGACCACATCAACTAAGAATACACACAATTAAAGAGAGATAGAAGATATACTATATTATATGGCTATCACAAATATATCTATAGTATAAATAATTAAATATAGAGAAGGTAAGCAAAGAAATAAATAATCAGATCCTTTAAGGGATACTTTTTACGCTGTAAGCGCAAAACTGTTAATTATAGATGAGAAAAACTACAATTTTTTTTACAACTCACAAATATCCCATATTTATTGTGTCCAAATAATCAAATATGAAACAATATCTTCCCAATATGTGCATTTCCAACATATTAACTAGTTTGTCATCCAAGTATAATATACTACCTGAAAATGCATCCATAATTTTTGTGCAAGGAGTCCCCTTCATTTGCATTTGTCTCCTAACTGTCCAAAACACAACTAGCATCAACAAGCTGGCATAGATCCCACAAGGATGCAGTATCTGTATAGTTAAGAAATATACATATGTTTCATGAGGCATTGTCTGCCTGGAAGTCAACACATGGCTGTAAGCTCCTTCCATGAAGGATTGCTCCAATTCAACAACATGTTTGATGCAAGGATTCCCCAAAGCACTCTACGAAAGTAACTACAACTCGGTGTGGAATTCGAAATTCTATTTTACATTAGGAGTCAAGAAGTTTGAGACCTAAATTAAGGATACTCCTAAGGAGATTGTGGGAGACAAACGCTGCTCAATTACACAAGAGAAAGGGTCAAAAAGTATCGGGCTAATTATACCAACAAATGCTGTTGAAAATCAATAAAAGAAAATATATCTCATAGTAAGAAACTTGGACCAGAATAATACAGAAGTGCCTACACAATTAAGAAGAACATTTAAGACATAATGAATCCTGGAGTGAAGTTTAAAGCCACACTTATTTCATGGTAAAGCTTCAAAATAGAGTACATCTTGAAAAAACAAAGCTCTCTAAAGAAGACTGTGATTCCGCCAAACTATTACAAAGCTATAAACAAATTTTGCTTCCAAAGTTATTCCACATTAATACTGATAATGGGTTTTAGGTGGACCGTATCTCAAAAGCTACCTCAAAGTGGAGGGTACATGCCCAAACCATGTACACTGTTTTGCAGTCCCCTTCTGATATTTTTCTGGCAGAGACATGATCTTCACCCTGACATTTAGATATAATGCAGATTTAACTTAGCAATTTCTGCTTGAACAACATTAAATTGGAGAACTACTAAACTGGTAAACTTGAAAGTCGAACACACAAATATTTACTGCAATATAAGGCGCAATTCCAATAAATGAAGTTCTTAAACCATTATGAAATGAGCAAAGCCTTCTACTATATGCAAAACATAGGAGATAAATGCAGAAGAGAGCTAGATTTCGATAAGTTAACATATATAAAATAGCTTTACCTCCAACATTGTTTTGTATCCAGGACTCACAGCTAACCTCAACCTTAGGACATCTAGCGGGTAGGTGACCTGGGTAAATACAGATAATTGAGATACAAATGCATATTGGGAGCAAAGAGAATAAGTAGTTCCATGGGTCTTAGTTGAGCAAATTATTGATTAAAGAAGGTATACGAGTACAATTGTACTAATTGAGCAAATTAGATCTTAGTTGCAGATAAACAAATTTCTCTTGCAACCCAACAGAGACCAGAACATGTGTTTTCTTATTCTTGGGTTAAAAATTAAGGGATCGAGGAATAGCCCAATAATAACTTAGAACTGCAAAATTCTTCAATCTCTGGATGCACCACGAAGCCAAATACGCCAAATCATTTCAAATATACCCTACATAAATGATAAAGCAAGCGCAACACTAGAAATAAAGCAACAAAACAACCAAAACGATTCCAAATCAAATAAACATGTATGAATATCAATCCACAATGAAAGGCTGATATCAGTGCTTAGATAAATTAGGGCTTAGACATGAAAATTTGGCGTAAATAAAGAAATCGTGTATTGGTTTACCTGACGAAGGAGGAGCTAAACAAAGCAAGGCGACATATGGCGGCGCAAAGAGGGAATGTTACGGTGCAGCGCAGACCTGAGATTTTCCTCTGTTTCGAACACGTTGGTTAGGCGGCATTAGGCAGTGAACGGAGGCGAACGACACAGAAGAAAGCCGCAAGTTGGACGGAGCGAAGGAAACAGCGGTGTGATGATTGGCGAATAGCGACGGTGAGTAGGCGGCGGGTCGAGCGAGACAGAGAGAAATCGGGAAGGCCGACGAGCCCTAGACGTCGTGTACGTGAGATTTTGGAAAAAGGCGAGTGAAAAAATTCTAAGTGTGTTTCGTAAACTCTATACTTGTCAAAGAAGTGATTATAATTGATTTTTTAAAGAAAAATTGAAAGTGGACGGTGTTTGAAAATCAAGTGCGTTTACTTAATTTAATTTAATGAAGTGTTGTGTTTAAAAAAAAAAACACTTCTTATCTCATTTTACAAAATTACCCTTTTTAAAAGTAATTTTTTTAAACTGTGAAAAATGATTTCCCCCAAATCTAGCACACCATCATCGTGGTCCAACTATTTTATCAATAATCTTGACTCTTCATTTTCACCGGAAGATGTGGCTGCCAAAAGGAAAAGGAAGAAAAAAGACACAGCGAACCAGAGATAATAATTTCCATTTTATGGTGTTTTTCGATGTGATTATATAGAAAAGAACTCAATTTAGATTTTTTTTTTGTTGCTCGTCGATCTGGTAAAATAAACAGAAGAAGACGGTGAAGGTATCGTGGTAGAATGTTCTGAGAGTGAAGTGAATATTCTACGTTTTTCCAAATTTTTCTTTTTTCTTTTTGGTGAGGATAGACTTGTAAAGAAAAAATATATTTAATTATTAAAATGCTCAGAATCAATTATCAGTATCAGAAGTTGGGTGGAGGATGCTTCAGAGAATCAGCTTTTAGGTGCTTAAAAAATCAATTGCAAACACTTCATAAGTGATTAGTTTTAAAATAAAAGTGATTCTACCTGCTGACTAGTGGTTGCAAACACAACCTAAATGTCCTTTTTATACTCTCCATAATTAATAAATAAAAATAATAAAGAAATAATAATAAGACAACGTTGAAAGACAACGAGGATTAAACCCGCTTTGTCTTTTTGCCGACTTCTTCCGCATTTTTTATATTTTAGACAACGAGTAAAACATACGACAACGGTGTTTTTTACTTATGACAACGGGTAAAAGCTAATACCCATTGTCTTTTCATCGTTAATAAATAACCTATTTCTACGCATAGTGAATATATAAATTTTGAGTAGAACTTGTGTGAAAATTTTCACACATGCAAAATTCTAAAAATAACATAAAGAGAAGTGTAATTGGCGGGTCAACCGCATCTTGCAGGTCAACCCGGCCTCGAATCACGGTCAAATAGAGTAATAGTTAATCCAAGTTATACTTATTGTTGTGTCCAGTTGGTTAAAGGCATTCCCTTTTTAGTTCAAGGTCATGGGATCTTTTTTTTTTTTGAGGGAAAACACCTCAAAAAAGGACAATCAAGAGTCGGGTCGAGATCCAGATTTTATCTTCCCCAACTCAATCTTGAGGGTGGGTAGAATGAGAGCCAATTTTCGCCAGATTGTGGGCTATTGTGTTGAGTTGGCGAGGAATATGAAAGATCCCTTTCACTTTAGGGTCTTGAATTTCTAAGGCGAAGATCATGGATGATGTCACCTTCCGGTCCCAGGTATTGAGAGCTTTCCCGCACCTCGTTAATAGCATCTTTTGAGTCCGAGAGGAGGTTGAAACCGGGAAGGTGAAGCTTGCAGCCCAGCGAAACTCCCTCGTCAAGGTCATGGGATCAAACCCTATTCAATGCATTTCATTAATTTTATTTTAAATTTTGAACTTTCTTTAGTTATTTTTATTTTTGTAATCCTGATCCTTCTTTAATTTGTTATTCTCATTAATTTCTTTTTAAAATTTAAAGCTTATTTAATATATATATATATTTTTTAAATCTTGTGCCTTCTTTAATTTTTTTTTTTAAATTCAGTCTGTAGGTCCCGATTTTTGTGTGTCGAAAAACCCATTTTGCGCGGAATACCAATTGATGCATATAAAACAGGGGTGAGGGCAGAGTGACTTTTTTTTTCTTTTAAGAACCAATGTGTGTTTTGCTTATAATCGAATGCATATGGAAAGTAAGAACATAAAGCAATAAAGAACACACGATTTTTATAGTGGTTCGGAGTCCAACTCCTACATCCACTCTTCCCTATCATCAGGGGCACCTACTTAACCAACTGGACTTAGTTTAATGTGTTAGTCCAACACCCAACAGATGTTTACCGAGTTCACACTCACCTACAAACTTAACCGACTGATTTGGGTAATGTTTGTTTGGTTTCCAACTAGGTTGAGATTTTCCCTTACATTTGTTTAGCCTCAATGCTAAGGATGGGAAAATCTCTCTAAGCTTAGGATATAGCATTTGTGCTTAGATCTAGGGTAGAACACTTTTGAATATATGCGTGTATTTCTTGCTCTGTGTTCTATGGTGGAAATGCTAGATGATTTGGCTTGATGGATGTTTCACGCATTTTTCCACACTTCCACACTGAATAATGAAGGAAGAACTTGTATTTATAGTGTGGATTTGAATGTTACCGTTGGATGGAGTCATATTCAAATCCATACTATTATTCGTAACTTTTGCGACTTTTTTCGGGCTTGTTGTCTTCCTCTCCGTTGGTCCACGTCAATTTGAATCTAAGCTTTATATTCTTGAGGATCTATCGAGTCTTGAGTTTCTTGATTCAGCGGACTTCTCTTGACCTTGACCTTATACGTCGGAATATCTTGACACTTTCGAAATAAGCATTGACTTCTTGACTTGAACAATCGACCCTCAGTCCAGCACTTAGGCCTATTGATCATCGATGGCGTTACGATTCTCGATGAACATGACTTGAGATGACTTCTCTTACGATGACTTCTCTCTGATCGGTATCACGATTTACGGTTTTCGATATCGATTACTTCTCGCTTTGATCCCGTCGACTCACATAATCGGTCGATTATAGCATCGGTCGGCATGTCGGTTTATCTTGCATCAGTTAGTACATCGGGTTAGCATATTAGGTTAGCATATCGAGGTTAGCTTATCGATCTCGATCCGTCACGATCTCGTCGGTCTCATTTAACTCCTCTTCCGATCCCAACCTCTCTTCTTACGATCCGGGTCATCTGGTCATCTGATCCGGTCTTCGATCGAATCTGCTACAGTCATCGATCATTTGACCTTCCGATTCTTCCGATCACCGGCTTATCTTTTCTTCGATTTTGCTCATTTCATCGATTAACTCCGAACTCATCTTACTTCATCCTCGATCTCAATCGACCTAAATGCTATGACCTTATCGATCTCGATCATCTTTATCGATTTATTGAGTTCCCCTCAATTTGTTCTCTTGTTCCCCCTCAACTTGTTATCTGTAGATTAGCTTCAAAAACACAAGTTGATAATGTTTTGACATAATTTATCAAAACTAAAATATCCCAACACAGTCTTCTTAATTACTCCCTCTATTTTTTAATAGATGTCATTTTGGGGTTTTTAAGACAAATTAAAAATATATATTTCAAAAAAATTAATCTTAATTAATATTATTTAAATATTCTTAACAATAATTACTATTGACTTTGAAAAATTAACACATAACACATTTTAGCAAATTTAAAATTATCATGTTAAAGGTAAATATGAGATAAAGGGGAAAAATACTAGAAACGACATATATTATAAAAATATTTCAAAAGGCTAAAAAGCGACATATAGATAAAAAATGAAGGGATTATTATTTTTTAATTCTTACATCAATTGTTTAAAAAAAAAAATTACATCCAACTATTACGATTTAAATATCTTAAAATTTAATAATATATTTTTTAGTATTACTTGTTTATATTTAACAATATTACATGTAAAATTATAAAAGTATTACATGCAAAATATTTAAGAAAACTACAATTTATGAAGTATATTGAATGAATAACTTAAACAATATTAAAATAAGTAACAATCATTACGTTTTCTACTTTGATTTTAAATAAGAAACTGAAACAGTATTACAAGTTAACCATAATAGTGTTACATGCAAAAACATAACAGTATTACAAGCAAAAACATAAGAATATTACAATTTAAACATAAAAAAAATCTGGGTAATTAGTTATGAAGGGTATTTAATCAAAACTGAACACTACTACATACAATACATAACAATATTACAATTAAACAAATACGATTTTGAATGAATATACGTACAATTTGCAAATAGTGATACTAATAAAAAAAATCGTATATTTGAATAAACTGGATAACTAGAGTTAACTCTTTTTTTAATTCACCGATCAAATGTGAATGTAATCTACAAATAATTAAATATACATAGCTAATTAAAACGGTTAAACACGAGTTATTATTTAAAAAGTCTCAATTTAAAATAAAAGGTGATTGTATAATATATATATATATATATATATATATAATGGACATTATAGTATTGTGGTGCATTGGTAAGAAGGTGTGCTTCTTGGACTCGTGATGCGAGTTCAAACCTCATGACCACATTGAAATCGAAAAAATTTTAAAATAAGACTTTGTCATAAATTTTATATTCAAATCAGAAATAGGTTTCTAAGGAATTTCCAGAGTATCAAATATGAAATATTAAATGAACAGAAGCTTTATATATATATATATATATATACCGGAAACTGTAGCCAAGAGATGAGCAATTGTTGTCCCGTGCAAGCAGCTTAGAGTTTCCCAACTACTTCATCTTGTATATAAAAGATTTTCAACAGAAGAACTGGTGGACATAATTACGTGTTGGAAACTCTTTACTTTGTAGTTTTTCTTTAACTTTCGGATTGGATCCGATTGCAATTTGCAAGATCAAGTAAAACTCAAGATCTAAAACTTAATATGTACCAAAAACAAATTCCTAATTTGTAATAGCACAACAAAAAAAAAAAACACGAACGCACGTGATTCATACCATATTTCATTTAACTCTACATGTACTTATTGAGACTATATTTCATTTAACTATGCATTTCTTATTAAGACTAACTAAATGAGGGCAAAAAATCGGAGAAATAGATTAAGAGGGTCATTTCAATTCAGCTATAGCATGAACGGTTTTGGTGAAATATTCGACGTCATGACTTCTCCTGCATACCAATATCATGAATCAAATATACCCAAAAGGCTAAGCATCCCATTGACAAAGAAGGACTAAGCATCCCATTGACAAAGAGACACATGAACAGGCCTTACTGAGAAATTAATGAATAGAAGATGAATAATGTTTATCATAATATCATACATAGAAATCATTAAATTATGTTGAGATCAGTCAACTATTCCTTTTGACCCTAAATCCTAATAAGTGGTTTAATGATTTCTATTTAAAATGGTACTCCATTTGCGTCGTATATATAGTGCTCACGAAGGAAAACTCATAAGAAGAGCACTTAGAGTAATATATAAATATAAGGAGTTGAATATGTCAACAGTAGCAAGAACAATGTTTGATTATGTTGGCTAAATACGGAAAGGATGAACAATACTAATAGCGATTACCTGCAAAATAGGTGAGCCACAATAATCAAGAGTAGAAACTTAAATAGCTAGATTTGTGGGGAGAGAGAGAGTTAAAGATGACTGAATAGAGTAAATTAGAAAGTCTAGCTTCCAGTTGTAATTCACCTCTTAATCAATCTGCAACATCAATAAAGATAAATAAAGACTGAGATTCATATTTTTACATTTTTGTAAAAGAAATAACGAAATGCCATAATCAATTTGACTCTTTCAGAATATCTATAACTACAAAAAAAAAAGAATAAAAAACATCTCAATCTCAACAAATCAGAATTCAACAGAGAATCCAAGCATATATTGTTTAATATCCTACAGATGATCATGTAAATTTAATGTTAGCTTGTAGCTGCAGTTAAAGTCTAGTTTTGGATCAAAAATTTGAGAAATTAGTACGGAAAAAGAAAAATACAAAAATATGTAGTTTGGGGAAACGTAATTCAACTTGCTTCATCTTTATGTTCATATTGGTGATTAACTAATCATCAAGGAATCAAGTGCAAACTTCTTTTTTTTCATATCAGCAATAGTAACTTAACACTTGCTTCATTCGAAGCTAATTTTCATTATTATGACCTTTTGTCTTGTTCAAATGATATAATGGAAATTGCCCAGATATTCAAGAGTGAGTGACTTTTCACTCTAAAAATAGGAGTACAAGTACTACTAGGTGCAAGAAATCAACTTAACCACTCCGAAAAAACCTTATTAAAAAAAAGCCACTTCTTATCTCATTTTACAAAATTACCCTTTTTAAAATTAATTTTTTAAAACTGTGAAAAATGAGTTCCCCCAAATCTAGCACACCATCATCGTGGACCAACCATTTTATCAATAATCTTGACTCTTCATTTTCACCGGAAGATGCGGCTGCCAAAAGGAAAAGGAAGAAAAAAGACCCAGCGAACCAGAGATAATAATTTCCATTTTATGGTGTTTTTCGATGTGATTATATAGAAAAGAACTCAATTTAGATATTTTTTTGTTGCTCGTCGATCTGGTAAAATAAACAGAAGAAGGCGGTGAAGGTATGGTGGTAGAATGTTCCTTCAATGGCTTTCTGAGAGTGAAGTGAATATTCTACGTTTTTCCAAATTTTTCTTTTTTTCTTTTTGGTGAGGATAGACTTGTAAAGAAAAAATATATTTAATTATTAAAAAGCTCAAAATCAATTATCAGTATCAGAAGTTGGGTGGAGGATGCTTCAGAGAATTAGCTTTTAGGTGATTAAAAAACCAATTGCAAACACTTCATAAGTGATTATTTTTAAAATAAAAGTGATTCTACCTGCTGACTAGTGGTTGCAAACACAACCTAAGTGTCCTTTTTATACTCTCCATAATTAATAAATAAAAATAATAAAGAAATAATAATAAGACAACAGTGAAAGACAACAAGGGATTAAATCTGTTGTCTTTTGGCGCACTTCCCCACATTTTTTAGATTTTAGACAACGAGTAAAACATACGACAACGGTGTTTAGACTTATGACAACGGGTAAAGCTAATACTCATTGTCTTTTCATCGTTGTCGTAACCTATTTCTGGCATAATGAATATATAAATTTTGAGTAGAACTTGTGTGAAAATTTTCACACATGAAAAATTCTAAAAATAACATAAAGAGAATTGTAATTGGCGGGGCAACCACATCTTGCAGGTCAACCCGGCCTCGAATCACGGTCAAATAGAGTAATAGTTAATCCAAGTTATACTTATTGTTGTGTCCAGTTGGTTAAAGGCATTGCCTTTTTAGTTCAAGGTCATCAGTTTTTTTTTTTTTTTAGGAAAACACCAGCTCAAAAAAGACAATCAAGAACTGATCAAGATCCAGGACGGAATATCTTCCCCAACCCAATCTTGAGGGTGGGTAGAATGAGAGTCAATTTTCGCCAGATTGTGGGCTATTGTGTTGAGTTGGCGAGGAACATGAGAGATCTCTTTCACTTTAGGGTCTTGAATTCTAAAGCGAAGATCATGGATGATGTCACCTTCCGGTCCCAGGTATTGAGAGCTTCCCCGCACCGCGTTAATAGCATCTTTCGAGTCCGAGAGGAGGTTGTAACCGGGAAGGTGAAGCTTGTAGCCCAGCGAAACTCCCTCGTCAAGGTCTTGGGATCAAACCCTATTCAATGCATTTCATTAATTTTATTTTAAATTTTGAACTTTCTTTAGTTATTTTTATTTTTGTAATCCTGATCCTTCTTTAACTTGTAATTTTCATTAATTTCTTTTTAAAATTTAAACCTTATTTAATATATATTTTTTTAAATCTTGAGCCTTCTTTCATTTTTTTTTTAAATTCAGTCTTCTTAATTACTCCCTCTATTTTTTAATAGATATCATTTTGGGGTTTTTAAGACAAATTAAAAACATATGTTTCAAAAAAAATAATCTTAATTAATATTATTTAAATATTCTTAACAATAATTACTATTGACTGAAAAAATTAACACATAACACATCTGTAGCAAATTTAAAATTATCATGTTAAAGGTATATATGAGATAAAGGGGGAGAAAATACTAGAACGACATCTATTATAAAAATATTTCAAAAGGCTAAAACGATATATAGATAAAAAATGAAGGGATTATTATTTTTTAATTCTTCTGTCCAATTGTTTAAAAAAAAATATGTTGTCCAATTATTACAGTTAAATATCTTAAAATTTAATAATATATATTTTTTAGTATTACTTGTTTATATTTAACAATATTACATGTAAAATTATAAAAGTATTACATGCAAAATATTTAAGAAAACTACAATTTATGAAGTATACTGAATGAATAACTTAAACAATATTAAAATAAGTAACAATAATTAACGTTTTCTACTTTGATTTTAAATAAGAAACTGAAACAGTATTACAAGCTAACCATAATAGTGTTACATGCAAAAACATAACAGTATTACAAACAAAAACATAAGAATATTACAATTTAAACATAAAAAACAATCTAGGTAATTAGTTATGAAGGGTATTTAATCAAAACTGAACACTACTACATACAATACATAACAATATTACAATTAAACAAATACAATTTTGAATGAATATACGTACAATTTGCAAATAGTGATACTAATAAAAAAAATCATATATTTGAATAAATTGGATAACTAGAGTTAACTCTTTCTTTATTCACCGATCAAATGTGAATGTAATCTACAAATAATTAAATATACATAGCTAATTAAAACGGTTAAACACGATTTATTATTTAAAAAGTCTCAATTTAAAATAAAAGGTGATTGTATAATATATATATATATATATATATATATATATATATATATAATGGACACTATAGTATTGTGGTGCATTGGTAAGAAGGTGTGCTTCTTGGACTCGTGATGCGAGTTCGAAACCTGCAGCCACATTGAAATCAGAAAATTTTAAGATAAGATTTTGTCATAAATTTTTATATTCAAATCAGAAATAGGTTTCTAAGGAATTTCCAGAGTATCAAATATGAAATATTAAATGAACAGAAGCTTTATATATATATATACCGGAAACTGTAGCCAAGAGATGAGCAATTGTTGTCCCGTGCAAGCTGCTTAGAGTTTCCCAACTACTTCATCTTGTATATAAAAGATTTTCAACAGAACTTGTGGACATACTTACATTGGAAACTCTTTCTTTGTAGTTTTTCTTTAACTCGGATTGGGTCTGATTGCAATTTGCAAGATCAAGTAAAACTCAAGATCTAAAACTTAATATGTACCAAAAACAAATTCCTAATTTGTAATAGCACAACAAAATAAAGACGAACGCACGTGATTCATACCATATTTCATTTAACTCTACATGTACTTATTGAGACTATATTTCATTTAACTATGCATGTTCTTATTAAGACTTAACTAAATGAGGGCAAAAAATCGGAGAAATAGATTAAGAGGGTCATTTCAATTCAGCTATAGCATGAACGGTTTTGATGAAATATTCGACGTCATGACTTCTCCTGCATACCAATATCATGAATCAAATATACCCAAAAGGACTAAGCATCCCATTGACAAAGAAGGACTAAGCATCCCATTGACAAAGAGACACATGAACAGGCCTTACCGAGAAATTAATGAATAGAAGATGAATAATGTTTATCATAATATCATACATAGAAATCATTAAATTATGTTGAGATCAGTCAACTATTCCTTTTGACCCTAAATCCTAATAAGTGATTTAATGATTTCTATTTAAAATGGTACTCCATTTGCGTCGTATATATAGTGCTCACGAAGGAAAACTCATAAGAAGAGCACATAGAGTAATATAAATATAAGAGTTGATATTCCTTAATACCTAAAGAATGTCATTAGTATTCTTCTTAGTCAACTTTTGTTGTTTCAATAACAATTTAATCATTGCCCTCATCCACGGGTGCCTAAAAAAGAGATATACACCAATAAAATTTCAAACACAAAAACAAAGCACCAGAAATCAGCCCAGTTACAGAATAACTGGGATTAACTGCAAGGAGTTGAATATGTCAACAGTAGTAAGAACAATGTTCGATTATGTTGGCTAAATACGGAAAGGATGAACAATACTAATAGCGATTACCTGCAAAATAGGTGAGCCACAATAATCAAGAGTAGAAACTTAAATAACTAGATTTGTGGGGAGAGAGAGTTAAAGATGACTGAATAGAATAAATCAGAAAGTCTAGCTTCCAGTTGTAATTCTCCTCTTAATCAATCTGCAACATCAATAAAGATAAATAAAGACTGAGATTCATATTTTTATATTTTTGTAAAAGCAATAACGAAATGCCAGGAGACATATTCTATAATCAATTTGACTCTTTCAGAATATCTATAACTACAAAAAAAAAAAAAAAACATCTCAATCTCAACAAATCAGAATTCAACAGAGAATCCAAGCATATATTGTTTAATATCCTACAGATGATCATGTAAATTTAATGTTAGCTTGTAGCTGCAGTTAAAGTCTAGTTTTGGATCAAAAATTTGAGAAATTAGTACGGAAAAAGAAAAATACAAAAATATGTAGTTTGGGGAAACGTAATTCAACTTGCTTCATCTTTATGTTCATATTGGTGATTAACTAATCATCAAGGAATCAAGTGCAAACTTTTTTTTTCATATCGAAATAGTAACTTAACACTTGCTCCATTCGAAGCTAATTTTCATTATTATGACCTTTTGTCTTGTTCAAATGATATAATGGAAATTGCCCAGATATTCAAGAGTGAGTGACTTTTCACTCTAAAAATAGGAGTGCAAGTACTACTAGGTGCAAGAATTTTATTTTAGACAAAATTACCAATTTTCTCCTATTTATGAAAATTTTGTCTTCCCCTTAAGGGAATAGATAAAATAAGAATATGCATATGTGCATTTCAATTACAATTTAATACATCCACATAACTAATTTAATCTTAAAAAATCAATAGAATCTTAAAATTTTCATATCAAAATTGAAAATTTGAAACTGTCGTGGTTTAAGAAGCTTGTGATCATTCCGACTTGGGACTATGAATTAAGAAGTAGTGTAATTATTATCCGTCTTCTCACTATAAAATAATTATATTTAAATCACTGAGTCTATTCCAAAGAAAATCTAACGAGTTTATGGTACTGTGCAATTCAAGGGAACACCATAAAGCAAGTACACTACACGCAAGCAGCATAGTTACTTCTATTTTCGCAGCTACTGCTACTTTTATATAGTTATAGATTCCATATTGATAGCTCTTTAAATAATTCCTGGAGGATCAAATCAAATGAAACAAAAAAGGTTATATATGTGGCACTGACGACTTTTATGTTGCATCAAACCATATCTTGTATAATCCATATAACATCTCAGTTATTTGTATTAAAGGTAGTATTGCATAACCCTCAAAAAACTCAACAATATAGGAAATCATAATGCTCAAATCAGGGGACAAAGGCCCACCAGAAGATTTCATAAGAGTTGCAGTTAGATGTATCAAAAAAGTTCAAGAAACACAACTTGAATCTCCCAGGCTCCCACCTACACACACAGAATTCCCTACTCGCTGAATTATGGGGAAACATAACAAATTTACTAAACAAATTCACGATTGATTGCATCAAAGATTGAGCGACGAAAAATGAGTATAGAGTTCCAGAATCTGAAATTGAGATGCGAAATCCACGACTGATCTGAAATCTGAGATGGGAAACTCTCTCTTCCAGATTTTATTTACAAAACCCACGATCTAATCGCAATAGCGGCGAGACATGAGATTGAGCGGTGAAAACAATCACTAGAAAAATTAGGGTTTATTTAGAAAAAAGAGTGGCACCTGGAAGAGAAATGAGGAGAGTTGGACAGAGACGTGGTAGACAAATCAGAAAAAAAAATTAAATTAAAAGACACGTGTATATTCTTCAATTTATTCTGGTAGTGACACATAGGCAAAATCATTCTACAATCGACACAGCAGCATGAAAAAACTCCCTATATAGGGGGATTTTTTACTTATGTTCTATTGTTCCAGTAAATTAGCAAAGAAAACCACCCATTAACTTTAAAAGGATAGAACAATATTTTAGGGATTAAGAAGCTCAGTATAACATAAATTTAGATGATAAATTATAAAAATTGTAGTCAATTAACAATGAAATATTGACAAAAAATTAAATCATCGAGCAACTATCTGATTTGCAATTTGAATAAATTTAAAAGACATGAGATGACAGACGATGGCATCAAGGAGCTTGGAAAGATAGGGTAAAAAAAAGGTTGATTAGGGAGCGCTAACGTCTTGTGATAGGTAAAGTAAAAAAAAACTAAAAATAAGAGGTATAAAAAGTCAAGGATGAAAATATACAAAAACAAAAGGTGATAGGGGTAAAAGGCTCCAAAAAATTATTCCCGACGGCGAGGAGTTTGTAAAAAAATTGGTGAAAGAATATGTCGTCGATTAGAGAGCGCTAGCGTCATGCGATGGGTAAAGAAAATGTATATACATATATTAAAAATAAGAGGAGTAAATGGTCAAGGATTAAAATGTTAAAGGCAAAAGATGGTAGGGGTAAATGAGTCAAAAAACAATTCACAATCCCAAACCACTTTTATATATAGTATAGATATAGATTTTCTTGATTTGGATTACATGAACTCTTCGATCTTTGTGTCTTTAGCTATCATTTTCATGTTTTTATTAGCGACATTTAGCTAGACTTTAGTGCTAGTCTATAACTATATAAAAACCATGGTTGCAGAACTCGGGCTAGTCGGTGGCCGCCCGCCGCGATTTTAGGAAAATCGGCCATTAAAGTCGGATCCTGCAATAGTCGTTGTCTAGGCGCCAAATCGGGCGGCCTTCTCTGGTGAAAAATCTGCCAAATCGGCTTTCGCCCCGCAATCAACAACATCTTAGGCGGCTTGGGTGGGCACGACGTTGGCGGCACGCAAAGCCAGCGAACATCGAGGTGCCTCTGCAAAGAAATGGGTGAGCTGCTCGAGTGAGGGAGATGGTCGGGCGGCGGCATTGTGGCGCGGTGGTCTTGGCCGGTGGGCGTTATGGCGGGGTGGCGGCAAAAAATTGGAGGATTAGGGTTTGGAAGCCGCCGATTTAAATGAATCGGTCTCCTTTTATTTACGCCATTGAAGACGAAAAGAGTGAAACTAAGTTTTGGGCCTTCTAGTCATATTAACTAACCGTGATCAAGTTTTGGGCTTTTTATTAATTTAATTGGATGTATGATTTTTGGTGGAAAATTGAAAAAAAAAATCTAGGCAAAAATTCTAGGCGGCTAAGAACCGTCCGATTAGCGTTTTCCGACTTCTGCACCCTTGATAAAAATAACAGTATTTGTTAAAATTGGAGATGATGTACTGGCGAGTGTGCACTTACTCGCCATTTTGGGCAACCGTGAGTTTCACACTCTCTGTAAGTCGTTTATAAAAAAATTAAATATAGTAATTTCAAAATGCTAGGCAATGATTTTCTTTTGCGCATTTAAACCTAGAAGATATAAAAAGTTTTTTTAAAAATGCAGCCCTTTATTTTCAATTTACGTTATAAAATATTAATATTATAATGCTAACCAATAATTAAATGATTGAATACGAAACCCGAGGTTTTGATTCTCAAAATATCTATCACAATTTAAAATTTTCCGAGAGAGGAATACAATCCTAAATTTTAGAGACCTTTCACCTCCTTCTCTATGAATAGTATAAAAATCGTAAATCCATAAATCTCCATTTTATTTCATGTTTGCAGAGATTCAACATGACAACATATCAAATTCTTTCTATGTAATCAAGTAACGGAGTGGAATAATTTGAAAGGAAAAGGGACAGCTTGAAACCAAGGGCGATCATTGTGTGAAATTTGGGGGTCAGAGTCCCGCCCTAATTTTTGAAAAAAAAATTATCATTAAAAAAAAAATTTTTGGGATCATTGTGTTGGGCTGGGCCGGTCAGAGTCCTCCTAATTTTTGGAAAAAAAAATTATCATTAAAAAAAAATTACAATTTACCTCAACTAGAGTTGAACGAACCTAGGACCTTTAAGAAGATAATATCAAGTCTTTACCACTAGCCTACTTCAATTTTCATTATTAATTTGTAAAATATAAGTATAATACTCGTTAAAGGAATGTGGGCTTGACTTTTAGCCCGTCCTAAATTTTGAATGAGCATTGGGCTCGACTTTTCACAATTCCTAAATTTTTGACCACAGCTCATAGCTAAAAAGCTTGAAACGAATTTACTTACCTTTATAAAAATTATTGAAAGGAACGAATAATTTGCTTCACAAGCTGTATAAGGACTATATATCATCAAAGATTAAAGGAAAAAGAAAAGCATCATCAGCACAAAAAAATATTTGAATATTAAATAGAAATTGAATAGGTATCAAATTCTTTCTATGACATCAAGTAACGGAAAGAATGATTTGAAAGAAAAAGGGATAGCTTGAAGCGAATTTTCTTTAGCTTTATCAGAAATAATTCGAAGGAATAATCCGCCATCTTAAGCTACATAAGCAGTAATATATATCATCAACATCAAAGCAAATAAAAAGTATCATAAAAACAAAAATAAAATAAACAGATACATATCAAGAAAACAGAGGAAGGCTTTGATCATGGCGGACGCTCTCCTTTCGGCTGCAGCTGACCGAATCTTTGGTCTGTTAGAAGAGCAGGCTCGATACCATGTCAATCTGGTCAAAGGCTCTAAGAAGGAGGTTCTTAGTCTTGCCAAAGAGCTGAACACAATCAGGAACGTGTTGGATGATGCTGAAAATCAAAGATTTCTGGACAAAAACATCAACTCCTGGTTGTGGAAGCTCCGGCAGACGTCTTATGAAATGGAGGACATTTTGGACGACTGGAAGTACGCTATTCTCAAACTTGCTGCTCCTACCAAGCAAAAGGTATGCTTCTTCATCCCGTCATCTTCTTGTTTATGCTTCAAGAAAACTGTTGTTCGGCATGGAATTGCCAAGAAAATACTCAATGTGAAAGCACAACTAGATGAAATTTTGGAAGAGAAAAAGAAATATGGTTTTAAAATTTCTGAGCCCACGTCGGATTCTTTGTCTGAATCTTGGCGAGATCAATCTACTTCCTTGGTCGACTTAGGGGAAGTGCATGGCCGGGATGTTGATGGGGACACTCTTGTTAACAAACTTTTGGGTAAGGGAGGGAGCCAAGAGGAACCAGGAATCCATGTAGTGTCAATAGTGGGTGTGGGGGGACTTGGGAAGACGACTCTAGCTCAACTAGTTTATAATCATAGTCGAGTAGTGGCGTCTTTCAACTTAAGGATTTGGGTTTGGGTTTCAGATCCTTTTGATGTGATTGGAATTGCTAAAGGGATTCTTGAGAGCATAAAATAGGGGAGTTCTCGAGATGCTGACCAACTGAATGTCCTATTTACACGTGTAAGAGAGTGTATTTCAGGGAAGAAGTTTCTTCTAGTGCTTGATGATGTTTGGACAGAAGAATATGAGAAATGGGAACCCTTAGAAATCCTTCTCAAATGTGGTGAGCCAGGCAGTAAGATTTTGGTTACTACCAGAAGCAGTGGGGTTGCAATAATGATGGGCACAAGGGACAATGATATCTTCCGGCCAAGAGTGCTCTCTGATGAGGATTGTTGGTCAGTATTGTGTCGTGTGGCTTGTTTGGAAAGGAATAGAAATGAATTTGAGGAAATAGGCAGGAAAATAGCTCAAAAGTGCAGTGGTCTTCTCTTGCAGCAAAGACTTTAGGAGGTCTTTTGCGTTTTAAGAGTAGCTTGAGAGAGTGGAAAAATATACTAAATAGTGAAATATGGGGAATGCAAGAAGCAGAACATGAGCTCTTTCGTCCCTTGCTTATGAGCTACAAAGAGTTGTCCCCGATACAAAAGCAATGTTTCACATATTGTGCTTTCTTTCCTAAATAATGAGTTGAAGGAGTTGAGACGCATCGACTTATCCAATAATGAGTTGAAGGAGTTACCAAGTGAAATTGGGAACTTCAGACAATTGAGAGATCTCAATTTAAGTGGGAATAATTTTTCAATGGAGCTGCCAAGTGAAATTGGGAAATTAATTCTCTTGCAAATTCTCAAATTACCAAACTGGGAAACTCCATGTGGAATTCCAGAATCATTAACCCAGCTATCTGGTCTTCAGGAATTGTCAGGATTCAAAGGAGGAAGTAGTCAGAGATGTTAACTTTTATCCATAATTCATGGATTGGCGTATTTCAATCATTCTGATTTTTTTTCTTCTCTGAAACAGGTGAATGTGTTGATATGGTGAAGGCTGAAATTGTATATCCTGTAAAACTTATTGAGAAGGGCTTTGGTAGATGCTGCTGGGTGAGGAGGATTATATATACTCCATTCATAACGTATTTGTGTGTTTACAATGTTTCCCGTTTCTCTAACTAACTTACGCGACTCTGGTGTCTCTCGTTGTTGTTGAATGGAACCATATTAGATTGTTGATAGCTCCCTTTGCCCAAAGTTACCAAATGCTACTTTCATATAGAGATGGACTCATGATTGTATCTGGTATCTGTCTCATTGTCTGTTCAGTATATATACGTTCCCTAATTTCCATTTAATCTTAAGTTGATTCATTGTAATTGTCAAAATTTATTGAACCTGAAATGTTGCTTAATTTCATTCTTTATAGTTGATTGAATTTCTATTTTGCCATCTGCTAGCCACTCTGGAGCACTATGTTTCTTCTACAGAACCATCTACTTAATTTTCTAGACTTAATTCTATGAATCATGGTTTCTGGGCAGCTTCGGGATCTTGAAAGAGGTGTTGACATACTTGTTGCAACTACTGGACGGTTAGTTGATTTTCTGGAAAGAGCCCGAGTCTCATTGCAAACGATTATGTAGATGCACATCAACTCATAGACTTAATTCTCTAGTCATTTGCTCTAAGCTCATGATTTTTTTTATAGGTGCTCTAAGTTTTTGATTGATGTCTGGCTTTTTGCTCAATTTCTTGATGAAGCCTGAAAAAAGATGATGGAGTGTTTCTGATAAGGCGACTCGATTGATGATTTATAGGAACTTGAAGTGGAGAAGTTCATAACTTAAAAAATGTCGTTTGCTGAGATTAACAAGGCTTTTGAGCTCATGCTCAAAGGGTGAAGGTCTTCGTTGTATCATCGAAATGGAGTCAAATTAAGAAAGATTTAAGCCACAGGGAACGGCTAATAATGCTGCAACTTGTTTGTTAAAATGTTAATTTCTTGTTTAATGTTGCTTTTCTAGCTTGTTTTCTCTGTTCCTGTCGTATGGTGGTATAATGTATAAGAACAATTTCAGTTGCATAATAATAATCTCTTCCTATTATCAATACTTCCAGGTAGTACATGTTATTTTAATTTGTTCTTAATTATGAGATTATATAGGCCTACATTAATATGAATATCTCAGAGTTCCCTTCTCTTAACTTATATTCATGTATTTTGAGAGGTTAATTAAAGTCTTGTTGTGGTAATGATTGGTCAGAAGATAAGTGGGGAAGAGAAAAATGAGTTTTTGAGTTATAAGATTGTAGTATAGTCATCAAATCAACTTGTTTTTATTTAGAAAATTGATTCTTCTTAATAAAATTTAAATGTCATAAATATAATTCTTGGTATGATCAATCCTGATTAATATCACATGTTAGTCCACAATTTAATAAACGAGGCTTTTATGTTTTGGTACAAATAGTAAAATCGAATATTTCACGGAAATCTCAATTTTATACACATTTATTACTCGATA
This sequence comes from Stenogyne calaminthoides, assembly GCA_037126765.1. Taxonomy (NCBI): domain Eukaryota; kingdom Viridiplantae; phylum Streptophyta; class Magnoliopsida; order Lamiales; family Lamiaceae; genus Stenogyne; species Stenogyne calaminthoides. The sequence continues at coordinate 31,625,754 of JBBCBC010000012.1, forward strand.
TATGTATAAAATATATGTATAAAAATATATTTAATTAATTAAATATATTTACTAATTTAAATATATTTTAAAAAAAAAACAAAACTAAGCTTTTAATTATGTTTGGGTACAAGGGGTAAATAGGACATTTCAATGAAATCCTCAATTTTATACATGTTTATTACTCCTACCAAGTGTCATACTAATTTTATATGTTTATTACCCCTAACAAGTGGAATACTAATTTATGTTGTCACCCATATTACGTCGTACCAAACGGCATAATATTACCAACCCGTATTATATTATATGAATCTTCTTTATCTCATATTAATTACATACCCCCTACCAAGTGGAGCCTGACAGTCTTAAATTAATATTTGGGGACGAGATGGATGAGGAGGGGGAGTCATTAAGGATGGAAGTATACTGTTAATTCGAACGTAATAAGGGCTCCAAACTTCCGCGGTGGATCGTCTCGCCTACCAACCAACTAAGGAAGGTTGATCTCAATGACTGCCACTTCACTTCATTGTCATCCCTCGGAAAAACTACCGTGTCTGGAAGAGATCCATATATATAATGTCCACGCGTTGGAATTTGTAGGACGAGAATTCTTGGAAATAACAGCGGACACTAACTTTGTTGCCTTTCCCAAATTGGAGTTGTTGATATTTAAGGATATTTGTCCGAAGTTAGAGGAGTGGGAGGACATAACGGCAGAAGAAGAAGAATCTCCAGTGTAATGCCTTGTTTGACAGTACTGCCGTGTCGCCTCATGCGTAAGGCATCATCCTTGGAGATGTTGAGTATTTTAGGTTCAAGGAAACTACGACAATGCTACGGGAACAGAAATATTGGTCCAGAATGGAAATCCATATCTCTGAATAATCCACGTCTTCAACCTTGGAACATCAATCGTCATTTACAACACCTAAGCGTCGTCATCTATTGTTGCTAATTTATTTTGTTTGCATGTATTTTCGTTGCATTGTTCCAATTTTTCAATTTTTATTATGTACTGGAGTAACTATTAAGTGCTTGTTTTCAACCTCTAATGAATAGTATTCAAGATTTTTTACACACTTTTCTTATTGGGACGTCCCACAACACTTTGTACACCTAAAAAAGGAAACTACTTACTAAATGTCATTGTTTTGGGACCCACACATACACTCAATCAAACTACTTTATTTACTTTATACATAAAAGTTTACAAAACTTCAACACTTCACTCATTATCATAGAGAAAAAAAAAACACTCCACTCATTATATTTTTTTCTTAATCTTTGTACGTACCATAAAGTTGACGCAGAATCTTTCAGGATGAAGGTAGTATAAAATTGTTTTTTTTAGAAGATTCTTTTAAAAATAAGCACTTCTTGTGTTTGAGAGAATGAAAACAGACAATAATTCTATAAGGGGCGCAGTCGAACCTGTGGGATAAATTTTCATTGAAATATTATGGAGGTTTGTCCTAGAGATTGAATCATATTGACTCTCTTCCACAGATATCTGTTACTCGGGCATATCCTTCGATTTATATCCCACCCGGCTGAGGGGCCAATACTACGGAAGGGGGAGTTTCTCGTTTCTCCCTTGCCAAAAATTAAACGCATTTTAATTTAATTATTTCTAAATTGATTCATCTTATGATTAGTAGCAGTTGCCTCATCTCCAATATGCTATTTTCGTCATTATAATAGAGCAGAATACGCTAGTTCCGAAATAAAAATAAGAAAACGTGAACAATATTCGATGTTTCACAAAACATGAAATTCGATACATTAGCTTGGACTTCTGCAGTGAATATTTTTTAATCTACATCGATTGTCACATGTCATGGTGATGTGACAAAGTTTTACACCGACTGTGGGTTCTGATCTCTCGGATTAATCGGTCTTTGGATCGAATACCGAGTTATAAATAAAAAATCACTCACGATAGTCTTGTATGGTTTTTTTTTTTGTGGTTCAAGGCATGATACTATGGTATGTTCAAGGGTTGGGACTTTTCTATCACACTTTTAGCAGGCTGAATTCCTTATATAGGTTTATGTGTGATTTTTTATTTTTATTTTTTTGATACCTTTTGTAAAAGAAATTTGATGTGGCTGAATTCTGCTTTTGTTTGATGCTGGTACTTAAATTGCTGAGGATCTGTATATATCATTATCGGCTTTTTGCATTAAAATACATTGTAGTGTGCATGTATGGTAACAAGTTTAAACATCGTGGCTTCTTTATTAGAAACGACATTAGGAGTAAGTTACTGGTTAAATTTGTTGATAGTATAAAATTTATACCATTACAGTTACAAAAATTAACACCACTACATTTATCATCTGATATATACAACTGCATTAATAAAATAATATCATATTTATAGCATAAATGCTACTAGTGTTATAAATGTAATAGTATCAACTGATAAATATAATTGTATCAATTTTATATTATTAATAAATTTTAAGAACTTGCGCTGCATTAGTTGTAAAGATCACCGTGATAAGGATTCAATTCAGAGTAAGAATGATGAGAAGTAGAACATTGGATAAAATAAAATTATAAATCGTGTTATCAGATCCACTAAAATAGATAATGGGAAATTTAATACTCACCTCTCTCTCATCTCCCATTATCGTATTCAAATTAATTCTTGTTTTACAAAGTAATACTATCTCCGTCTTAATTTAGATTGTCCATTTACTATTTGACTCGTATTTTAGCGAGGAATTGTTTATTAATATTTGAAATGATAAAGAGATTTTTAAGGTAGGGTATAATAGTTTAACCCCTCATCTATCCTACACCTCCTTAAAAATTATTTATCATTTTATATACTAATAAACAACTCCCTCGCTAAAATCACGACTCAAAAGTGAAATGATCAATAAAAAATAGAACGGAGGGAGTATGAGTCTATCCTGTTACTTTGATATAATATTTTTTGTATAGAAAGAGATGGGAAATTCCCTCATGCATGCCGTGATATAATATTTTATTGTGCAGAAAGTATTGTGTAAACATTGTGTTTAAAATATAAGAATTATTCTTTTTTACTTTATTATAGTAGAAAATTATTTATGAGTAAAATTAAGAGTGAAGGTTGTGTGCACTAATTGCACAAGTTGTAATTGAATTCAATTTTAATTTGGATGAACCATAAATCCTAAACTCTAAACCCTATACCCTAAACTTAAAACCTAAACCATGAACCATTTGGGTCGGGTGAACCATGAACCACAAAGGCCGGGTTTGGGTTGGGTCCAATCGGGTAAAAAAAAACCTAAACCTAACCCTAATCATGCACCATTTAGGCCGGGTGAATTATGAACCACTCGGGCTAGGTTCGGGTCGGGTAAAAAAAATTGAATTTTTTTTTTCAATTCCACCAATTCTAAATTGATGCAAAGGGTGCACACAAGTATTTGTCTAAATTTAATAGCATGAGCTTTTGAATTGTTTGAAGGGAACAATTGAAAAGAGTATAATTACTTTATTATTTTTTTTATATAAAAGAGTACACAAGTATGAGAAAAATCATTTAGAAAAAAGATAAATAATAGGTGTAAGTCTAAGGAAGTACTCCATCCGTCCCAATTTTACCTGCATTCCTTTCATTTTGGGCGTCCCAATTTTAACTGCAAACTTTTTTGAATGGAAATACTTACTTTATCACTTTATCATATAAAATACTAATAAATAACTCTTTCTACATCCAATTATTCATCACTTTATCACATAAAATATTAATAAACAATTATTTATACCCCCAACACTTTATCACTTTATCATTTTTTTCTTAAAACTTGAACACACAGTAACCCACCGGTTAAAATTGAGACGGTGGTAGTATATTTTTTGCCTAATAAAGTGTCTTGTTTTTTAATTTGGTTCACACCTTTTCAATATTTCGATTTTGATCCTATAAATTTGCACAATTCTAAAAATAGTCATTTTACCAAGAGTAGAAGGTCATCCAGCTGGTCATTGTCCATGTGGATTTTTAGTTTTCGTTTTTTTCTTAAATTATATGTGGCTTTTTCTATTTGAGTTTTATTAAAAAATAAAAATCACCAAATATTATTAAATATTTGTCAATTAATATTATAAATCAGGAGTCCCAAAATGCAAATTTTACTTTTTCGAGGACCAAATCGTAAATTACAAATCCAATAGCGAAAAAAATACTCCGCGAGAGAGGGCGGTCAGCACAAAAAAACCAGCTGCAATAAACCGTCAGTCCATCGCTTTTCCCCCTTTGCAATTAATTTTCGCTTCCGCTAAAACCCTAATTTTCAATTTTCTAAACTCACCGGAAAATACTTGTTATCCATACACTATGAGCCGCTACGACAGCCGCTCCGCCGACCCTGGCTCCTACCGCGACCGTCGCGGGTAAAATCACTCTCTCCTTCCCAAATTCATACATTTTCAAGTTTGATTTCGTTTTTCTTTTCTAAAATCGCTTTTATGTGTTTCGCGCTGAAAACTGAGATTTTGTATGGTGTACTTATGGTTAACGTTGTGTGCGAGTTTAGGGAATCGGGATTTGGATATAAGAAAGATTACGATAGCAGTTATCGATCTTCATCTTCGGCGAAGAGAGACTACGATGGTGGGGCGCAGTCGCCGCCGCGGAAATCGGAGTTGGATGGACTGACGCCGTTTGAGAAGAACTTTTATGTGGAGTCTCCGTCTATTGCCGCTATGTCAGAAGCTGATGTGGAGGAGTATAGGCTCCGAAGGGAGATTACTATTGAAGGAAAGGACGTGCCGAAACCCGTGAAGAGTTTTCGTGATGTTGGTTTTCCAGGTATTAACTTCGTTTTTTCGCCCATTTGCTGTTCTCTCGTGGTATGGTATCTGGTTTTCCTGGTGATTCTATTAGCGGTCTAATATCACTCAGGTTCTTTAATAAAATCTCGACTTATTGAAACTTTGGCGGATTTTGGAAGTTCGAGAAGCCAACTTTTAGAATGATTTGAGTTGCTAGACCGACAGTGAAACCTGATAAGGCTATTCGTGTATACGTGTCCACTCCACTTATGTGTAATTGTGTTCGAGTCTTGTGGGTATTTCTTTGTTTGGTGGATCTGAGAATTACTAAATTAGATAATTGTGTTAAAGGCGATGAACAAGGGGACTAGTTTATGCGTTGTTAATTTAGTTCTTTTTTTATCGGCCAAAAAAATTTCTTATTCCAGAAGTTAACAGGTATAAGGTATACCTAAAACAGAGTTGTTAGTTTAGTCCTACATTTTGTGAGTGCATATAGTAAGTTGAACAATTATACATCGTGTACTAGTTTTTTTCTTTACATATGCAATACCGTAAATCGTTGAGATCTAAAGAGTATAAATTGAGAGGCTGTTGGTGGAAAAATATCTCAGTACGTAGCTTCAATTTTTTCCCATGTTACTTGTGCTGCATGATCGGAGGACTCAGTTGGAAATGTGAATGAAATCTTATGCAGGAATGGGCAGGGATGTGCTGGCCTCTGTTTTTTTTTTGCTATGGTCAATTCCCCTTATAAATTTGCTTGGTTTACAGCTGTGAATGAGCCAATGAGGGAAACAAATCTCAACTCCGGCAATGTGCTTCTTAATGTCTTTGTTTCATTTGAGATAACCTGTTTTCTACTAAAAAGTTTAGCTCCCCTGAAATATTTTGAGGGAAATAAATATAGAACTTATTTATGCTCCCTTATGCAGTTATATGGATTAATGTAAGCCTGCTTTACACACTTCTTCCCTAGATTTTTACACCATTTTATTGCATTTATGTATTATTTGATTTGTATAATGATATAAATTAATGATTCTCTCTTGTGTATAAATTACTCCATTTACTTGTGAAACAGATTATGTTATTCAAGAAATTGCAAAAGCTGGCTTTACTGAACCTACGCCTATTCAATCTCAAGGTTGGCCTATGGCCTTGAAGGGGAGAGATCTTATTGGTATTGCGGAAACAGGGTCTGGCAAGACACTTGCTTACCTCTTACCTGCTGTTGTTCATGTTAATGCTCAACCATTTTTAGGTATTCAAGGATATACTTTTTATTAATTTAATGGGAGATGTGTACTGTGTAGTTACTTCATGTTTTGTATATATGGACATATATGTAGGTCCTAGTTAATTTCTCAATTATTTTAATTGCCATTAGCTGACTGAAATTTTCTGTGAATTTTATGTGTTTCTTTGTTAGCTCCGGGAGATGGCCCAATAGTTTTAGTGTTAGCGCCAACTCGTGAACTTGCTGTTCAAATACAACAAGAAGCTACTAAATTTGGTGCATCATCGAAGATTAAGAGTACATGCATATATGGTGGGGTCCCTAAGGGACCTCAAGTTCGTGATCTTCAGAAAGGTAGGTGGTGATAAGCTCAAGGTGACTTTACTACTGTATCGTGATGTTCATGGATCGGGTATTCCCTTCTGCTTCTCCTTTTTCTTTTTTTGTGGTCTCGCTTCAAGTTCCATAACAATCTCATTGTCTATCTTCTTTACGCCCAACTAGGTGTTGAAATCATCATTGCTACACCTGGAAGACTTATTGATATGTTGGAATCTCATCATACAAATTTGCGTAGAGTAACATATCTGGTCTTGGATGAGGCAGATCGGATGCTAGACATGGGTTTTGAGCCTCAGATCAAAAAAATTGTTGATCAGGTTTGCTCAGTTCGAGAATTCTTATACTGAAACTGGAATATCATTTTACAGTAGCAGTATACTATGTGATTGTGATGTTAAATGCGTATTTACATATCCAGATATTCAGGCTCTGACAATATCTACTCTGATACTCTACTGGTTTTGCAGATTCGCCCCGATCGCCAAACTTTGTACTGGAGTGCCACGTGGCCGAAGGAGGTTGAACAACTCGCGCGGAGATTTTTGTTTAATCCCTATAAAGTAAGGGCTACTTTTGTTGCTTTTCTTAATACATGGAGCTGTTGCTCTCCTATTACTAAATGTATAGATACATATCCTAATGCATTTTGCAGCTTGTAGGACAGAGCTTGATTTTATCCTTTCTTGTTTTAAACTTGTAGACTCGTAATTATTATTATTTTTTGAAAGAGTAGATTCCTAATTCATACCCTATATTTTGCTTCCTTTTTTTTTTTCCCCCTTTTTCCTTTAATTGGGGTGGGTGTGTTGGGTAACAGGTAATCATTGGTTCACCAGAGTTGAAAGCCAACCATGCAATTCACCAGCATGTTGAAATCGTCTCTGAGAATCAGAAATATAACAAGTAGGGTCAAATTTCTGCACTTCTCCCTCCTTACTTTTCAATGTTCTGAAAGTCACACTTCATGATTTCTAGCAGTTGTGTGTTGGTTCTAATTTTAACTGAATTACAATTTTAGATTAGTGAAGCTGCTGGAGGACATTATGGATGGTAGTCGGATTCTGATATTTATGGACACAAAAAAAGGATGCGATCAGATAACTAGACAACTCCGAATGGATGGTTGGCCTGCATTATCTATTCATGGAGATAAAAGTCAAGCAGAAAGAGATTGGGTTTTATCAGAATTCCGGGCCGGGAAGAGTCCTATAATGACAGCTACAGATGTTGCAGCTCGTGGTCTTGGTATGTCTAGGAAGAAAAAACATAAAGTCCACTATTTGGTTTGTTGCAAACAATAAATATATTAATATGGCTTCTCTATCATTCTTATTCTTATCATGGGAGGGGGATAGGTACTTCCATTAATTCAGTACAGTAAGATTATCATATTCTGTGTTGTGCTCATTTTGACACCTTATAGATACATCGATTCAGAGCAAGTGTGTTACTCTATTGGTAACTTTGCTTTGATGTACGAGCCAATAAGTCTAAATATTGTTGAGTTGGCAAACGGAAGTATTGGTGCACATCGACCACGGTGTTTTAATTTGCTATATTTTAATTGCTGCCATCTTGCTTTCCTGCTATGGTCTATTACATTGAAACTATTTTTCTGCAGTAAAGACTGTTGCAATTAACTGCTTCCCCCGTCACATGCATAAATATTTTGTGCATTTGATTGTGTTATGAAAGGATAATTAGGTTCAGTACTTTTAATTAAAAATTTGCATGAACAAGCTAGTGAGCTACATTGTTAAGAGTTCAGTGAACTTACAAGAAGCATTCCACACTCTTTGAATCTTGCAGATGTGAAGGATGTGAAATATGTCATCAATTATGACTTTCCAGGATCTCTGGAGGATTATGTTCATCGCATAGGTCGAACAGGAAGGGCTGGTGCCAAGGGTACTGCCTATACTTTCTTCACTGCTGCTAATGCCAGATTTGCAAAGGACCTCATCAATATCCTAGAAGAAGCTGGACAGAAGATTAGCCCTGAACTTGTTGCTATGGGCCGTGGTGCACCCCCTCCTCCAGGTCAGCCTTATGTTTCAAAGTGACCCCTTTTTGAATTTTTGCATAGAAATCGATGCTATTGATCTCGAGTTCAAATTTAATGATTTTGGATGCCGTTCTTTCTTTTTTGTACTGATGTTGGGTTTGAGTTTTGGGTCTTATTATTTGCCCCTTGTGATTATAGCCTATGGAGGAGGTAGCCGAGATCGTGGGAGGTACGGCGGTGGCCGCTCTTGGAACTGACGAACATATATCGATACAAGTAGGAATCTCAGGCCATGCTCTTGAAAGAGTTTCCAAGTTTGTTGGGAGATGCTTTTTGTTGCTGAATCCTCTGCTTGTGATCAAGTACTTCGTTGTGTAACATTTATGATGACTTTTTCAGAAAAAGTAAAATTATTTACAAGGACTCATTTGTGTAAAAATGGGGCTCTATTTATGTTAATATCTGTTTTGAATCGTTATATATTTTTACTTTGAGATATATTTTTCAGTTATATGCAACCGGTAATATTTCAGTTGGACGATTTATTGCAGTATTATTTGGATTTTTTATAAATTTTTCTATCAACCAGGTTCAGAATAGATTTTTTTATCACCGCATGCAATGTTGTGTACTAATTTTAAATTATTTTTTAAACAGTAATAACTATTTAAAAAGTTACTGAAAGATTTTATGTGAAATTAGTTATATTTTTTTATATTTTTTCTCTCACAAGAATAGATTATTTTCGAATATTTTTTTTGTATATGTTTCAATTTTTTTATTTTTAGTCCCTGTTTCGATTTATAATATTTTTTATATGTTTCAATTTTTTTATTTTAATAAAGAAACGCTAACTTGACATTTTAATTTTAATTCTCCTTTATTTTTTTTACTTCACCACGCGTGTATTTAATTTTTATTATATTTTTATTTTTAATCAATATTATTAAACGGTTTTGGGTTTCCAGACGGTTCGGATTTTGGGTCGGGTCCGGTCCAACCAAACGGGTCGGGTTTATGTCACTTTTTAACTAATTAATACACGGGCATGTTAATTAATGCACAGTTCGGGTTGGGTGCTCGGGTCGGGTCAAAGACCGGGTTAGTGGGCTAGGTTTTAGATTCGGGTCAGTTTTTTTGTTTTTTTTAATACAGTCGGGTATCCCCAAACCAAATAAGAACCTAATTTCACAAATTGGATCCCCAATTTTCACGCGACCTCCGCCTCCGCTTAGGGAATAAGAAGTCACCACCCGTCAACATCGCCGGCCATCGTAGTTGCAAGCCCGTCGAAGTCGCCGTGCACAGTAGGAGAAGACGAAGTGACACGCAGGTAATGGATCAGTCGCCGTCGTCGTCGGAGGCGTGAGATTGGTTGCGGCGGCGGTGTGAGATTGGTTTTTAGATTAATTATTGCTGAGTTTGGATTTGATTTGGTTTTTAGATTAATTATTGCTGCATTTGGTTTGGTCTCTCCACCGGTTCTTGAAATCCAGATGGGTCCAGTTGTGCCACCAAGAATCGTCAAACAAACAATTCTCCGGCGGGTTCATTGACGCTGAAGGCGCCCAGATTTCAGAGGAGTTTTGCAGCGAAAAAGAGAGGATTTTCAGCTATTCGGAGCTCTACATAGGCTCTAACGAATTCAAGAAAAGCTCGCTTTGGTATTCAAGGATATCCTGAAAACCTTGCTCATAAATTTTCCCCATTTCCCCTGCCTTTCTTTACTGATTTTAATTCAAGGATATCCTGAAAACCCTGCTCATAATTTTAGAGGTACTATATTGGCGGTGATAACTATACTGGTCGCATTCGCGGTGGTGAGCGGGCGGCTCTGTTTGGCTCTGTTCGTGCTCCGCGTCTGCGTCGGAGAATTGGGTCGAGACCTAATGAGGCGGCGGCGGCGGTGGAGGCCGTAGAATTGGTGGGTGCGTTTGAGAGAGGCGTAATGGAGAAGGAGGAGATTGTGGGGGATTTGGTGGAGTTGATTAAGGGGAGAAAGTTGGGAGGCGGAGTGAGTAGGAGATTACTGTGTTTAAATCTATGGGTTCTTGCTTAGTGTTTGTTGTTTGCAGATGTGAGTGTGCGTTTTTGTTTGAATTAGAGAGAAAGAAGATGAAGGTTACAATAAACCCGACCCGTAAAAACCCGACCCATAACCGACACATGCGGGTCCCGATACCCGACAGGTGAATAAAAATAAACAAAAAAAAATTAAATGCATTAGGGTGAATATCCATGTGTGACTGCAAAAAATATATATGGCCGTTGAAAATTGGTGGAATTGGTATATATATTCGGGTCGGTTATATCCTGACCCGTGTATTAATTAATTAAAAAAAGTGACATAAAACCGCCCCTTTCGACTGGACCCGACACGACCCAAACCGTCTGGAAATCCAAAACTGTTTAATAATATTGATTAAAAGTAAAAATATAATAAAATTAGTAAATACACACGTGGAGGACAAAAATTAAAGGAGAATTAAAATTGAAATGCCACGTAGGCGGTACCTGTTGACTAACCGATTTGACTGATTTTGAGGGCTAAAATCAAAAAAAGTTAAAATATACAGAATATTATAAGTTTAACCTACGGGGCTAATTTCAAATCGGCCCAAAATTATTTGGCTACAAAAAAATTATTCCCTATTTTCAATTAGATGACTTAGGTCCGATAATGATACTTCAGTTGCTATATTTAAAATGCCATTAATACTCTACTTATAATAACTTTTAATTTTTAATCGATGTGAATTTTTTTTTTAAGTGTATGTCAGTGGATGATATTTTATATTCCACACCGTAGTCCAAAATCATAAAAATATTACGTATTTAATCTTCCATTGATACCCTTCTTCTGGACAACTACATCGATAACACTCTGTGTTTTTTCGTGTGATAATGTAGCGAGTAGTTACCACTTACTAGAGAATGGATTTTTTTTTGTTTTTTTTTTTTGAGCTCTCTTACTACAGAAGGATAAAATTTAATTTAATTACTATTAAGAAAATGTTTTTGTAAAAATAGAAAAACAAAAGATTTTCAATAAATAATGTAAGTTCCTATTCTACTTCGTGAACTGTTAAAACGACGCCGTCTGGCCTGGGGAAAAGGTCAAAAACCCTCGTCAAAACCCCTGGTAACAAGTAACAGGCGACTAAACTGCACCTGAAGAAATCGATTGAACGAAGAAGGTGGTTATTTGGAGAAGATAAACGATGAGCGATGAACGACCAAAGCTCTTCGCCAATAAACCTAAAAAATGTCTGTACAGAAACATGAACAATCTTTTCCTTTTGCGATGATTGAAATTGTTTAATCAATACATTGTTGTTGTATTCTGATTATTTTCTATATCTGATAGCCAAGTTGAAGGCATCTAAGCCAATCACAACGGTTCCTAAGAAGGAGCCATTTTTCCAGCGCTTTAGGTTACCTCTGCCACCAGCGCTTGAGCGTTTTAGGTTCCTGGTGCCGTTTGTGTTGGTTATAAATTTCACCATTGGAGGTTTTCATTTCTATTTCCTTTTGAAATTTCTGTATCACTAATTGTTACTTTGTCTATTGAATTTATATTGTGTGCGAGTTGAATTCGTATTTAGGCATTGTTGTATGAATCTTTGTGTTCATATCTTGCTTTCTGAACCTTTATTATTTTAAGTGGTTTGATTATCTTAAAATTTGTAGAATCTGTGCAGGATTTGAATCCATAGATTTAGAGGTGAAACCATAGATCCACATTCTAGCTCTGAATTACCTTGTTTAGCTACAGTGCACTCTTGATCTGTAGAGATTTTCAACACTCTGGAAAAGAAGATTCTTTTATTTAGAATTGTAGATGAACTGTAGTTGCAGTTCAAGTGATTTACGGGGCACTGAAACGGTACAATATAATGGAAATGCACATAATTCTTATTCAGACTGTATATGGTTTATCTTAAAATAGTTAAGAAGGAATGTGCTGTATAACTTATCTTTATATTAGCCTGTGCTCCTATGTCAATTTGACAGAGAATTCATCTTAAGGAATATCGAATGGGTATGATATTGCTTTAGATGTCTTTATTTTGTCCCAATTCTAGTGATTGTATGTGTCTTAGACTGAGATATAATAGTTGACAAATGATGAAGAACTACAAAAGAGTTGTAGGATAGCAAATTTGCTTGATTTTTACAGAAAGTGTGTTGCATACTTGCATTATTGCATTATTGCATTATTGCATAGGCAAGATTAGGATGTATTTCATTTTAATGCTGTGATTTTGCTGGCTACGTTCGATTAGGACTATGCTAACTTTCAGTCACAACCACAAGAGATCAATATTTATGTCATATTTTCAGCTTCTACTTAGGAAAGCATATATGTGCTCTTATATTTGTGGTATTTTTTTTGGGAGCTTATTAAAGATGTAAATAGCTTAGTTTAAAACCTTATAAGCTGTTTACTTTTTTTGCTGTGTACTGAACGCTCTTGAGAGCTTATAAGCACAGGCAAGCACCCTCTTAGTCCATTCACGTATGAAGTATGAAACGGAGCTTGTATGAATCTTGTAGTACATCACCACAAACTGTATTGACCATGAATTGCTTCCTTGTTGACGTACTGTAAATGAAGACAAAACATTGTAAGAGAGAAGACGGTCTAATACATCAGACTGATCACATTTTACATATTGTACGACCCATTAATTTGTGGGGCCCTAACCCGATCCTGTTTAAAAGGAAAGTATACAACTCAAATATCATAGTGTAGCTCTCTCATGTACCTCTTCTATGAAAGGCCAATTTATAGCAATTGTTAGTGCACGTAGGATGATGATTTTGTTGAGCTCAAGTTCTACATATTTTCATGGTTTTTTCTAGTTCTGTTCAGTTTCCTGTGTTTAAGCTCCTGATATTTCCACATTTTTTAATTCTGCCCATTCTACAACCGACACTGCTGCCCCTACCCCTACCACCCCCGCCGCTGCTGCTGCTGCTGCTGCTACTATAACTGAAATGCCCGTCGTTTCGCCCATCATGGAGCCGATCCAACGCGCACCAATTCCGGAGGATCAACGGCGTGAATTGTTCAAATGGATGCTTGAAGAGAGGAGGAAAGTGAAGCCCAAGAATGCTGAAGAGAAGAAGCGCATTGATGAGGAAAAAACCATTCTAAAACAGTTTATTGGAGCCAAGTCTCTTCCAATCTGATTTTAGATAAGTGTTCCAGATTTAATGAAATTGAATAGTTCTTTGAATTTTTCTTTTTATTTTTCTTTGAATTTCTGGAATAAACTGGAAATGAATAGGAACTAGAACATTTTTCTTTGAATTTCTGGAATAAACTGGGAATTTTTTTTTTCTCTCTCAATTGATTATGATATGTTTTCTTTTGACACCATTTTAATTATGTTATATTGGTGGTCAAATGTCAAATCTTTTAAAATTGCTCAGAATTATATTTACTCAGTTGAATTTAATAAAATTTTACGCTTTGATCATATCATAGTAATTAATTACTTCCTCTAAATTTTCACACTTAAAAAATAAAATTTTACTCATAATTTTTACCTTTAAAATAAATATTTATTTACTTTTTTTGTCATTATCTTTTCTAACACGATTAACTCATATCCACTTCAACTTCAGCATTTATATGGAATTGACATATAGCTTAAGGCGTATTTGCAAAGTTAGTTGAAAGGCAAAGTTAATTTAAATGTATATTTACACGATTTAATATGGAATTTAATGTTTGATTTATATAATTTTTTTATAGCCTATGCAAGTAAAATTCGTTTTCCTTCTTAAAACTAAAAAATCGTTAATAAAATGGAAAACCCACGAAAGGAATAATTTCAAAAGCAAAACACCTGAAGAAATCTTGAAGAAGAAGATTTGAAGGAGGCTGAGAGATGAGCGATGAAGGCCCGAAGCTCTTTTCCAACAAACCAAAAAAATGTCTCTGCTCAGAAACTGAAAAGGAATCTTTTACTTTTACTAATTTTTTAGAATTCTTATTTTATTTAATGACACAATGATTAACATCGCTGTTGCTGAATTCTGATTGTTGTTAATTGTTTTCTGTTTGTGATAGCGAATTTGAAGACATCTACACCAATCGCAACGGCGTCATCATCGTCAATGGCAGCTGCGGCTGCGCCTCCTCCTCCACCGCCAACACCGCCGCAGCCTCAGGGTTCGTCCGCTCGAAGCTATAAGCTCTTCGGGAAACTTGTGTTGGGCTTCAGTTTCTTCACTGGAGGTTTTTCCCCTTTCTAATTTTTCTTTTTAAATCGTGTATCTGTATCTATAGTCTATGTGTTGGTGTTGATTCTTCTTAGTTAATCGACATTCTTATTTAGAATTGTGAATTGATCTATCGATTATATTTGTTGATTTTGTGAGTCGAACTAGATGAGAGCAGCATGTTTTGATCAGCTTTATTGTGACTTAGAAGTTGTTTGAAATTTCTAGCGAAAAATATGGAGGTTTTGGCCCTTTAGGTATAATTGAAAATTGTTTTGATTATACAATTTGTGCTGACTTGAGGTTTTGGGGTAAGATCAGAGCATTGTGGAGCCTTCTATGGCCTCCTTATATGAATCACTAATGCTTGCCATTAATAGTTCTCCTTTTGATCAATGTGAGGAAAGATGAATATAGTCGTGTTACCAATTGCTAAGTTGTTTGCAAAAACTCCTTTGATGGGGGTTGTTCGTTTTGAAGATCTGAAGCTATAATCGGTATCTTTATAGTTAACATTGATTCTGAAATCGTTGCTAATTTAAAGAGATAATGGTTTGGTCTGTATTTCCCGGGTAAGATGTTCCAAGATTTTGGAGGTGAAATTGAAGATTCGAGAGTGGGGATTTGCAGTGCCCCGGGAAATAGATATGCTCTTTTGTTTATAATCTTAGACAGAATGAATTGTAGTGTACGTAATTTTTATGAAAGTTAAATAATTAATCTGCTTATCAGTCCTTATTTATTTATTTATTTTCCTAGGTGTAGATTTTTTAGGAACTATTTGTAGGGAGTTTGCACTGAAAAAAATAACAATATTATTGGAATGCATCTTTCCAATTCAAATTGTTTCTTTGAAGAAAGGCCTAGTGCTCATTGGATGAGAACTTCACATTTTTCCTTATGGAAATGGAGTTCATACAAAAGATTTGTATATATTGAGTTATAATCCTGTGATTTTACTGGTTAGGACTACAAGATTATCATTGTGCTGTCTTCTTTTGTTTCTATTTTCTTGGAGACCTATTTTATGAATAATATTTTCGAGTTCCCTCTCCTACTTCCTCTTTCATTGCTTGATATTTTAATAAAATCGTCGTTTCTCATAAAAATGTTGAATTTGAGTCAATTCTATGAACATGCTTTATTAGAAACTCTGATGTTGTTGAAGATTTTGGGATATTATTATTATCCAACAAATTTCAATTGTACAAAACTATCTTATCAACTTTTCCATTTTCCGCATTTTAGAAACTCTGATGTTGCAATTGTTAGGTAAGACTTAAGTGCCTCAATTTTTGGGATATTATTATTATCCAACAAATGTTCAATTGTACAAAACTCATCTTCTTATCATTCTTTTCCATTTTCCCCCCCCTTAAGGCGGAACTTTTAGTCTCAATAGCTTATAATGCTCCCTTGGGGCCCACCATCGCTTAAGGCTATTGGTTTGTTACAAGGAATGAGATTTGGAATGATGGTAATAGTAGTGAGTTGACTCTTCATATATTTGTATTGTTTGGTTGATAATGTGTAACTATCATATGTTTGGCTGTCCAAAATGTTTAGGATATTTTGTATTTTCTTTTTAAATTTTGATTCAAGGGAATATATGGGGAAAAATTGAGTGGTGATTTTTTGGTGGAATGATACCCATTCCACCCAAAATTTCAAGGAATTCACACTCAAAACACTTATCTTCATTCCTTTCCCATTCCTCATTTCAAACCCTGCAACTCATGAATTTATGTGATGCTTCACAAGATAACTGCATATTAATGTGGTTTATCGATTTCCTTCTGTTTCCTGATATTTTTTCATGAGGAATCGACGTTTAACTTACTGTTTATGTGGCAATTCAATGTCTATACCCCTGATGAATTCTTACTGAACTAGCACAATTTCTGCAGCCTATGTTCTCTTGAGGACTGTAATGAAAGATGAGGAAAAATCTGAAGAAGTGAAACCCGGTTCTACGTCATCATCCTCAGTTACTCCTGTTGCTGCTATTTCTGAAAAGGCGTTTGCTCTGCCCATTGTGGAGCCCATTCAACGACCTCCTATTCCAGAGGATCAACAGCGCGCACTGTTCAAGTGGCTGCTAGACGAGAAGAGGAAAGTGAAGCCAAAAGATGCGCAAGAGAGAAAACGTATAGACGAGGAGAAAGCCATTCTGAAGCAGTTCATCAGTGCCAAGTCCCTGCCCTCAATCTGATTGATTTCTTACTCAAAAGAACCTGTGATTAGTTTTTCTTGAATTTGACTCTGGATTTCAAGCTTTTATTTTTATTTTTTGTGTGGAATAATAATCTCATTTTAATGTAAAATCCTGTCATATATTCTCATCTCACATTGTGTGTGTTTGTGTAAATTCAATTCTTTCATCATGAATTCATGAGGTGGTTTATGAAATTGTGAGATTTTATTTAAGAAATATTGATTATTGGTTTACATGATTTTTCTTGAGCCACGTGATGGGCCTGATGGCCCCATCGCAAACCATACAAATCAAAAATGGAAAAGTAAGAAAATAATTGAAATGGGTCTCATAAACGTATACTCAATTTGCTTCTAGCCTGAGTATATCTTTTTTTTTAGTAAGTGCCAGAATTCAGGTAACCAAAGAATCTTATCTATGTAGAATCCTTCGAGTTGGAGTAATTTTGAGAGTCGAACAAAAAAATTCTTTGAGAAAAGCAAAAGCTCTCGTGACTCTTGATTTCTATTAGAATTTAAAAGGACAAAAAATAAGATAACTAAAAGTATAGAATAAATAAATAAATCATATTCCGTAGTTGGTTTTGCATTTGAACTTACAAATGCACAACCCATTAGGTCGGTCTTCTTCACATTGTTACTCTTACATAAGTATTACACTTATAGATTCACCACACATATATATTATTTTGCCAAAAACGAGTTTCTTTATATAAATAAATTTTGACAAAAACTCGTACAAGACGGTCTCATAAATAATACTCCAAAAACTCTTTCACCCCCTCCAAAGTGTTAAAACGCCCTGTCAAATTTATACTCCGTCTTATCGTAAGACCGTCTCACGCAAGCCTATCTCATAATTTATATGTTTGGAGAATACTACTGTGAGATGAAGTCGATAATTATTATCTTAATCAGACTCCACTAAACTTAATTCTGGCTTAATGACGGTTCATTTTGGTTGTAATTATAAAAACAAAATTTGATCACATGGACATGAAGAATGCACAAGTCCCAATCAAAATAAGGACGCGCCAATCTTACTTTAAAGTTCCCAAAACGTTCAAGCACCTCCCAAACTTATAACAAAACATTCCCACATAATTAATAAATCATATCCAAATTAAAATGAATAATTTTATTCTCAAGATTCTTTAGCCTAGGATTTTGGCCCAATTGGGGGATTGATAGAGCATATTCAATGGTTTGGTAGAATGATGCATGGATTTTGTGCTAAAGTACCAAATCTGAACTAACCCTTACATTTGTGTTATTAAAAGATGATAAAGGAATGTTTTGGGTTATGGAGACTACTATAGAAATTTGTCCCAAAATAGTTTAATATTACGAAGCAGACGTGGAATGATTCATATTTAGGATTGATTATTAGTAGCTGCACAACAGTCAAAGAAGCACTTTGAAAGTCATCAAAAAAAGGGTAGCATGTATGCTGGTTTATATTGTGATTCATTTTTAATGCATATTTTTATAATAGTATAGGTTTTGATCAATTGGTGAAATGAATTATATATATATATATATATATATATATATATATATATATATATATATAAGAATCAAGAGGAAGTCTCTTGTGCTACTTAATTTGCATCGTACAAATGATTTAAAATTTAAAAATAGGTTAACTTTTAAACTTATAGGACAGTTCATTTTGAGGCACACTTGCGTGAGACGTTCTCATGATAAAACGAAGCATAATTTGGATATTGACACTTTAATACTATAAAATGATAAATATTGATTTGTGTTAATTTATATTATGTGTGTATGACACGGACTCATACGAGTTTTTATCATCCATTTTTTTATCAGATCACAAGGAAGAATAATTGAACAGATAATTGATGTATAACAAACTTACTCTAAAATATATATGTGAGGCATTCTTTAATATTCAAAAAGTGCAAAGCAAATGGAAATTTGAATAATTATTTAATTTTTCATAATTTTACTTATTAAAATATCTGAAAAAGGGGTGTCAAGGCCCAATGTATCGTCAACAAATAGCTTTGCTTTTTGGCATAAGATGAATTGTGGCCATACTTAATGACTATAAGTCTATAATCAAGAATATATTTTTTTGTTAAAGAGAGGTAGCCGTTCAAGCCACATGAGAGCATGCATACATGGAATGATATAATTTGACCAACGAAAAGAAGAGAAATTTAAAAAAACATATATACACACGCATAAAAATATGATTTTAGTATAAAAATCAACACCAACTAACGTAAACTATTTGTCCTCTATTACGATGTTTTAAATATAGATAAAAATCTATATGAGATTGACGATCGCATACATGAGACGAGGTACAAAATAGCATAATCATCCTCCACCCTTCTCAAAATATTAAAATGTCAATTTTACTGTGAAATTGTCTCATGTAAATGTGTCTTTTTAATATATATATATGTTGATGCTACTCATACGTAAATAATATAAATTGATTTACCACAATACAAAATATAAATATAATGAGGGACACTTGTATCAAATGATCTAGACAGAATATAATTTAAACAATAATAGTTTATTATTTTATAATGAATGGAGATTGATTTGTATTAAATTTCTCATATTTTTTAAATATATTAAAAATGCGAAACCGATGTATTGATATTGAAGGACCATTCTTTCGTCACTCTATCATTTATGGGTCCTATATTTGATATCTTCGAGGATGATTTTTAATATCATGTGATTCTTTAATCGAGTCTCTATGTAGTGTAGAAAATAATTTGTACTTTTTAAATTTAAATTTGGTTGATGATTATTTGAATCAAAGCATGCACATGTATATACAATAGACCTTGCACTTTAAGGGAGTATCTATGACTTGCTAAAATGTCAATTATTTAGTAGATACTTACAACTTTAGTAATAAAAAGAAACAGTTTATTTTTAAATAATTCTTAGTTTAAAATTTTCTATATAAATCTTTTTAAATCAATATTTCTTTAAAATTAAAATTTAATTTCATATTTTTGTTCATACCCAATTTTAATTTCATTATTTTCAAGAGTAATATATTATTTCTAAAATTTGTATTTTTAATTACGTTACCTCAAAATTTCAAATTATCTTTCAATTTAAATTAATTTTTTTTATTTATATAACCTTTAAAAATTATAGTCGCTAATACCTATTAAAATTATAATTATTTTTTATTATTTATAAATTTTAATTAAATTATGTAATATTATTTTAAATTTGTATTTCTAATTAAGTTACCTCAAAATTTTAAATTTAAATTAAAATTTTCTTTATTTATAAAATTTGAGACGGTTTTATCATCTCTAAATTGATTTTAAATTTGAGATGGAAAAACCGTCTCAAATCCGTTTCAAATTTGAGACGGTTTTACCGTCTCTAAATCGATTTCAAATTTGAGATGGAAAAATCCGCACTAATACACATTTGGGCTTGGACAGCTGTGAAAAATGACATTGGAGAGCGGTTATAACCGCTCTCTAATAATGTTATCCAAGCTTGACAAATGATTAAAAAACCATTGTCCAAGAAATCGACTTGACAATGGTTTATTAAGCATTGTCCAAGCCAAAACTTGGACAAGATTAATATCCGATTATCTAACATAATTTTTTTTATAATTTAGTTTATTATGTTAGATAGACAAATTTATTATTAACCATTGTCCAATATCTTTTTTTTTTTAATTATTAATTTATGTTTTAAAAAATCCTATAATAAAACTATAAACCAAAACTTATATATCGTCCAATACCATAAACCATAAACCAAAAATCCTATAATAAAACCATAAATCAAAACTTATACAATATATATATATATACCAAAACATCAAATAAATAAACATACACATCATGAAATAAATAAACATACAATCATAAACATACGTCCAATACACCAAAAACATGAAATATATATCATCACAAATATATAATTTAATTACATGCTACCAAAATTTCAAACAACGATCACTCAATATCGTATGAATATAAGAATCGATTGTAAAAGGTACCCCGATCCAATCATTTTTTCCATTTCTCCATCTTTTCTTAGAGTAAGACTTGAGCTCACGTTCATAGACAAACTTCAAACAACGAATCAATCAATATAGTATGAATTTTTATTCAATCAATAATAATTTAAATAAATCGATAAATTGACTTACATTGAGAGGAATGTTAGTTAGAGAAGCATATTATATCTTCAATAAAGCAACACACAAAATGTCCACAATGTTCATTATCTCGTTGCCTCGGAACATGTTGATTAACAATTATAATCACGTATTACAATTATGATTTCTTTCTATTAATTTGATAATTTACTAAATTAAATTTACCTTAATGTTAATCCGATCACTTTATTTAACTTAGATCTTGAACCTTGACTCTCAGGCTTAATTCGATACATCGTCATCACACTATTATTATTATAATTAAAAAAATAAAAATAGATTAAATATGCATAATTTTAAAAATAAAACAAATCATTGTATAGAATATTAAAAATGAACTTACGCTTCCATATATGAAACGAGATCAGGGCGATTTGAATAAACTCCATCCTGAGCCGGGTCCATAAAATACACACTTAATGTATTCATGTGTATGGCGACCAGCACCCAATGGTTCCTATATTATATTGAGAATATTAAAATTAACTGCAAATTTAGCATATATATGTGCAAATATTATAAACATGAATACAAATTTTAACGAAATGTTTATCACTCACCCCACATTTTTTTTTTCAAAAAAGAGATGATCGCTCCCAATTTGATTCGACATATGATTAACTAACCCATCCATGGTCTGCAGACCTATCACCCAATATGCAAGACACACGGGGAGACGAAGAATACATTCCACTTGCTTTCGACATCTCCGGAGAGATATACCTCACCCAAATATCTTTAACCAACATATATACGCTTAATTAATATTTAAAAAGAAAATTAAACTATCTGAAGAAGTGAATATTGAGAATTAGTAAACACATACCGAGGTAAAGGGCTATGGTGGTTGCACTCAATCACTCGTCATTCAAGACTTCACAAGACATGTTCTCATTTGACGAATTCTTGGAAAGTATTCTGATGAAAGTGAGCAAGCATGGGAGCTGTGACGATCTCGAAAGTATTAGACGATACCATCCGGTGCACCCTAGACTGTACATAATCATCGTGATCTAAGTCTCCAGTCATGGGATAACCAAGTCCGGAGCGATTGAGTCCCTCGTTCTCCCTCCTCGATTTGTCTACGACACCCCTCGATTTCTCTTTAGCCTTTTGTGGTGATTTCTTCCGAGGCATTTGTGGTGTCGGCAGATTCTACAATTAATTTGCAATATTATTTAGAACCATAAATAAGATAATGAACTTTAATAACATATATTTTACCCTCATGGTGCTAGAGACCAAGTTGCTCGGCCATTCGATGAAGTGTCCGACCATTGTTCCGACTGTGACGGCTTCATCGATTGGTTTTGGCACCGCTGAATCCTCTTGTCCGATTACGGGTACATCGAGTGTGACCCTCACGAAACCAGGAGGGATGGGATGACCATGAATCATTCCATGGGAGTCAGGTAACGCGTTCTGTGGCCACTAACCGATCAGGATCCTCCAAATAAAGGTAGCAAAAGGTCGTTGGCTATTCGAATAAGATATTTAGTTAGAAAATTTTAATACACTAGTCTTTAATTAAAACAAATGTGAGACATGCATATCTGATACCTGAGAGACGTTTTTAAGTGCCTCAATAAAGTCGTCCCCTAGGGTTAGTTGAAAACATAGCATGAGCGACACTATGTTCACAGCTTGCTCCACTCGACGACATTTCGTGGCTCGTTCTTCTCTCGGACCCCAAACGTTCCACATCTTTAGACAACTTGGCAACCTGTTCCATTAGTATACCCACCATATTAATGGCTTGAAGACCAGGTGTCATTGCTAATGATGTCTTCGTCACGCCATATCCGACATCAGAAAAGTAATGCGGTAGGGATGCTCCCACGCGACCTATAGCCCGTCCAAACAGATCATCGGGGCGATAATGCGGATGTCGCTTTCGAGGCGTCATGGTCTGAGATAGACGCTCCTGAATCACAAAAACAAAAGATTATTATTTAATTATTTGTTTATAAATAATAGTTTGTAATTGAAAGATAAATTAATGGATAGATTACCACTTCTTCGATGATGCGCTGTGTGTTGGGATTATACTGGAAAATATGTTTTTAATTTGTATAATCAGACTAACTGAATTTTGGACTTATTTACTGAAATAAATTGTTTATCACTGATGCGTTAAATATCATTGAATGTTACATATATTTACTGCATAATTGTTCATTAAATAGTACGTGTTACATTGTAGTTAATTTAGTGATACCAAGATCACAGAAGATTAAATTAACAGTTCCTTGTAACTAAAAGTACACCATTCACGACCTAGATGGAAATGAACAATCCATCTTGAAAGGTTGTAGTGTAAGGCTCAGATTTGTTTGTCTTGACCAAGAGATTACACTAGTGCATGACTGCTTTGCATTGAAGAGGACCTACATGAGGATAAATTCTTCAGAACTGAACTAGGAAGAATTAGACCTCAGTGGTTAGTTGTTTCTTAATCTTCATCCCTTAAATAGGATTGCGTGTGGTTAGTAACTATTGCTTTGACTTATTATGGGAAGAGAATCAGCGAGATTCAATACCCTATATCTTGGGCAATATTATTGGTTACATGTGATTGCAAAGATTTATCTGAGGAGAATCGTGTGCAAAATGCGCTTGTTCGATTTGCCCTTTGGGAAGTTCATAAGGTTTATCATACCAAATCTTGCAAGTGGAACTAGTTTCCGGTATGGATAATAATGTTGAACCGTTCCTTTACCAAGGATAAAAGATATTAATTAATGGAAAGCTATTTCAGTGGCTTGAATTAATTAATGGGCTAGATAATCTTAAACACGGGAAATAATAACCGGGAGCCATATTAAGCGTAATATGGGTTAAGATGGATAGTCTTGATATTAATTATGTAGTGGGATTAATTAATATTTATGGGCTTGAATAATATTGTGGCTCAATATTGATAATTCAAGGTCCATTGGAAGGTCCAATCTTAATTCTCCTAAAGGCCCCCCAAGTAGCCCAAGATAAAGTTCAATAACTGAAAAAGGTGTTTAAAAATAAAATAAATTTGTTGCCTATTTTTCCTTGTAATTTTCAAAATTTATGGATAAAAGGGAGAAAGATTTTCTTTGAATTTTGTTATGGAATGAAGATATGTATTCTTGGAATACAAGATTATCTCATTAAATTCAAGAAATCTCCCACTTGGTTATTCATATAGCAAGTGTCGAAATTTTTGAAGAATAAAGGGCAAGAAAGATTTTCTTGATTTTCTTGAAAAGATATTATGGAAGATATGTATTTCTTGAAATACAAGAATATCTCATAAATTCAAGAAGATCCAAATCTTGGATTCTTGTTCTCCTATTTTGTTGGGATTATACTGAAAAGTATGTTTTTTACTTTGTATAATCGAAACCTATTTCGGACTTATTTACCCAAATAAATGGTTTATCATCGATGCTTTAAATATGATTGAATGTTATATATATTTCTTTGCATAAGCTGTTCAATAATTAAGATATTGTTACTTTGTAGTTAATTTAGTGATACCGGATCACGGAAGATTAAATTAACAGTCCTTGTAACTAAAAAAATACGCCATTCACGACCTAGATGGAAATGAACAACCATCGCGAAAGGTTGAGGTGTAAAACTCGGTTGGTTTGTCTTGACCAAGAGATTACACTAGTGCATGACTGATCTTGTTGAATAGGACCTCTGAGGAGGATAAATTCTTGAGCCCGAACAAGGAAGAATTAGACCTCGGTGGTTCGTTGTTTCTTAACCTTCGTTCCTTAAATAGGATCACGTGAATGGTAACTATTGCTTTGACTTATCATGGGTAGCGAATCGAGATTCAATACTTTTTATCTTGGGCAATATTATTGGTCACATGTGATTGCTAAGATTTAATCTGAAGAATCGTGGTGCAAGTATGCTTGCTTGATTTGCCCCCCTTGGGAGGTTCATAAGTTTTATCATACCAAATCTTGCAAGTGGAATTAGTTTCCCTTATGGATAATAATGTTGAACCGTTCCTCGACCAAGGACAAAAGATATTAATTAACGGAAAGCTATTTGGTGGGCTTGAATTAATTAATGGGCTAGATAATCTTAAACACGGAAATAATGACCGGGGCCATATTGATCTAATATGGGTTAAGATGGATAGTCTGCAATATTAATTATGTAGTGGGATTAATTAATATTTATGGGCTTGAATTATATTGTGGCTCAATATTAGATATTCAAGATCCATTAGAAGGTCCAATCTTAATTCTCCTAAAGGCCCCCTGAGTAGCCCAACATATAGTCCAATAACGGAAAAGTTGACTAAAATAAAATAAATATTGTTGCTTATATTTCCTCTAAAATTTTCGAAAGTTATGGATAAAAGAGGGAGAAATATTTTCTTTGAATTTTGTTATGGAATGAAGATATGTATTCTTGGAATACAAGATTATCTCATTAAATTCAAGAAATCTCCCACTTGGTTATCTATATAGTAAATTTCGAATTTTTGAAAATATAGTGGGCAAGAAAGATTTTCTTGAAAAGATATTAAAAGGAATTATAAGATATTTCTTTCTGAAATACAAGAATATCTCATAAATTCAAGAAGATCCAAATCTTGGATTCTTGTAACACAAAATTTTCGAAAATCACCATAATAGAGGAGGTGGGATTTTTTGTGGAATATTTTAATTATGGGAAAAAGAATATAGAAGATATATTCAAGATTTCTTGGTGACCAAGAAAAGTCTTTTCCACATTGAAATATCACATAAAATTCGACTACCCTCCCTCCTATAAATAGGGGATAATTAGTTCATTCCCAAGTACAATTCCATGTGCTGGAAATATTAGCAAATCCACATAAGTGGTGCAACAAAGTTTATTTTTTCCTTTTGTTAATTGTTAAGTGAGTATCCTTCCAATTGGATTGTCGAAAGAAAGGGCTAAGTGAATACTTGGGAAGTAATTTTGGTTAGTCCGTCCGACCAAAGCCACTGCCATCCCAAGAGGTACGTTCACTTAAACCCGTAGATTCCGCATGCGTAGGTTTTACGTGGCTTTTTATATGCATAATATGTTGTTGCAATTATTATTTGAATTAATATAGGATTAATTCATGCTAGTAATAATTAATGAATTAAATTTGTATTTAAATATTCACCTCGAATAGATCTGTGCAACTCATTCCCCAACATATTTTTCGAAAATATACCATAATATGATGTGGTGGGATTTTTGTGGAATATTATAATTATGGAAAAAAGAATATAGGAGATATATTCAAGATTTCTTGGATATCAAGAAAAGATTTTCCCACATTGTTTTTCTTCCCAAATTTTCGCCCAACACCCATATATAAATAGGGGATGATTCTTTCATTCCCAAGTGCAATTCCATGTGCTGGAAAAATTAGCAAATCCACAAAAGTGGTGCAACAAAGTTTATTTTTTCCTTTTGTTAATTGTTCGCGAGTATCCTTCCACCGGATTATCGAACAAGGACGTGGGAATACTTGGGAAGGACTTTTGGTGTGTTTTCACATACAAGACCATTGCCATTCCAAGAGGTACGTTCACGTAAACTCGTAGTATTTCCGCATGCGTAGGATTTACGTGAATTGTTTATATGCATGATTTGTTGTTGAAATTATTATTTGAATTAATATGGGTTAATTCATGCTAGTAATAATTATCAGAATTAAATTTGTATTTAAATATTCATCCCGAATAGATCCGGGCAAATTATTCCCCAACACTGTGCACTGGGATCGTGAATATTCCCGTTTCGACCCTTTCTGGTAGTCTGAAATAAGTCAAAACGGGTAACAATAGGCTCACTCTCTCCAGCTTTTCTTCTTTCTACGATAGTGATGAACATGTCCCTGTTGGGAAATAGGTTGCACAGATCTATTCGGGGTGAATATTTAAATACAAATTTAATTCTTTAATTATTACTAGCATGAATTAATCATATATTAATTCAAATAATAATCCAACAACATATCATGCATATAATAATTCACGTAAAACCTACGCATGTGAAATTCTACGAGTTTACGTGAACATACCTCTTGGGATGGCAACGACGTGGCTGAATAGACTAACCGTAAGGACTTCCCAAGTATTCCCTTAGCCCTCGTTCTACTATCCGGTGGAAGGATTCTTGTGAACGATTTAACAAAAGGAAAAATAAATATGTTGCACCACCTTTGTGGATTTACTAATTTTTCCAGCACCTGAAATTGTACTTGGGAATGAAAGAATCATCCCCTATTTATAGAGACTGGGTGGACGAAAATTGTGGCAAAAAACAATGTGGGAAAATCTTTTCTTGATCTCCAAGAAATCTTGAATATATCTCCTATATTCTTTTCCCATAATTATAATATTCCACAAAAATCTCACCTTCTCTATTCTTTATGGATTTTCGAAAATTAAGGCTTGCATGATTCCAAGATTTAGATCTTCTTGAATTTATGAGATATTCTTGTATTTCAAGAAATACATATCTTCCATAATATCTTTTCAAGAAAATCAAGAAAATCTTTCTTGCCCTTTATTTTCAAAAATTTCGAAATATCCCTTATGAATAACCAAGTGGGAGATTTTTTGAATTTAATGAGATAATCTTGTATTCCAAGAATACATATCTTCATTCCATAACAAAATTCAAAGAAAATCTTTCTCCCTCTTTTATCCATAAATTTCGAAAATAGCAAGGAAAAATAAGCAACAATATTTATTTTATTTTAATCACCTTTTCAGTTAATGGACTATATGTTGAGCTACTCAGGGGGCCTTTAGGAGAATTAAGATTGGACCTTCTAATGGACCTTGAATATCTAATATTGAGCCACAATATAATTCAAGCCCATAAATAATAATTAATCCCACTACATAATTAATATTGCACTATCCATCTTAACCCATATTACAGTCAATATGGCTCCCGGTCATTATTTCTCGTGTTTAAGATTATCTAGCCCATTAATTAATTCAAGCCACTGAAATAACTTTCCATTAATTAATATCTTTTATCCTTGGTCAAGGAACGGTTCAACATTATTATCCATACCGGAAACTAATTCCACTTGCAAGATTTGGTATGATAAAGCTTATGAACCTCCCAAGGGGACAAATCAAACAAGCATACTTGCACACGATTCTTCGTATTAAATCTTAGCAATCACATGTGACTAATAATATTGTCCAAGATAAAAAGTATTGAATCTCACTGATTCGCTACCCATGATAAGTCAAAGCAATAGTTACCAATCCCACGTGATCCTATTTAAGGGACGAATGTTAAGAAATAACGAACCACTGAGGTCTAATTCTTCCTTGTTCAGTTCTGAAGAATTTATCCTCCTGTAGGTCCTATTCAGTGCATCAGTCATGCACTAGTGTAATCTCTTGGTCAAGACAAGCCAATCTGAGCCTTACACTTCAACCTTTCACGATGGGTTGTTCATTTCCATCTAGGTCGTGAATAACGTACTTTTAGTTACAAGGGACTGTTAATTTAATCTTCTGTGATCTGATATCACTAAATTAACTACAATGTAACACGTACGACTTATTGAACAATTATGCAGTAAATATATGTAACATTCAATAATATTTAAAGCATCAGTGATAAACAATTTATTTCAGTAAATAAGTCTGAAAATTCAGTTTCGATTATACAAAGTAAAAAACATATTTTCCAGTATAATCCCAACAGTCCCTTTATTAGATATATTAAAAGCGAATATATAAAAAAAAATTAAAAGTTAGGATTTTGATCTCATCATATTTTCTCTTATTCGTGCATAACCTTTGTTCGATCCACGATATCGCGCCTCCATCAACTTGGCTTGATCGCGATTTTTATTACTTCGATTCCACAGTATAATAGAAATATGATAAACACTGAAAAACTTAGGGCATTAGAAATTGAGGAAATGACATTGATTAATTTTACCTGGAAATCATCCTCCATAGCTCTGCTCAATAACTCCTCCCAGTATGGAGCCACCATAGGGCTATTCTGATACGCCGGAGGTGGACTAGCCGAGTAAAGACTAGTTTCCGGATCTCGTGTGTTACTTCTCAACCAAGTCCGAAAATTCTTGGCCATTACTCCAGCTTGCGACAATATTTGCTTCTTCTTTGTGTGGTCAAGACCTCTAAATGTAGTCTATACGCATATAACATAACAATTTAGTAAATTTAAGGGTCATACTACAACTTTCAATAAATATATAATTAACATACCGTAAGTTCGTCCCATAATCTTTCCTTCAAAGGAGTCAGTTTGGGGCTACGCCAGTCCTTGGCTGGCAGTACGATAGGGATCACGCTCCTGACTGCAGCTCCAATGTAGAAGGACAACGACTCACTCTCTTTTCCCATTGCCTGTCCAAACTCATTGAACGATAAGCGCAAATAACATAGTATTTAATTAGGTTCAACGATCAATCAATATATTTATCGATTTCAAACTGCTCAATTGTAATAAAATTACACGAAGTGTTTTCCCTTGCTACGAGCTCTCTTAATAGATGACATGGTGACTATATACCCGTCGCTTCTCCCGAGTCGCTAGTGGTGGTGGGAGCATCGGTGTCACACTCTCTCAAGTCATCGAGGATCTTTGTCGATCATATGCACCATGATCATATCGCGCCATGATCTCCATCGAATATCCATCATCATCTCCATCATCTCCGGGATATGGCAAACGAGACATGATCCTGTAAAGCAGAAGAAACAACATTTAATAAACAAAAAACAAACAATATTCAAAACTATGTTTAAATCCTCACACAAGCATATTATCAAACACCATGAGTGCATCAATTGTTCATATCTAAATTAACATAAAAAATCAAGCCAAGCCACACAATATGTATTCATCTCTAACAAGTTGTTCATCTCTAACACTAACAACATTAATCCTAATAAATTAACATTAATTTATGTTTAAATCCTCACACAAGCATATAATCAAACACCTTGAGTGCATCAACACCAATATATATACAACAATATACATACAACCAATACATACAACATGATATATATACACCAATATACATATATACACCAATATACATACACCATACATACAATTAAACAAAGCCACTAACAACAATTAAACAAAGCCACACAATATATATATAATATATATATATATATATATATATATATAAACAATTAACAATATACAAACCAAGCATTAATTGTTCATCTAACAACAATTAATCCTAACAAATTAGCTAATTAATCAAACCAAACACAATTATATAAATATTTAATCCTAATATATATATATACATACTAACATATATATATACATATATATATATATATATATAACATATATATACATATACACAATATTAATTCAATATATATATATATATATAACATATATATATATATATATATTTATATATATAGAAAAGAAAAATTACCTATGGAAGGAGAAAGCTAGGCGGCTGACATGGGGAAAGCTTGGCAACAAAGCGGCGGCAGGCAGGGGAAGACGCTACAAGCGGATGGTTCGATTTGGGGGTAGAGGGAGGAGGAGGCTAGGACTTTTGGTTAGCAATTTGGAGCTAATGGGAAAGCGGCATTTACAACGATGTGGAAGGGAGAACATGCGACCGGAGTTCGATTTAGGAGTATAAGAAGAGGCCGGGACTTCGATATCACCGGTTTAATTCACGATTTGGGGAAAATTTCCTTTGGTTCGCGATTTGGGTGTATATATATTAATTATCCGACCTCTTGGGGACAGCGATTCCAAACCATTTCATCCAAACTATGCCCTTGACAGCGGTTCAAAATCATTTGTCTAAAACATTGCACTAACGGTTTTAAACCGCTTCTAAGTGTTATGCTTGGACAAATGGGTTTTGAACCGCTGTCTTTTTTTTATTTATTTTAATTAAAACCGCTCTCCAAGCTGTAGCTTGGAGAGCTGTTTGAAAAAATGGTTGTCCAAGTGCAGCTGTGCAAGCTTAAATGTGTAGTAGTGCCGTCTCAAATCGATTTCAAATTGAGACGGAAAAACCATCTCAAATCCGTTTCAAATAGACCCGACAAGTTTGAGATGGTTTTTTTCGTCTCAAATCCGTCTCAAATTGACCCGACAAGTTTGAGACGGTTTTTTTTGTCTCAATTAAGAATAAAAAAGATGGCGTTTTACGCTTGGTCAAATCTTAGATCTCAAAACCGCCGCAATTTGAGACGAAAAATAAAAAAAACCGTAAAATTTGGTCAATTTTGACCGTTTGACTGTTTCCGTCTCAAATTCATCTCAAAACCGTCGCAAATTTTCCGTCTCTAAAACGCGTCTTTTTTGTAGTGATATAGTACTACACATAAGATTTATTTTAATTAAATACATGAAATATTAAATTAAAACACTATCACTAATAATATATCAACATATAGAAAGAGATGAGTGTGGGTTGGATATATTATGGTATATGGCCACAATACATGGATGCACGAGCACATATTGTACCCACCATTAAATCATTACCGTGGGGACGTTTCTATCAATTAATTGATCTTCTTTACGTGTTAAACAAACATTTTCATCATTCCAATCAAGAAAACAATAAGAAAGGAATCATTCTTTAGTATTAAAAATAAATAAATATGTTATGTTGTTGTAAGAATATATATTAATTTCCAACTTTATATACAATATGCATGTATATATTATAATATGACATTATTTAAAATACTCTCCTTTTGGTGTAATTAATTATAAAATTTAGTTTCTATTTCTTTTTACATATATAAGATATTTTTCTCAATATAATTTTCTTAACTTCTCCCTCCGTCCCACAGGAATTTGCAAACTTACATTTTTGTTTGTGTTTTAGCGAGTAAATTGTTTATTAATCATTGAAATATTAAAGTGACTTTTAAGGTGAGATATGATAGTCTTACCCCTTCTCTATTATACCGTCTTCTTAAAATTATTTTATAATTTTAAATAATAATAAAAAACTCGTTCGTTAAAACGCGAACTAAATAGTAACTGTGCAAATTTCTCGAGGACCGAGGGGGTAATAATTACGAGAACAAAAATCTAATTACGTGATATATATTCATAAATTTATTTGACTTTATCATATTATTTCCCTCATATATAATTTAAGTCAATACTAATTAATTACCTTTCTTGAAATAAGCATAGAGTTGTCTAATATTCTTTTGTATCAAATTGATGACCGGTATCTCTTGAAAACAAACAAGCTCTCTCTCGAGGCAATATGCGATGACTCATGTGTATATGTAACTTAATCATCCTCTATATAGTACTCATCATTTATTTGCTTAACTTATTTTATGTTCCTATCCTTCAAATCCCAAATAAATAGCTACATTATATTATCCCCTCTCTCTCCCTCCGACACACATGCAAATAAGTCACCTATATATATAACCAAGAATTAGCCACTGCTTTTATTTGGAAAAATATCCCTCAAAATCATAAACAAAAAGCTTGAAATGGTGATTTTCTGGATTTATGTAGTCGTTGCAATATTATGCTTCTCTTTCATTTGGAAAATCAGAAACTATGGTGTTAATCGGAGCTTCATGGGCAGATCATCATCACAACTTCCACGGGGTAGTATCGGAATTTGGCCTTTTGTCGGAGAAACTATTCATTTCATTTCTTGTGCTTATTCCGACAAACCCGATAGCTTCGTTGATAAACGCCGTCGTTTGTGAGTCTCACATATATATTCATACTAAATATGATATATTTGCATTTCTTTATCATTATGGAAATCATGTCTTGATTTACATGATCATCAAGAAAATTTATGGATTTTAATTGTGAGTTGTATATATATATATATATATACACATGTGTTAAAAACAATCCAAGTTGATGTTTCATCATGTGCATCAAAATGGAATATGAAATAACGTGTCAATTTAATTATATGATTATCAAGAAATTAAATTTGTGGGTATAATTTAATAGTTTTGTTTGTAGGTATGGAAAGGTATTCAAGTCACATTTATTTGGGAGTGCAACAATAGTATCGACTGATGCAGAAGTGAGTAGGATTATTCTGCAAAGTGATTCCAAAACATTTGTCCCATCTTACCCTAAATCCCTAACGGAGTTGATGGGAAAATCTTCAATTTTGCAAATTAATGGAAGTTTACAGAAAAAAATCCATGGATTAATTGGAAGTTTCTTGAAGTCCCCAAATATAAAAGCCCAAATCACTGCTGACATGGATAAATATGTGATTGAATCGATGGGAAAATGGAGAGAAGGCTGCCCAATTTACATTCAAGATGAAGCCAAAAATGTAAGTCATTTTTCAAGAATTAATTACACGCACAAAACATTTCTCAATTTAAATTGTATTTCATGTATCAATTTATTAATCAGTGACGTGTATTGATGAAATTAAAAAATGATTTAAACAGTTTGAAACATTATTTTAGTTAAATTTGCATGATTATTGCTTACCTTTTTGATGTATGATGATTAGTGCAGCTTGTAGTACTTGAGTTGAATTTCAAGATTATTACTGCACTACGAAATAATTTGAAACCTTGCAAATCATTGGTGTTTTTACATGAATTATTGTTGTCTGGAAAGATTAGAACCCTAATGATAATTATGTCTGGTATTATGATTTTAATTTTTTTTACATTTTCTTATTATTTATTGTTGTTCTATGGGGAACAAAATTTTAAATCATGTTACTATATGTACAAACTTTTTAAAAACTTACTAAAAGGAACAAAATAATTACATATATGCAATTGAAGTTGCACAA
Organism: Stenogyne calaminthoides; assembly: GCA_037126765.1. Lineage (NCBI taxonomy): Eukaryota > Viridiplantae > Streptophyta > Magnoliopsida > Lamiales > Lamiaceae > Stenogyne > Stenogyne calaminthoides. The sequence continues at coordinate 31,659,529 of JBBCBC010000012.1, forward strand.
AATGTGCAAATGTACCTGCTTATGTGCAATCTTTTTGTATCTATATAAATATTAGTAAGTTTTGAATTGTCAATTGTAGTGATTAGTCAACTTCCTATTTTTTTTACTTTTTATTTAGGAAATTTTTGTTCTTTTCAGATTGCATTTCAAGTACTAGTCAAAGCATTGATTAGTTTGGATCCTGGTGTTGAAATAGAGCTCCTAAAAAAACATTTTCAAGAATTTATTGCGGGACTTATGTCATTACCATTGAATTTGCCTGGTACTCAGCTTTATCGATCATTACAGGCAAGTAATTTTGGTTCTTTTGTCTTTGAAAAAAATTTATATTTACTAGTCACTATTTTTTCTTACTCAATATTATTAGGAATAAAATGGAGGATTTTCTTGATTTTTTTTTTTAATTACTATTCTTCAGGCCAAAAATAAAATGGTAAAGATAATTGATGGAATTATCCAAAGAAAAAGGGATTGCAAGAATAAAGAAGAAACAGCAAAAGATGTAGCAGATGCATTGTTGAAAGACACAAGTGAAGAATTGAATGATGAATTAATAGCAGAAAATATGATTGATTTAATGATTCCTGGAGAGGATTCAGTCCCAGTTCTTGTTACACTTGCCATCAAATTCCTATCAGATTGTCCAAAAGCCCTCACACAATTAACGGTATGTATTCCCAATTTTCTACGCATATATATATATATATAGGTTTTTTTTTTTTTTTATCGTTAGTGAAATTTCCTGTCACACAAATATATAGTATGTGTAACATTTTATTGCACTATATATTGTGTAATATAAAATCATGGCTAGATCTTGTATGCACCCGGGTGTACCGTGCATTTATAGTGCATTTTAGAAGCGTGCAACTTGTTATGCTGAAAAGTGTGATTTATTAGCACAAAAAAATGCAACTGTTAATATGAGAACATAGTTGCATGCTTCTGTTTGAAATATTTACACGTTTTTATCATGGCCGGTTATAAGGGTGTTCACTAAGCCCACCCGCACCGGGCCTCACTTTTTCCAGGGCCCCCAGACCCAAATTTTCGAGGCCCATTACTAGGCTTAAAAAAAATTAAAATCATAAATCTGATGTTAAGGATATACAACAGCCGACAAAAAATCTTCAATTCTTCTTCTCATCCTTAATTTTCTCATCCTCCATTAATCTTCCATCAATTTCTCTATTTTCCAATATAATTCATCCTTAATTTTCTCAACCTCTATTAATTTTCCATCAATTTCTCTATTTTCCAATAAAATTACCGTTGATCTTCTGTCAGTCAGTTTGTGCATATAAATATGTATCCCAAATTAGAAAATAACTTCAATACCATGTTTAGGGGGTGTTTTTTTTAATATTACTATATTGCTTCTATAAAAGCTAAATTGTTTCATATTCATTTACTTGGGCCTCACTTAAGGCCTAATTTGAGAGTTCGCACCAGGCCACCAAATTCTCCCAAACGGCCCTGATTTTTATTTTGTATAGTTACACTCTTCTAAAATACATTATGAGTGCACGATGCACCCGGGTGCACATGAGATCAACTCAATTAGAATCTGTAAAATTGATACTTAAGTTAGCTTTGGGACGCCAATTCCGCACTAAAAATGTCGTGTTACATTTTATGCACGACAGAGAATTTTTATCTAATCTCATGGAGTAAAAATCATTTTTGATTCGATGAGACACGACATCTCACGATTTTGATCTCAACACCCATCATTTTGATCCCAAAATCTATTTTTTATGCAGTTTTGATCCCATCGGGACGTTTTTCGTAAAGTCGGTTGCTGTTTTGGTCCCACAAGACAAGGTTTGGGACTAAAAGTGCAGTTGAACTTAACGGATTCCGTAACTGAAGGACCAAAACTGCATGAAAAAATTCTTACGGGATCAAAGTGGTGAGTATTGAAACCAAAATCGTGAGGTGCCGTGTCATGTGGGATCAAAAATGAATTTTACTCAATTTGATGTATTTGTCTATTTGAACAAAATGAAAATAAAAAATTTGCAATTTTTGTATGACAGGAGGAGAACTTTAAGCTGAAGGGACTCAAGGAAAATCAGAAAGAGACACTTTGTTGGAATGATTACTTATCATCTTTGCCCTTTACACAAACAGTAACTTCTCTAAATTCTCATCACAATAACAAATTAATTACCTATATTTATATTTTTATTTATGTCACACGTGCATATGATTAAATTGACAATTACCCCTTAAATATTTGTGCAACTGGAATCTCCTATAATTTGAAGGTATGATTAAGAATATTCTGTGTTACGTTTTGAATTAATCTATCCAAACTGCATCTCCATACGCGTCGTTTTGGTGCACAACATTTCTTGGCAATATTTAATAAATTGCAACGTCAGATGATGATTGATATATGTTTTACTGATCAGGTAATTACAGAAACTTTAAGAATGGGAAACATAATCATAGGAGTAATGAGAAAAGCCATGAAAGATGTGGAAATAAAGGGCCATTTTATCCCAAAGGGTTGGTGTGTGTTTGCCTATTTCAGAGCAGTGCATTTGGACGATAAATTATATGACTTCCCTCATCAATTTAATCCATGGAGATGGCAAGTAAGAATATCAAATTATTTTGCTTTTTTTAAGGTTTTTTTTTTTTTTTGTAAACTGAAAATTAATAATGTGTATTTATTTATTTATGTTTATTTTTATATTGGTACGTCAGAATAAGGAAATAAGCAATGTAAACTTCACCCCATTTGGAGGAGGACAAAGGCTTTGTCCAGGCCTTGATTTAGCCAGGCTTGAGGCTTCTATTTTCTTACATCATTTTGTTACTCAATTCAGGTAATTACATGTTTTTTTTCAGTATGAATTACATAAAATATGAGCAACTATTTTGTGTGCATATCATTTAGTGAAAATAATTAATACTGATTAAACTGTTCAGCGAAAATAATTAATAATATTTTAAAAATGACGGTAAATGTATCATACACATGATGCATATAAAATCCGACTATATATATGTATTTGTATCTATGACAGATTTATTTAGTGACCCATTGCACTTTTGATAGCTAGGGCTCATAACTATCTATTAACTTTGATGCTTTTCTCTTTTCAAATTGGACTTTTAATTAAAATTGTCAAAATTTTGGGGGACATCATTGCTTAGTTGGAGGATATGCATGGGATAATGATTTAGCAAGGAAAAGTTGAAATTAAATCAAAACCAGGGTAGGGGCCTGGAAACTAAGTTTATAATAGTAGGTAATTAAAAGTGAATGCTTAATGATTTATCAGCTACTAAAGGGCAAAAAGTACCAAAGTTTAAACAACACAAGTATATATAATTTGATTTGTTTTTTTAAAGGGATTATAGTTTGATTGGTTGGTTTGTTATTAATTTATTTTTTGGCTAATTAATAGGTTCGTTTAATTAATACTACACTCCAGCATATTGCTAATCTATTTGGCTAAATTTATGTCAATAAAAGTTAATGATTTGATGATGGAACATGAAATATTTTTATGTTCTAATTAAAAGTATTATTTGTTAAAACTTTAAAAGTATGTTATAGAGTTATTATAAATATAAAATTATGGGCTAAAATTGATTATTTGATCTAATTTCTTTTATACATACTTTGTAGATGGGAAGCTGAGGATGATTCCATTATCAATTTCCCAACTGTGAGAATGAAGAAACGAATGCCAGTTTGGGTCAAAAGGCGAAGAGAGTGAGATTGACTTGCTGACAAAGCAATCAACCAAAAGTTAATTCTAGCAGAAAATGATTAGGAAAAAGGAGAAAACAAAAATGAAACTTGTTCTACTCACACGTGTGAAGCCACGTTTTTTGTCATTATGTCCAACAATATTATCCATACTTTCTTTTCTCTTAAAATATAATTTTTAGAGATAGAAATTAGTACATACCAAAAAAAAAAAAATTAGTACATACCATATACATAACACATGATATATATAATATATATTGTTCCATTATTGTTTAAGCCTCGAGAATTCATGCAAGAATCTTGATTCAATTTCAACTGTTTATGTTCTATTATTGTTTCGGGACTCACCCAGATGGACTTATAACTTTGAAAATCACGTCTCATTATAGTTTGAGATTTAAAATTAGACTTCAAAATCCTCCACTATAAAGTACACATACACCCCTATTTTTTCACAAAATTCAATACAATTACATAACTACTTTCCTCACTAACACAATATAATAATATCATATCAATCATTATTAAATATTGATTTGATATAAAGTAAAATCTCACTTTATTAAAATCTCAAAACAAACACATATTTTTTACTATTCACCAAGACTTTCAAATCCATAGGATTTCGAAGTCATGACTTCCCCCGCACACTTAAATCCCGAAACAAACATACCCTTATAGTTTAAGCCACATTTAGTTATCACTACTAATATTCTCTACTGTAATATAAATTACATACTCTTTATAATAAAAAGTTACACCTTTCAATTATGATAAATTAATACCATTTAATAATATAAATCACACTCTTTAATCAGTTTTACAAATTCTTATGTGAAACTTGTTCACTCTATACTTTGTCATAAGTTTGCATAATACATCTTGTTTACAGAATATATATTACTTTTATTCACAAATTAATACAATTGAAAATATATTAATATTTTATGAATTTTATATTTATTTGAGTATGATTTTTTTTTTTTTTGTGAATCTGAATTGATGAAAACTCTTTTTCTAAGTTATAATTTTTTAATAAAGTATCAATTATATGTTCGCTAAAATCCAAACTCAAATACCGTTGTAAGAAAAGGTATAAATATTTCTCACAACATTTTTGACATTACTTCCCTTTGTCTAATTTTTTTGTTCTCTTCCTCGCAACTTTAAGTGGAAGGCAAAACAGTAGGTAATATTCCATTATGGTCGAGAAATGCAATCATAATTATGCCCACTTGCCTAACATAAGAATCACTCTTTACCTTTTATTCCATTAATTAATAAAATCAATAATACTAAATAAGATATCCAAAAATTTATGTGAATTCGAATTCACGTGTGTGAATTTTTTTTTTTCAAGTATCAATGTTTAACATAAAATTTTATGTAACTACTATTTGCCTTCAAATTGAAAACTTTTCACTATTACTTGGTGCCTGAAAGTTTAAATAAAAATAAAAATTACAACATGTTCATTAGAATTATAAAGTTAATATTTTAATTTGAATATTGTTTACGTGTATTTTTTCTCATCCATTATATAACTTTAAGAGTGGGTCTCATGTGCACTCGGATGCACCGTACACTCATAGTGCATTTTAGAAGCGTGCAATTATACAAAATAGAAAAGTGCAACTATTCCAAACAGCAGCATGCAACTATGTTCTCATATTAACAGTTGCACTTTTCTGTGTAAATAAATCGCACTTTTCAGCATAATAAGTTGCACGTTTCTAAAATGCATTATGAGTGCACGGTGCACCAAAGTGCATACAAGACCTAACCTAACTTTAAATGTTTCATAATATTTTATTAATTAGCAATTATACATTTTCTATGTACTTAAAAAATTTAGAATAACTAAAGTGACTGGATTTTGGTATACATCAGAAACAGCTGATGAAATCTTGGATTATTTAATCATCTTTTATCAATGGGTGAAGGGAAAATTATGTAAATTCTTGTCGGCCATTTATGCAATTACCACGAACTAGGGTCCCCTATTTCTCACATCATAATTTTGGGCTAAAGTCTTGCACGTGCATTCATGGTGAATTTTAATATTATGCAATTTATTATATTAAAATATTCAACTTATTTTCATTGAATCGTGCAATTATCAATATAAAAAATAAGTGCACGATTTAGTATAAACAAGTTGCATATTTCATTATAACAAGTTGCATGATTCTAAAATATAATATAAGTGCACGGTGCACCTAGATGCACATGAGATTCACTATTTTTCTGGCTGGTTCTTGTATGCACTAGCACTACAAAAAACTGTCATTTAACGAGGGTGAATAACCCTTAATAATTTCCTCTTCACTAAAATTTAGTGCGGGCAGTCACAGACTCTCGGTGTTAATAAGGACAAATGCGCCCTCAATATTAACATGGGCAAAACTGCCCTCGCTAAAATACAAATTTAAATTTTGAATGGGCGAATAACCTTTGATAATTTCCTCGCTAAAATTTGGTGAGGACAGTCACAGACCCTCAGTGTTAACAACGACAAATGCGCCCTCCGTATTAACATGGGCAAAACTGCCCTCGCTAAAACACAATTTTAAAATATTTAGCAAGAGCAGTCACAGACCTTCGGTGTTAACAAGAGCAAATGCACCCTTCGTATTAACGTGGGCAAAACTGCCCTCGCTGAACACAATTTTAAAATTTCAAAAGTTTCACTTGTAGTAGGGGTCGAACCCATAATTGGGCAAGTGAGCTAGCATTGTTGTTAGGCTAGATGATTCATTTATTAAATTGTCACTTTTAATAAATATATATTATATATATTTTATATTTTTAACGAGGGAACTATGTCAACGCTATTAGCGAGGGCTATTATGATATTTGTTAAAGCCTCGGTATTAACAAGAGAAAATTTATTGCTCGTTAACGCCCCCGTTAGTAACAAGGGAACTGAAATCCCTCATTAATTTTGAGGGTTATCAAAACCCTCTTTAAAACCATTGTTGTTAACGAGAGTTTTTATAGCTTTCGCTAATGCTCTCGTTAAATTACGATTTTTTTATAGTGCAGGTGCATGATGCACTTCATAATGTATTTTAGAAACATATAACTTATTGCACTGAAATATATTACAATTTATTATATTGAAACGTGCAATTTTCTTTATAAACACATATTGCATGTTTCAGTATTACAATTGTATGTATCAATATAATAAAATTATATCTTACTAAAATATACTATGAAATGCACCGTGCACTTAGTGCACATGAGACTCACCCCTTTTTTTCTATTATTTTAACGAGAGAAAGAATCACGTGATCTTATAAAATAGCAACTATTGGCTTCTCATATCCAGATGGAAAATCGATCATGGAAGTTGTAGTTAGCAGTAAGAATTAATATGGTTTATGGTAGAATTTGAAAATTCTATTTTATGTTTTTTAACTACAAATGCTTGAAATATAGGGATTAGGGAATGTTTTATAAGCTGATAAATCACTTTGTTTGCTAATTGATTTGGGCTCAGGAATTCGACCTGTACTCGACGAATCTGCTAACCGTTTGGGCTTGGGGATACGGCCCATACTCGATTAATCTTGTTTACATTATTTCCACTTCATTTCTATAGAAAGAGATTTCCAATCCAATTTTAGATTTGATATATTGGGACTATAATCTGCCCTAATAAATGACTTGAAATTCAACAACCAAATGCATGATATCAAAAATAGAACCAAGCAAAACCCATCTAAACTTGTACTTAATTTTGGGATATAACAAAAACTCATACAATGCATGAGAATGTATATGATCTAACATAAATCAACACTCATCTTCTTAAAGTGTTAAAACGTCAATATTTAAATTATGTTCCGTCTTAGCGTGAGACCGTCCCAGCGTGAGACCGTCCCACACAAGTGTTCCTTTGTATTTCACTCACTCGCTCATTTTATTTTGGTGTAAAATGGTGCATCTTAAAATTAATCCAAATCCAAATTATATTATATGACAAAAACTCGTATAAGACGGTCTCATGTATGAGACGTGGTACATTTTAAGACAAATTTACACACATACCTTCCAAAGTGTTAAAATGTCGTGCCCAAATCATGTTCCGTCTCATCGTGAAACCGTATCATATGTTCCTCAAATTATATATATATATATCTATATTAATACATAGCTATTTTAAAAGAGTCCAGCAGTAATTATTGATCCAAGAAATTGAATAAATTTTGGTCAAAAAAAAAATCTTTGAAATTAGGGAATTAGGTTTTAAGATGCAACAGCAAAAACTTGAGACACCCTGGTAGCCTGACAGGTGACACCAAGAATTTGCTTGAAACGTTACCGTTTTTTAGCATCTCCGTCTCCTCATAAATATTTTTCTGCAATTTAACATTTCCTTCAAACCCTACCGTACTTCGTTATCATCGCTCATCTCTCGGTCTTTCATTTTCTTCATCCCTTTTAAGGTAAGATTTTGCATTGAATTATAGTTTTTCCATCAATTTCTCAAATGCAAATGGTTGATGTATTTTTGTTGTTGATTTTGTGGAAGTGGAAGATTATTCGTTTTCTCTAGTTTTCTTTTATTTTTCCTGAATGAGTTAACGCTGTAAATGATCGTTGTTTAAGGGCTTTGTTTTCATGAATTAGCTTTAAGAATTAAAAAAAAGTTCATAAGGTATGGCTATCTGTTTGATTGTCGTTTGATGTTTGTTGAAATCATGTATGCTCGTTTTCTTGTTCTTGTACTTGTTGCCTTTTCTTTTGGGTCGGTGGCCCACGGCTGAAAGAATCAAAATTGGTTGTTTGACTGGAATTTGGGTGTTGAACTTGTAAATTGATTTGGGTTCCTTAATTCGAGGATTAATTTGCTGAAACTTTCTAATTGAATTTTACATAAGATATTAGTGATTTCCATGGTTTGCATGCGTTTCTAAGTGAGAACTGTCCAGTTCTGATCTTGTTGATTTATCTGTCCATCTTGGTAGATCAATGCTGATAATTTATTTGTGTTAGAACTACTGGGCGCCTTTAAATTATTGGACCATACCAGAGCACACGTGTTCATATTACTACTGCGATAATTCTGGTATGACACTGAGGGGCGTTTGTAATCCGCTGATATTTGAGATATTTATGGCACTAAATGTTCTATATTTGTTTTTATGCTGTCAAATCAAAATCTAGATTTCTTTCTAGCAACGAAAAATTAGCTAGAAACTTGTCGTTATTGAACTTCCAACAGCACGTTCTGTTTTTAGAATGTTCCTCCGTCCACTTGACTCCACCTTTTCACCTTTATATCCCATCCTCTCTCTTAACACCTTGTCGTCGTGTCATCACCTTTAGAGGATATATATGTGCTATTTTTTATAGCACTGAAATTATTGAAGTAGGAAAATCATATGTTCTTAATTCCTTCAACTAATGCAACATATTTCAGAATTCCAACCCCTCGTCTGTCAAAAGATTTTTATTTTCATTTTTATGAATGAACTTGTAAATCTCTTAAAGCATATTTCTGTTCTAGTAAAAAAAAATTCTTTTTTTTCAGTCTTTCGAACATATATTCCTCTTTCGTAATTCAAGTTAGGATGGCTGGAAGAAATCGAGTTCCTCATGAAGCTTTCGGCCACCGGCGTGGTTATCCACTCGAGGAGCACGCTCCCCGAGGTCCTTTGGCTAGGTCGATACCTCCTCATCCTGCTCTTTTAGAGGAAGAACTTGAAATTCGACATGTTGAGATCCGCCGGCTTTTGGGAGAAAATCGTAGACTTGTTGACGATCGAATTGCTATTGAGCGAGAGTTAGGTGCTGCAAAGGAACAGTTTCGGCGCATGAATATTGGCGTTGTGGACATGCGTGCTGAACAAGAACATCAATCTAGGGAGCTTATACAAAGGGGCCTGAAGTTAGAGGCGGATCTTCGTGCAACTGAGCCTCTTAAGAATGAGGCCGCACAGCTTCGAGCTGAGATTCAGAGACTGAATTCCATTAGGCAGGATCTGTCGGGCCAGGTTCGGGCCCTTTCTGAAGACCATGTAAAATTGCGATCTGATAACCAACAAATTCCTACTTTGAGGTCTGAGATTGATGGCTTGCATCAGGAACTTTTGCGAGCTAGGTTTGTTCTTGTCTTTCTTATTTTTGGGAACATTTTGCACTGTGAATAAATTTATTTAGTGACATATGCATGTTGCCAGAAATTAAATGATTTGACTAAGCTTATCTGACTTCCAGATCTGCCATTGAATATGAAAAGAATGCAAATGTGGAGCTGATGGAACAGAGGCAGGCAATGGAGAAGAACATGGTTAGCATGGCTCGTGAAGTTGAAAAACTTCGTTCTGAGCTTGCAAATCACGGTGCTAGAGCATGGAGTGCAGGTCAATACTTTTTTTCTTTTTCATTTTTGCTTTTAATGCCCCCTTATTCTTGAATTGCTGAATTGTCCTTTGAAGAAGGTCAACATTTCTATACATTCACAGTCTCTTATATATATATATATATATATCTTTTGAAAGCCACGTGTTGAAGTGTTAACTCACATTAGTGAATTCTCCTTTCTCTTTCCTTTTTCTGGTTTTCATGGTACATTTCAGAAGTTTGCAATAGTTAAGGGGACTACTCTTAGTTCTTTGCTTGTATAGTGTTATTGGCCGCAAAAGCTAAATGTCTTCATTGACTTTGTGTTGGTTTTTATATATTTTCCAGAAACTTGAGTGTATATCTCTTTTAGATTCTCTGACTTGTACTTTTGTAGAATTGCTAGATAGCCTTACTTATTTTTTTTGACTTTGTAATATTTGATTGCTAAGGTGGACCTTATGGAATGAAGTTCAGCAATCCCGATGCCAATTTCCCTACTCCTTATGATGATGGATATGGTATTCGCCAGGTATGGATGCTACTGATCAGAAACGTTAATCTTTTAAATTGTAGAACAACGACCATGTCCTATGAGAAGTTTCTATATGGTATGAACATTTTTTTTCAGGGTGCTGTGGACAAGGGTTCTTCGTATGGTTCAAGTTCTGGTTCATGGGGCCTTGAGAAACCAAGGACGAGTCGCCGTTGAGATGTGGACGGAGATGCAGTAATCGTAATATCTGCTGCTCCATAGAGTTAAGGGCAAGAAAATGTAACTCTGCGTAATATACTCTGTAGCTTTCTGCTTATATTGCTTTTTGTCTTTAAATACATGTATATTGGGGCTTCTGTCTTGACTTGTGGCATTTATTGTGTTCCCTTACTTTGGACTAAGATCATACCTGTCTTCACTATGTTTTTCTTACCGTATCATCACTCATCCTGTGGTTTCAAATTCTGAGGATTCCTTACTGGATTCATCGCTGTAGCTGGTTGGTGAGTTTTTGCCAGAAAATATTATGGTTGGTTCCAGTTGAAAACTGCACTTTGTTAAGTGTAAGAGGTCCAATCTTTTGGGATGGAAGAAGTTTTCTGCTTCAGTGGCTGTTGGAGTGAAATGATGTGGATTATATTCGTTCTCTAATGCGATATATCTAATCTTTTGGTAGTGAGTCATCAATATCAAAATTTGAAACTAGTTATTGAGGTGGTTTTTCTGAAGTTGTTGAAGGCCTCATTTTCCAGGTTTAGTTTATCGCAATTTATGAAGTCGTTCCTTTATAACAACTGTGATGCGGATTAGAGTTAGATGGTACCTTCTCATTTAGACAGGGAAGCGTGTCTTGAACTAGAAGGCACATTCGTTTCTTTGAAAGATCTATTTGAGCTCAGATATCTTCTCCAATCTAGGACCTCGTTTTGTGCTTCTAAAGGATATGACTAAGATCGAATTTCCTTTCTAGTTTTGAGAATTGACTTTGTGCATTCTTATTCTTGTATTGCTTGGATGACATTTACTCTAGAACAAATCGATATTTTCAACATTTATGAGGGCATCTCTTAAGTCTTAACTAATGTAGTATATCCTATGTCTTGAACCCACTTGTCAAAAAAAAATTGTTTTTTACATCTTCCAAGTGACACATTAATGATTGAAGATGTAATTGGGGGCTGGTTGACCTTTCTAATCATGTGTTCCTAGTTGAGTCTTGACTCACATATTTTGTTTTTTTTGTTCCTGAGCTTTTAATTTGTTGGTGAAGATGTTTGTTGCAATGGAGGTATCATTGGAAGCTATTTAGTTGATCGTTGCTGTGTGCTCTGCTGATATGTTCAGAAAAATAAAACTCGGGCGGAACTCATCTTTCCTAATTTGGAGTGATATAGTTAGACATTTAGGTGGCTATTGTAGGACTTATCTTGAAAGAGCTGTTTGATAGAATTGAGAAGCTGGGAAATGGGATTTCCCGGCTATCTTTGCGAGTTTCTTGGAAGTAAAATATAGAAACTCGCTACACATTCTCCTGAGGCTTACATAAGATTTACACATTGTCAGAGCTATTTGACATGTGCAAGTGTGAAATTATATTTGGATCAATAGGCCAAATCTTGTTAAGCCATCCGACCTAATTCACCTTTTCAACTAGGTTATAGCATCACCTCAATGAAAAATATCTTAAAGCTTCCTTTATGCATTACCCAGTTTTTTGTCTAGTAAAGTAGTTACCTCATCTTCGGGGGAAAAATGGGCCTTGTATGCATCAGAAATTACCCTGGAACGCTGGAAAGACTGATGGCTGTGAGCTGCTGCTGATGAAGGCCGAGTTCACATGATAGGCAAGTATGCTCTTCCGGTTTTGTAGGTATTTCCTCTCCTGGTTAGCTTGCTGTTTATTTGTCTGCTTGTTTCGGGTGCTTTTAGATGTAAAATATGCCCTTCCCCTATTGCTCATGCTTATGCTTTACTGTTCCTGTTCTGGAACTGCCTTTAGCTATGTTGAGTTGTTTCTTTCAAATTAGTCTAATAGTATATAGTATATAGTCTCTTGCTAAACATTTGTTATGCTATATATAATTTAAAATTCTGATAGTGGAGTGTGGATCAGATATCGATTACTAGCTGTATTATGCTGATTCTCTGGTTGCTTTACCTTCATTTTATTTGACGCATTTATGAGGTGATAGCAAACCTCCAATTTTGAAATGGAACGAAGTTATATATGGAGGTAATACTTAGAAACTCCATTTGTCATGCATAAGAATGTTTCAATTTAGTTTTGGATATAGTGAAATTGAGAATTAGAGATGCTAGGGAATTAATATAATTGAATAGATTCCACAACTCTCTACAAGTTCGAGCTTTTAGATGATACAAAATTCTTTCATGGTATCAGAGCCTTAGTCTCGTGCCCACATCTTGGGTTCAAATCCTGCTGAAAAAGCATCTCCAACCATATTAATTTAGCCACTCGTTGGGCCTCCTCCCCAGAGGGTAGAGTCGAGAATCCAACCTACGAGTAAGGGGAAGTGCTAGGGAGCTATTTTAAATGAATAGATTCCACAACTCTCTACAAGTTCAAGCTTTTAGATAAGATGGTTTTCTTTCAAGAGACTGAGACGTACGTGAGGAAGGAAAATTTTGTCACCTCATACTTCTTGATCACAATAAACTTTCCGTTGCCTGTTTCTATGGCATTAGAAGGGCTGTAGTTGATATCGAATAGCATCTGGAAGAATGAAGTAGATAAGATCACATGGTGGAATCGCAATGAAGCAGGAATGCAGGATCCTTTTCAATATCTGTATTGAGGCTCATCAGGAAGAATTTGCACTTTATTTCTTTTCCGTAGCATCTATGCATCTAGTCTATGAGTTGGCGAAGGAAATCAACGGTTTATTTGTTGAAGATGAACCTGATCACTTAATTGTTATCCAACGCCACATCACCCACTCAGTTGGTGTAATGGTGGTGGTAATATTCTAATGAATTGAATGAAATGGTTGCAGTAATCATTATTCCGCAGCTGTTTTTTCTTGGAAGGCCGCTATATTTCACATTTATGGGAATTGATTGAGCAGCGAGTCACTAGCTTAGGCCTGAAATCTACACTACTTTAGATTAGTCATGTTCATCATTATTAGTTTTTGGATAAGTTGTTCAGTTGAACTAGTTGTTAGAGTTGATCTTTTGCTGTTCTCGTCATCGTTTGTAAAAGGATTCTTCTGAGGTGGAAAATTCAGTTAATTGTTGGCTCTGGGAAGTATTTTTGTACATTTTATTTTCCCTAAGAAATGTGTATTGATTATTTATCTGAAGATTCATCTTGTGCAAGCTATATTTAGTAAGGGTAGGTTAAGATGGTCTGAAGTTGATGAGCTTCTGATAATCATTGTTTTATGCCTATTGAAAAGCTGAAGTTGAATCTACAGCAGTCTTTTCGGAAGTGATACAAGAACAAGTAGGCTGTGTCTCGGGTTCGGGTGAAATTTGTGCTAGTATTTCTAAGATTATTTGAGAGAGGAGTTGTTTTGGACTTTCCTAGTAGGCTCAGCTTGTAATTTTATAGGCTCTCTTATTCATACTGTGTTTGAGAAATTTCTATTTATGTTTTTATTATTACGACATCTTCACGTTGTGTCAGTTTTTAAATTTCCTATTTCCTCTGAAAATATTATTATGCCCTCTAATTTTCACCTCTTTTGTATTTCTTTCAGATGGAAGGAGTAATTGCTGCTTTTTTTAACCAAAATTCTCCCAGAGAAATGGTAAGTGGATGAGGTACAGTATTTCTAACTCCTATTTGTTCAAAATTTAGGTCTATGTAGGTTGCTATAATTCAGGGTATCAGCTTTATGCCTTTATCTGTGTGTGTGTGCATGCGTCTCTTTTTTGACATGTTGGAAACTGGTCGAGAGACTTACGGGCAATATTTCAAAATTTTAAACTGGCTGGAGAAAATATTTCAGAAAACTTTAAAAGCATTCATGAGTAAATACATAACAATAATGATAACAATGTTAATAATGATATTGATAATCGGTGATGCTACAGTTACAGATAGTTATTGTGGCAAGCATCTAAAGTCTAAATTCAGTTTCTACTAACCTCGTGAAAGTGTTGCACATGTTCGTATATCTCTAAGTTACCTGTTATTACTTATTAAGCTTTGGTGTATAACTGTGTCTGTGTGTGCAAAATTCGTTGTTCACTGGTAGAACCGATAAACAAACCTTGAAGCTACTTTTAGTTGGTTGATAGCTTTCAATGTTGGTGTTGCTGAGATTTTTGTTTCTATATTTCCGTTCATTGTTTCTCTCGAATCTTCTGGAGGCTTTACGGATCAACATATCAATGTATTTTATTACAGTTTGTGTGTTTCCTTATTAGCTTGATGATGGTATTTGCTTGGAGATTTCCTTTTTCATTTTTGTCGCAGAATATGATTGTTTTTATATTGATATTTGTTGGTACATATTATTGATGTGTTTTGTGCAACATTCTTGTGCTTCCAGCACAATGATGTTTGAACTGATTACTCTAACTCAGTTAGAGGCATATTCTTACATAATCTAACGAGGTTTTGTTGAAATATAATTTTCTTTTGTAATGTATGCTTATTTTAGGGGCTAGTTGTGTAATGAATAGTATTCGAGACTCCAATACATAGAATCTCTCTCTAGTCTGTGTTTGAAATATAATTACTTTTATATGACGTGACAAATAAAATTCACGTGGTTTTTTTATCATTCAACGACACTTTTTATTATGAGTAATGGATTTTGCAAGAAAGATTACATTATGTTCGAAATTATAATTACAAATTCTTGTAATTTTTCTTTGGTAGTCCAAATATCCACCTAATTGATCCTGTGGAAGGACGAACTTATCACTTAGTACTAAATTCTAACACATGTTAATCTCCACACAGTAATAAATTTTGCATATATGATATATGAGGCAGGTTTGCGTGAGTTGATTTCACGGTGAGATTAAATGAAATTTGAGCATGACATTTTAAAATTTTGAAAGGATGTGTTGATATGTATTAATTTGTATTATATCTGGTGTATGAGACTCTCATACGTGATCATGGAGTTTTTGTCGTGAAGTTAAAAAGTGGGACTATTCAATTAAAGGTATAGGCCCATCTAATGAGGTGTTGCCCTTCCTAGGCCCAAGCATTAGATCTAGACTATAGAGTATTAAGATGAATCCCAATTTCAACATAAATAATTTGCAAGTTGTAAACAAAATATATTTATTGAGGAACAATTGCATGAGATGATTTCACGATAATGCTATAACGCTTTAATATTTTGATTTGTAGTACTAATTTGTACTTCGCTTTATATATAAGATTGTTTTATATGAATTTTTATTATAAATATTTTTATATAGTAAAGTACAAGTGATTTTTACACAGTCGAGATCAATATTAAAATCACCGTTGTATACATGTTTAATCATAGTTGCACACATCATCAGAAGGTGTTTGGTTCGAAATTCTTAATCATAGTTGCAAGCACAGTTTCGAGGTCTTAGATTCAAAATTCTTCAATGAGAATAAATATGGAACAATTTGGGTGGTTAATGTGAATAAATGATGAATATACTTCATCATGTAAACGAGACTCAAAATAAGTTATATGCTACTTCATTTTATTAATTATTCCTCCTTTTATAATTATTTTTCCTCAAATATTTTGCTATTTCTCAATGAACAAATATTTTTTATTGTTATAACTATTATCTCATTATGATTCACTATTTATGATTTCATTACCATTCTTACTCAAAAAATTGAATCAAATTACAACTTTATTTTACTCAACTCAAAAAATTGAATCAAGTTACAACTTTATTTTACTCAATTAAAAAATAAGAGACACACTTGAATGAGACAGTACAGTAAAATTAAGCAAAATATGATAATGACGTTTAAACACTTTAAACGGGTGAATTTTGATTTATATTTATTTGCACTCTGTCTCTGTCTAATATATAAGACCATCTCATACTATTTTTTATCAAAAAATAATAAACAAATATTACTAGTAGAAAAATCTCAAATACATATATACATACCTATGTATGTAACCTGAGTTTGACTGCGCAAACGGCGGGCACTTCTGGTGCCGAGTTTGTAACTTTGTATAGATATAAACAAAGCGCCGCAACTATTTTTATTTTTTAATTGTTTATTTATCATTTTTTGTCAATAATTCCTGACTTATGCACAATGATTCTGACATAAGCAAAACAAATTCAGTAATCCAGAATTACATAGAAAACAATTCGGAAACAAGAAAAAGAAAAGATTTTATGCAGTATGCAGAAAAAATTCATTGCCCCTAAAGAGTTTAATGATCCTTCAAGAATTTCTTTGGGTTCAAATCGGGCTTATAATCTACCGCCTTGCAAGCCAAGTTCAAGAAATTGCAGGTTTTCTTGCTCTTTTGTCGCTAAACCTCACAAAAGAGGGTTTTTACAATTCAAGGTGAAAAAGATTGCGCCTTTTCTTTATGGGCTGAGTTTTTTTTTTTGCGTAATCTTTTCTGATTGCAGTGTTTATTGAATTTATTTAATATATGAAGTGCTTTTGTTGCAGGGTTTTTTGGTTCTGACATTATTTTTATTTAGTTTTATGGAAATGGATATTGGAATTGTTTGTAGATTAGATGTTATGTTGTCAAGTTTTTCTGTGAAATTTGAGCTTGATCACTTGAGGAGACAAAAAAGAAAAATAAATCTTGAACAATTTGGAATAGTTTTTTGTATAATTGAGCACTAAGTTAGAAACTTTGCATGTGTATCATCAATAAAATTGAATGAAATGTAAGGCAACCTTTGTGATTCTCAGAGGAGAAGGAATGTTGTGATGAAATGAAGGATTGCTAGTATAATCCAAACGAAAACCACCATTGAGAAATTTGATGGATGTTCGATTACAGTCTCCTTAGTTGCGTGTTTATAACGTCGTGTATCACTGTTCTAGCTAAGATCTGCTGATAAATTTCAGGTACACGCGACTGCTGCTGAAACGGATCAACCAAAATGGTGGGAAAAGAGTGCGGGCGCAAACATGTTGGACATTAATTCGACACAGGAATTTGTAGATGCTTTGGGTCAAGCTGGAGATAGATTAGTGATAGTTGAGTTTTATGGTACATGGTGTGCTTCTTGCAGAGCTCTATTCCCAAAAGTAAGTCATCTATTTTGATCAGATATCTTATCGACTAAGGCGTTTGATCTAAATTGATGCGTACTTTTTATTTTCTTTAAGAACTACGAAGTCTTGTTAAGCCCTTGAACTGTCTTGTGAAATTACCTGAAACCCCGTTTATGCAAATGAGGACTAGAAGGATGTGTAGTTGGTAAATGTTGCTATTTATAGAAACCATTGCAGTGTCTCAATCTATATGCACAAAGAACTTATCATGAATAAGCTTGATTTTACTCTGCTTCTTGTTTCCATTTGTTGGTGTATCGTTTGTTCCTCAATTTCTTTTTTGCTATTAAATCTTCTGATTTCCTCTGTGAATATATGAATTAAGGTTGATACTACTTACCACATATGATAATGCTGTTGATATTAGATCTGTAGGATTGCAGAACAGCACCCAGAAATTCTTTTTCTCAAGGTGAATTTCGACGAGAATAAGCCCCTCTGTAAAAGTTTGAACATAAAGGTCCTTCCATGTTTCCGTTTCTACAGGGGGAGAGCCGACCCTCTTAGATTCATTTTCATGCTCTCTCTTGCCAAGGTAGGCCCACTAAATTTTCACATCCTTCTCTCTCCCCACATTTACCCATTTACACATTATCATTGTCTAAAAAAGTCACAGATGTGAGCTTTACATATTAACAAGCTGATGTCAAATATCTTACCGTACAAGAGGGACTGGACCGTCTACTCATGTGATACCTAGGGGTTATTACAAATAGTACATTGCTTATGTTGGTCAGTTGAAAGTTTGATGATCTACTTCTAGACTTGTTTTAGGAAAATTCATATTTTTTTGCCTGAGTACTTTAATTTTTGATATAAACTTCTATGAACTTGGTTCACAGAAGTTTAATGATAGACTGGGTAATACTGTTAGTATATGAAGTAATACTATTTAGCATATGAATTATCACTGTTTAGTGATTTTGAGAAGAATAACACATATATATTTCTAAAACGTGATACTTTATATGCTAAACAGTATTACTTTGAAGAAAGAGTTCATGTAAAACCTGGCTCACAAGGACCTACCCAGCTACCCTAACCTTTTTAGTTTTTGCCTCCTATATTAAGTTCTAATTTTTTCCGCATACGATATTGTTTGCCTATTGATACCCCTTTTTTCCTTTCAATGTCTTTAATAACTTTATACAAGTGGCAAACCCGCTAAAGAAAAATGAATGTACAACGAGCAAGAAATACGTTGTTGCTTTGTTATATCACCGTGTTTCATAGTGTACTTTAACTTTGACTGAAAGACAATTTGTTCAAACAAAATTGCAGCTTCAGAAATTCAAGGACGCAATAGCAACTCATAATAAAGCTCATGGTAACAATAGTCCTTTGGACCATAATGGTGGTGCTCCCGGATTATCCGTATATCCTGAAGACAAGCCACATTATAACTGAATTCAAGGTACAGCCTTCATCCCTTTTTCTCTGTAAAACGTTACGTTCTTCTTTGTTCAAGTAATGGGATTGATTACATTCGTAAATTACCCATAATAAACCCCCTTGTGACTTTCTGAATCCTCTATTTAATCTCTTATCAGTGCACAGTATTAAAATAAAAGACGGGAACATCCCGGTGCATCTGATTATCGGATAAGTGAACCAACAAAGAGGGGAATCATCGTCTTTATATCAAGAAAAATGTTTCTTGGAGTGTAGTCTAATTGAGCAAGGGAAAATTTGATTTTTTTTAACAAAAGCAATAAAAATTCTGTGTTTTTTTGTGGATTTAGTGCAGTGTATCTATCTGTAAATACATGTGGATACAAGAACCCTGGATTTAGATCCTCTTTATTCAAATTGTGATGGATTTCTGTTGATTATTGGTTTTCCAGCTTTCCATTGATCGATTCATACTTTTTTCGTGCTATCTCAGAGTACCAAAACTGTTGGGAGCTGCTTCCATTTCTTGCATGCTGTTTTACTGCTGCCTCTATTCTCCTTTCAAACTCTATCCATTCAACAAAACTCCTTGCTCGAACCTGAAATTTAAAATGAGCCAAAATTATTCCATATTTTTTAGAGGTTAATTGCACGAAACACCTTCATCATTTGAAAATGTTTCGTGAAATCCTCTTGTAGTTTGAAAATTGCATGAAAAACCCTCTTATGGTTTATAAAATTAAGCAAAATCTCCCATTTTAAAAAAATTAGCTAACGATTTCATCTATTTCTTGTATCATGTTTTTAAAATTTTGAAGTCTTTAGATTAATATAAAAAAACACTTAAAATTGTTAGCTCGCTATTTTAAAAAAGGAAAAAATTTGTAATTTTATAAATTACAAGAGGTTTTTTGCAATTTTCAAACTACGATGAAGTTTTCGGTAATATTTTTAAATTACGTGGAGGTTTCGTGCAATCAACCTAAAAATAGGTATAAGAACAATATAAAGAGAACAAACAAAAGGCACAAAATTGTACCCTGCTACGTGTTGGTATTTTAGAGGTGGATTTACCCTGTAAAAAAAAATGAAATCAATGATATTAGTTATTATTATTTACATTAACTTTATGAAAATGGTGATTTAATTAAATTACCATCTCCAAGTGTTGGAAAGACAAATCTCTATCCATTGGGCATCAACCACTCCCTATCTTTCATGTGGCTTCTGCTACACCAAAATGTATTAAAAAAATACTAAATTTTTAAAATAATAAAAAAATAGAAATACATCAAGAAAAAGCCAAACTAATCAGAACAAAGGAGAAAAAAAGAGAGCTTTGTACCTCCACACACCTCCAAAATGCAAAATCAAGACCCCATCCATGCACTAAATCATTCTGGAAAAAGAAAAAAAATGAATTTCTTAGTAGATTTTGGTGAAATAAATTTCAAAAGTTAAGATTAAATTTTAATACAACTATTTAATTGCGAATATAATACCTGAATCATTTGCCAAACACAGTTCCATGATTTTCTTGGAGAATACTGGAGCCATAACTTCAACAAATCTAACCAATAAAATTAAGTACTTATAAGATATGTTATTTTAACTTAATAAACAGAAAAAAATGAAAATCGTTTAGCAAAAAGATCATTAAGAAAACAAACAAGTACGTACCCTGCACAAGGGAGGTAAATGTGGATCAGACATTTCTGGCGATTTTCTGCAGCTTCCTGTAAGAAAAAAAATTATTTTTCAAAAAGTGATTATGGTCATAGTAAGCATGAAATTAATGAGATTAATAGGCAATTAGTTAATTGATAATATAGTATAGCCATACTTATGTGGACTTCAACTTTACTTCTTCTCAGTGTCATCTTCCATGGCGTCTGTTTTTTTGTTGTAACAGCAGGCTGTGAGATCTCTAATTCATACTTCTTCACAAGTTTCATGTACCTAAATATATCATGATAACATAATATCAGAATGTACATATATTAATTTATATAAGTATGGAATGAGATAAAAAAACTTACTCTTCACCATTAAAGTTTTCAACACCCAAATCTTTCATCCACATGAAAATGTATTCATATTGGCCTACGTCTGGATGAAGAAATCTTTTTGCATACCACCTGTCGATTTTCATAACATAATCATACATACATTTTATATCTCATCCAAGTTTTATTATGTATCTATATAGTAAGTCTCTTGTACACCAATTACTGGCTGTCAAATAGTGCAATAACTGATACTGTTCAATCTGACAACTAATACTGTTCAGTGAAAACAACTAATATTGTCTAAAAATGCAATTGAGTATAGCATATTTCATTTTGGACATGTAATCTAACAGAAAATATATGAAATTTTTAGTGGCATTTAAAATTTACTTACCATTTAGTTTGTCTAAATGCAGTGATGTGAATAGCCTTTCTTTTGACCAGTCAAACTGATCCCACTCACTTGTTTTTCCCATCATAGTGAAACAGCATTATTGCAAATCCTCTGAGAACTATAAAACAAAAGATAAATCAATTTTCTAAAAAATTGCAGAAAACTAAGTTTAAAAAATTACAACCTTTTGAGACTATTTTTGTTCACAGTGTCTTTTATTGAACACCAACTGCAAATGTTATTAGCAGATACTTTGGTTTTGATGCAGTTTCGCATTTTGATCATGAAAAATGTAAAACCAAGAGTTCATATTAATTCATATTAATTTGCATACTAAAATATAATCCTATGCTTACATTTCCAACATAAGTGAAAAAATCTATGTAAGACTTGATGCTAAAGGCTTAAAAATTGTCCTGATTTGCATGGATTTGGGGCTATATATATCTGCATATCAAATTTATTGTTATTAAACACCTTCAATGAGTAAAAATGGGAAAATTCCTGCAGGAGATTTATTCTTTAGATATGTTTCTGAGATGAACCTTTCATTTGATCTTGAATTCAAACTTTCAGAAGATGAATAAAAATTGATATTTTTGAGCTGTAGACAAAGAAACTTGAATATTAAATCTAAGACATATGTTGCTAAATCTAAAAAAATTGTTAAAAAGTTATGTTTTTTCAGTGTCGCTTACCTCGTGCAATCTTCTGACAGATGAGCCAACAAAATATCCTGTTAGAATACAGATTAAGGTTGTAACAAGCAGCCCTACTTCTTCTGTGTTGTTTACATTTTATAGCTCTCATCGCCGCATTTAATTCCATCGGATTTTCTGTGAAAGATGTGTATGTACAAAGGAGCCCCTTTTCCTGGAAACATATTATGTATTGAGGATTAGCAAAATTTTGGAAATTTGTAATGAGTTTGCCATTAAGTGTGGAAGCAAAGTTCGTTAAACCTGTGTATGTAAACATTGAGGATTATTCAAAATTTTTGGAAATTTGTAATGAGTTGTTAGATTTTCATTAAGTAAATATGGAAGGAAATATTATTGCAGTGGAAGTAGGAAAATATTGACCAGATTAAGTAGAATTGTAGAAATGAATTGTCATCAGTCACTCATTAATAGTGGTGAAATAGACATAAGTTAAAAGCCTTTAATTTTATTTCCACTTTTGTAGTTTTACATGTAAGATGTCATTGTTATTGAAGTTTACGAAATGAAACACGAGATGAAACACAAAAGACAATCGGTGAACGAACATTCTAGAAACATGTTCTGTTTCTGTACATCTTTCTAAGTGGTATGAAAATGGACGATAAGACCTTGGATGCGCTCCCTTTTTATTGGCGTTTTAAATTTCGGGAAACAACTATCGCCTAGATCCTCGAGATCGCCTGTTTCTGTTACATGCACAGGTGATATGTCACTAAATGAACACCTTCCATATCTTTGACTCATCTTACAAATTTCACATTTATCTCCTATTGACCTAATAGTTTACACATTCTAAACTCTGAGGCTCTTCAGAACTTGGTCAGCTTCCGCCCTGCTGCACTATAATGACATAATGAAAAGCACGAGCATTCCTCGTTTAAGGTTAATATTTTCATTCCTTGGTTGAGCAGCATCCTACCGCTATCTCTGTGTCTTCGCTTCATCCACAGCCCATCGTTGATCTGATATTGGCCGCAGCCTATCAGAAGATAGGTATCATCCACTGAAAAATATCAACAGAAGAACACTAGATAGTGCCATGAAAATCATCAATAGTTTCAAGATTAGACATCAAAATTCAGGACCAAAACCAAATTT